>CAJQZJ010031946.1:1814808-1874995 GCA_907164525.1 Lophiomys imhausi
TGAATTAGTTGCACTTGGCTGGACCAGGCACTGCTGAGCCTCAGAGGATGCCAGTGTCATGCTATGTCCTCAGAAAGGGCCTTCCTCTATCCACCTTTCATCACACCCCACCATGGTCCAGATCCACAGCCTTGCATTTCTTTTAATATTCACATAATGTCTAAACATTTTTCTCTGCAAGATGGCTCAACACTTCTGGGCTTTGTTTACAGTTTGCTCCCAATGTCAAGCAAAATTCTCAGTACACTGTAACTAAATATTATGTGCATAAACATACATATGTATATGTATATGAAAAAGACAAATGTGAAAGTGGGTAAAGGATATGTTCTTTTCTAACTGAAACAAGTAGGTTCATGGTCTCACCAATCACTGTACCAGGAGACAAAGCTCATTTGGAACAGTATAGATTCCATTTATTGTCCACAGAGACACTTTCCTTTAGATGCCCTTACCATCCAAGACACAATTTCACAGGTAATTATGGAATTTACAGCAGCCAGATTAGTGGTATTGATTCATATTTTAATAAGTGCCTTTTTTTAACTAGATGAGGATAGTTAGATCCCACAAATGAAGAAGAGGCCAGTCTTGCACTCTAGTATGGCTGCAGCCCAGATGATAGCACTCTACTAGGTAGATATTAGAGGAGGCAGTTGATTATGTCCATTCTGGTCTGTAGGAAGAACTGAGGCAGGAACCACACAACCTCCTGTGAGCTACCCAGAATGTGACTCTCAGAGCACTTTTCTAGTTCTCAGCGGCCAGCTGTGGCAAAGCCCCATGAGGAGGTGTGGAACTAGATTAAATTGGGAGCCTAATGAAGGAAGTCACTAAACTGGACCAGCAATCTCACCCCCACAGCCTACCTGCAGCGTGGAACAAAGTGGAGAGAGTTGTAGAAGAATGCCTAGTTTATCCAACTTAGCGTGGAACTTGACTAGTAGGCAGTGACCATCTCAGAGGGCTGGGCATAGGCTAAGTTGGTGGTGTGTTTGTCTAGGGAGTCCTGAGTTCAAACACCAGCACCATGTAAGCAGGTGTGGTAGCATATCTGCACCTGTGATCCCAGAACTAGGGATGAATCAGAAGGTTAAGGTCATCCCCTGCAACAAAGTGAGGTCAAATCTTGCCTGGGTTTCATCAAACCTTGTTCTCAAAAAAGAGGGATGGGGTAAGCAAGAAAGTTTTTGTACATTTAAATCTAGTTCTTGGTCATTGTTGAAGAACTATTTTATTTCTAGTCTAGGCATGTATAGCTCACTATTTTTGTGTAATTTACAAAAGAAACTGGAAATCAAGAGGTATGAACTCAGTGCCTACCTAGCATAGCTCTCAAGTATCTACTAATAAAATAACCTTTTTGCATGCTAGCATTATTCAACTAAAGGCATAATGACTTCACACTGGGTCAACTTGACTTCCTTCTATCTTTGAAATTTTGTGTAATGTGGTATAGACATGGACTTTGACTGGCAATGTGCAATCATCAGCAAAATGTTTCTTTTTTATAACAAGAGAAATCTGATAGGGAAATATAAGGGCAATTGAAACAATAGTTTTGCAAGAGGGTCATAAAGTAGAGATGAAAAGATGGAAGAAACTGGTAAAACATGTAGCTTTCAACTTTTTTGTTTTTACCAGAGTGAAGGGTCTGCCTTGTCCTAATTCCATTTGTCGCGTTACCTGTTCCATGGAGAAGCTGAATAGTGTAGGGTTGTTGAAATCAGGAGAAGTTCCAGGATTATTTATGCTTTTGGTTTCACTTTCACAAGACTCAAGGGAGTAGAAGGCAAAGCTGGGTGTGCTCAGGAGGCAGAGGCAGGCAGATGTCTGTGTGTTCGAGGCCAGCCTGGTCTACAAAGTGAGTCCAGGACAGCCAGGGATACACAGAGAAACCCTGTCTCAAAAAAAAAAAAAAAAAAAAAAAAAAACCAAAGCAAAAGTTTATCTAATACACTCCCTAATGCAGGCTTCACAAATAGGTTACATTTTTGTGCTCTTTGCTTTTATTTCAACGTTGAGAGAAATGGGGCCAGCACTGGAGCATTAAACATACCCCAGATACTAAAATCATGAAGCTTATCTCTTGCTTAGTCATGCATTGTTTGTTGGGCTTCACCTTGGGTCCTGTTCTGTGAAGTCCACACACAAGGACAGAGATGACGGAAAGCTGCCACCCTACATCCTGCTCTCCATAGTGATGCCTCTTTGTCAGATGCCAGTCAGTACTGGGTAAGGGTCACCCTAATGAGCTCATTTTAATCCAATTCCTCTATGAAGATTCTTTCTTCAAATAAGGTCGCTTTCTGAGTTACCGGGCTTTAGAATTTCAACCTATGTATTCGTAGAGAGAATGAATTGCGGTTGTACTCACATCAGGAGGGGTGTGCGATCTCATCTGCGTCACATTTGAATGTGACTTCCTTTTACTTAGAGACCATTCTATCTCTTAGGTGTGCTTTTCTGTCTCCTTTTGGCTTAAGCATCTCCCAATTTAGATGTTAGTGTTTGAGGCTATGAAGCCTTGTTCAGAAAAACCTGGAAGATCTTCTTTGAGAACCGGCTTTGCTGTCTTCACCCTGAGTTAGTTTGGACACTTTAAGGACCGTATTGTGCTCAGATAGTAATGTGTCTCTAAGTCGTGTCAGTCCATTAAAGGTTGTGGAATAGCTGATGACCATATTCTTAAATAGTTCTTACCAACACTGATGTGATAGGATCTTAGTTTAGCATCCTACCCAGTTTGTTCTGCTCTTGGCTCCTCTATTCCCATTTCTCACAAGCAAGTGTTTTCTGAAACTTGTGTTTCTTGTCATACTTTATCCACTACAACTTAGACAGCTGTGACAATCAGGTTCTGTCTTCCGGTCTCAGCCATGCATTCATTATGTCTGTCACCTGCATTCTAAGACACTGCATGTTTTGGTATTTGTCTAGACTCTGTGGTAAAATACCTCACTAAAGCAGCTTAAAGAAGGGGTATTTTGGCCTGCAGCTTGAGGATCATCTGTCACTGGGAGAAGACTTACTAGAAGAATTGACAGGCAACTGGTCATATTGTGCCAGTCAAGAATCAGAGCAACAAATGTCAAGGCCAAGCTCACTGTCTATTTATTATTTGGTTTGGGACCTGAACTCATGGAATGATGCTGCCCAGATTTATGCAGGGCCCACAGTTTAACTTTCTGGAAGACATTCACATAGTGTACCCAGATGTATGCTTCCGTGATCACCCTGATGAAGACCAACCATCACACCATGTAACACCATGTTCCAACTCCATGTTATACAGGCTACCTCTTTTCAGGCCATCAAGGCAGGCTCCTCATAGCCTGCCAGAAGTACCTCACTTCATTGTGTTTATGTCTACGTGCATGAGGATGTGTGTGTGTGTGTGTGTGTGTGTGTGTGTGTGTGTGTGTGTGTTTGGATAGTGCCAGTGGTCAAACACAGGCAAACACAGGTCCTCATGGTTGCGGAGCGCATAATCTACCACTTGGCTCTACGCCCAACCCTGAATATCTGTCTTTTATTCACTTGGTGTTATGTACAATAATTCAGGCCTTACCATAAGTAATTCCTGATTAAGTAACAGAGAGGATCTTAGACTTGATCTACAGTGCATACAAAACAATTGCCAGGCAAGATGATGATGATGTGAGCAGGAAGAAAAGCAGTAGAAATTCCTTCCTCAAATTGTTTATTCATTAAGGAAATCACAGAGCTTCAGGAAACAGCCCGCTGTTAGGGATGTAGAAATGGGACCATGCAGATTAGCTTAAAACCTAGTACATTAAATCAGAATCATTAAGATTTGGCAAGGTAGCTCAGTTGATAGAGTGTTTACCTAACATAGATGATATCCTGGGTTCCATCCCCCAGCACTATGCCCAGTGGATCTGGTATTGCATGCTTATAACCCCAGAATTTGTCTGAGGTGGAGAGGTGGAGGCAGAAAGTCATTCCTTGACTACATAGTAAGTTCAGAGCCAGCCTGGGACATGTGAGATCTTGTTGCCAGAACCAATAGTGTGTGTGTGTTTATGTTTGTGCATGCATGCAGGCATGCCAGTGTTTTCTAGTTTTTTTTTTTTCTATTGCTGTGATAAAGACCTTACCCAAAGCAATTTGGGGAGGAAAAGGGTTACGTGTTTCCATCACAGTCCATCATTGAGTAAAGTTAGGGCAGGAACTCAAGTTAGGAACTGAGAGGCAGGAGCTAAGTAAGTCACAGGCTGTGGAGGGATGCTGCATATTAGCTTGTTTATTTGACTTGTTCGGTTTGTTTTCTTCTACAACTAAGGACCACCTGCCCAGGAATGTCACTACCCACAACAGGCTGGGTCCTCTTACATCAGCCATTAACCCACAGACCAATTTTATGGAGGTGGAAGGAGGTCTTATACCACCCTTTCAGAGGTATTCTTTAATTGGATAATAAGAGTCGCTGATGGCCAATGAACTGGGCAGAGAGAGAATAGGAAGGTGGAACTTCCTGGGACTAAGGAACCCTTGGAAGAGACAGAGGAAGCTCTCTCTTCCTGCCAGGACTCAAAGCAGCAAGACATTTGGTATGAGCTCTAAAGGTATAGTAAGCCACATAACTGGTTGGGATTAGGTGGTTGGGTTAATTTAGATTAGCTAGTTGAGAGTGTCCCCAGCTAAGGGCTAAGTGTTGAAACATTATAAGGTATTGGTGTATTTAATTATTGGGAAAAGGCTGTGAGTTTCAAGCCTCCAGCTAAGGCGAATCAGGCCCACCAGGCATATGGGTCTCCCACCACAGGCCTCCAGCTAAGGCAGGCTTACAGGCCTCCCACTAGGCTGCCACCAGATGTTCTGCTGGCCTAATATAACAGTTTATTGTTATTAATAAATATATTAGTTAACAGAGTTTTGATTACAGGTGGTAAAGGCCACCCTTGGTCCAAGGCTTTATCCTAAGGACAGGTCAGGCTGCCAGCTAAGGTGAGCCAGGCCTGCCAGCCTCCCTCCAGGCTGCTGGCTACTCTGCCAGCCTAATATAATAGTTTATAGTTATTAATAAATATATTTGTTAGCTAAGTTTCAGCATCAAGTATCCCTGTTCCCAGATGGCTGGAGCTTGTATGAAGCTGACAAAATAGTATCCAGAACAATATGGGTGTATTTGTTTATATTTCTCTCTCTTGCTATGTGTGTGTATGTATTATTATGTATGTATGTGTATATAACATACACTTTTTAAGACTAAGAGAAGTATCTTTTAATCAAGTTAAGCAGAAATTTCCCATGTATTCTGATTTGCATATGCCTCCAAAGCTCTTGTGTTGGGGATTTAATCTGCAGGGCAGCAATGTTTAAGGTAGGACTTCCCAAAGGTTATTGGATCATGAGGTTTTGCCCTCATCAGTAGATTAGTGCTGCTGTCACGAGAGTATATTAGTTGTGGTGGGAGTAGGTTCCTAATATGAGGGTGAATTTTCCCTGTGCTCTCTCTCTTTCTCATACATGCTCTTAGTACATTTTGTATCCTGTCATTGGATCATGCAAGTAGTATCCTGAATGTTGATATAATCACCTTCTAGAATTACAAGAAATAACTATCTCTTCTTTATAAATTACCTAGTCTCAAGAATTCTGTAATAGCATCAAAAGTTGAACATCATAGTCACCATATAATAAGTCACCTCTTGGGGCTTCTATCTTCATCATACATCTCATGACTTTGGTTGAAGAATGGGCAGGAGGAGCAGTGTTTGAGGACTTCTTGCATGCCTTCAGTATAGTTGCATCACAGCTCACATCTCTAAAAGTTCTATAAAGAGAAAGGGCCCGAGGAGGACAGAACGTGTCACTGTAGTATTTTCTGTGGACTCCAATGGTCAGAAGTTGGAGTGGATAACAACCAGAAAGGGCTAAAATCTTCAGGGAGAATTCCACAGAAGTTGATGGTTTTGAAGGATGAGTTGGTTGGGATAAGAGAGAGAAAGGGTCGCTTGAGAGCTAATTAAGCATACCCAAGGTCCAAAAGTGTTCAGTGAATTTAGATCTGTAATCATAGCAGTCATTAACCAGTATGTGTTTTGACAAACTTGGGCCTTTTGGTTCTTTTCTGTTGCTATTTCTATTGATCACACAGTTAGGCAAATTGCTGCAAATTGTTTAGGTATTTACTTTTGCAACTCCAAGAGTAATTGTGTATATTAAGTCAGAGGCATAAATGTACACCCTACTGTTAGGGTAATGCTCCCCCACCCCTGACTGTGCAGTCACATGTTAGGTTCCTATCAAATGTGCAAATACACTGCATTTCCTAACAGCTACAGCTAATGGCATAAATTAATCTCTCAAATTCAGTTTGGCTTTAGCAAAACTTCTGTAACACATAAAAAAATTCAGTTTCACAATATAAACAGTCAATAGGAAAAAGAAAGGCTTGACCCCCTCCTGCCTTCAGAGGCAAATGGAGGGTTTCACTATCAAGAAAATTATAGCTTCTAGGTTTGTTTATCACTGAGATTTTCAAACAACCTTCCTTACAATGAACTAATTTGGGTTTGGGAAAACTAGCGGAAGACTGTTCTTTCTAAATTTCCTTTTAAAATTATGTAAAGTACTCACAATATTGGAATTAATACCCAACAGAACAGGCAAGCTAGAAATAGTTTCTCACCAAGAAAAAGGTATTAAGTGTAGCTATTATGGGAGGAAGCAATGTAAAGCCAAATGAAATTCTTCTCCATGAAAATTATCAAAATTTGAGAAAATTTCCATACTGTTTTATCAAATGAGTCATAAAATAGCAAAGGACTATAGTACTGACACAGGCCACAATATTAGAATGTTACATGAGGATGTACATAAAGGAAATAGCAGATCATACATCATAGATTAGAGCAGAGTCAACTTATTAGCTCATCTGATTGCCTCTATCCTCTCAGATTTTATTGCAAAATGACCATCGGAACAGAAGAGCACACTCTAGTTTATGAACTTTTCTTCCAAATTAACATAGAATCTATATTTGCAAATGCATTTGTAAGTATAAAATTCATATAGAAATTACAACATACCAGAATTTAAAAATTAGAATTATAGATTATTGAAATTGGAAAGCCCTTCACCAAGCAGTAAGATAAATAAAATGAGCTTCTTGCAAAGATTCAATTTTATATACTTAAAAGTATAAGCTTAAATTATTTAGGAGAATTTCTTTTCCTCAACTCTTAGCAAGTCACCAATCATTTTATGTCTTCTAGAGACAAACAAATATATTTTTCTCTTAAAATTAAGGCCTGTGAAATATCTTTTCCATTTATTTATTTATTTGTTTGTTTATTTATTGCTTCAGGTTACATCTCCATCATAGTGTCCTCTTTCTTTTTTATACTTTATTTTTTTATTTCTTCAAGTTACATCTCAGTTACAATCCCTTCCCTACTCCCCCCTTCTGTCCCACCCTTCCATCCTCTTTCCCCAACAGTTCCCCCTTTCAGTCCAACAAATGGTTCCTTCTCTTATAACAGTAAATACTATACAAAACAACAGAAATAAATATGCCACAATTATGAGAGTTAAATGTCTTAGCATACATTCCCAATGTCCAGTCCCTATGTATTTGGCCCCTGACTTTAACATTCTACTATCTAACCATCTCCATGAGTTTAAAGTTCTATATCTGACTCAGTTTTCATACTAACTTGCATCACAATTATAAAAACATCTTCGTAGATCCAGAACACCCTCTTGATTCCTAAACAACTCAAAATTTAACTATGAGACTCTAGGTATCTATTCTTCAACCACCTCAGAGAACTGAGAGGGATAAATATATCTGATTATGTAGGAAGTGCAGGGCCTACATCTTCCAAGACTAAGAAATGACATACCAGTGGCTGCCTGGACAGTTCCCGTTTTCTCTCCATACATTACAGCATCAATCTTCAGGCTTTTGGTCCCGTTTCTCTGACAGACATTGATTGTAGAGCAGGAATTATGAAGGACTTACCTACCCTGTCTTGGTAGAGCTAGGCTGTCGACTTACCTGCTACCAAGTTTTATCCTTTTTGGACAGCAGTCTGTCTACAGTTGAAGCAAGGGGTTTTTCATGCCAAGAGATAGGCTTGACACTAATTCAACCATCTCCCACTGGAGATTCTTCGATGCTCATCTTCTACTTGGAGTAGAATAGGGGTTGCTGTCAGGAGCTGACATGTCTCGATATCAAAAAAAAATCTTAATTAAAAAAATATCTTTGAATGCCATATTCTGCAGATCTCTTGGGGTTTTTGAAGATGCCCTATCTATCTCTTGTATTTAGATAAGCAAATGTTGCCTGTCTCTTAACAACTTGATTCTGAGTAGCTTAGAGAATATCTGTGATAGACTGTCATAGTAGCTAACAAAATGACATGCTTGCATGACTAGGAGTTTGTATTTCTTAACTATCCTAAACAGTTTAAGACGGTTGGTATCAAGAGGCCAGAGCTTCACATTTCATTTTTAAGCATTACTATGTACAATACCTTTAAGAAGTGTTACCTTTAATTTTGTATCAATATACAAAGATGAATACCAATGTGGCCAAATATACTCTTAATTTTGTATTAATATACAAAGATCAATGCCTATATAGCCCAATGCAATCTTAATATTGCATCAATATACAAGGGTCAATACAATTGTGGCCAACTATAATCTTAATTTTGTATCAATATACAAAGATCAATACCGATGTAGTCCAATACAATCTTAATTTTGCACAATATACAATGATCAATACCAATTTAGCCAAATATAATACTAATTTTGTATCAATATACAAAGGTATAAGGGCATATTCAATAATCTGTCCCTTCTTCTTGGTCCTTCCCATACTATGTCTGTGTCCCATTTTTCTCAAGTCTGTGCACTCCTACATAGGAGAGAAAGAAAGATACAGAAAAGAAAAAGAAAGTCCCTGGGTCTAACTTC
The DNA here is from genome assembly GCA_907164525.1 of Lophiomys imhausi. Classification (NCBI taxonomy): domain Eukaryota; kingdom Metazoa; phylum Chordata; class Mammalia; order Rodentia; family Muridae; genus Lophiomys; species Lophiomys imhausi. Next base: position 1,823,767 of record CAJQZJ010031946.1, read on the forward strand.
CAAACCCATTTAACAAGACCATTTAACAGCTTGTAGTCTCTTCCCCTAAATAACAAAGTTTTCTGTTATCCATCAAATAACCAAAAGGGGGGGGAGAAACACCCTCCCCACCCTCTGGGCATGGGATGTTGCTCTCTTAAAATGACTTCCTGCTGATTTGGGTCATAGTAAACGTATTTGGGGCCCAAACCAGAATGGGAAAATGGTTAAAAATGTTAATACAATCCTTTTATGTTCAGTCCTTTTGTGCTCTGCTGTTTAGATGTCCTAAGTAGTTTGTAGACAGAAGCTGATTTCCGGCTTTACTGAAGTTCTGGCTGGAGCAGTCTGTGGAGCTGAACAATCTTAGCGAGTTTGAGTTGTTGTGGTTGTAGACTTTTGATGGAAACAGCTATTGAGGAAGTCTGCAAGGCTGGATCATCTTGGCCGCTCGTCTTCTTTGGTGTCCTCTTTTTACTCTTCCAAATCCTGCCCTCCCACCCTCTAATCCCTAACCCTTCCATCCCACTCCTCTGGAGTGGAGTGTCCCTACATTACAGTCTCCCGCCCCAGTTCAGCAGTGATATGAGGGCCAAGAGCCTCCTCATACACTGGGGCCTACAAGGCAGCACCAATAGGGCAAAGTGTCTCATTGACAGGAAGAAAAACTCTATGTTCCTGTTGCCTTTGGTGCATTGGTTGTAGTATAGATATCCTGTACAGTATAGCTAAAATCCGACTATAAGTGAATAGAAGCCATGTGCATCTTTCTGAGTCTGAGTTAGCTCACTCAGAATGACCTTTTCTAGTTCCATCCATTTGGCTGCAAATTGCATAATTTCCTTGTTTCTGATAGCTGAGTAGTATTCCATTGTGTAGATGTACCATAGTTTTTTAAACCATTTTTCAGTTAAGGGACATATGGGTTGTTTCCAGTTTCTAGCTATTACAAATAAGGCTGCTAAGAACATAGATGAGGCAACTTCCTTGTGATTCGGTGAGGAGTCATTAGATGTATACCCAGAAGTGGCATGGCTCGGTCCCAAGGCAGAGCTATTCCAAGTTTTCTAAGATATCGCCATACTGACCTCCATAGTGGTTGCACAAGCCTGCACTCCCACCAGCAATGGAGGAGAGTTCCCCGTTCTCCACACCCTAGCCAGCATGTGCTGTCATTTGAGCTTTGGATCTTAGCCATTCTGACAGGTGTGGGATGGAATCTCAGAGTCATCTTGAGTTGCATTTCTCTGATGATTAAGGATGCTGAGCATTTCTTCAAGTGTCTCTCAGCCTTTAGGAATTCCTCCTTTGTGAATTCTCTGTTTAGCTCTTTCCCCCATTTTTGATTGGATTATTTGGTTTCTTGGCATTTAATTTCTTGACTTCTTTGAAAATTTTTCATATTAGCCCTTTGTCAGATGTGGGGTTGTTGAAGATTTTTTCCCAATCTGTAGGCTGCCATTTTGTTAGAATGACAGTGTCTTTTGCCTTACAGAAGATTTTCAGTATCATGATGTCCCCTTTATTGATTGTTGGTCTTAGGTCCTGAGCTGTTGGTTTTCTGTTCAGGAAGTTGTCATCTGTGCCAATGATTTCAAGGGTTTTTCCCACTTTCTCTTCTAATAGATTTAGTGTGACCAGCCTTATGTTAAGGTCTTTCATCTACGTGGACTTAAGTTTTGTACAAGGGGATAAGTATGGGTCTAATTTCAATCTTTTACAAATGGACATCCAGTTGGACCAGCACCATTTGTTGAAGATGCTGTCCTTTTTCCATTGTGTGGATTTGGCTTCTATGTCAAAGATTAGGTGACCATAGGTGTGTGGGTTCATTTCTGGGTCTTCAATTCAATTCCATTGATCTACTGGTCCTATTCTATACCAGTTCCATGTTGTTTTTATTACTGTTGCTCTGTAGTACAGCTTGAGATCTGGGATGGTAATACCTCCAGATGTTTTATTATTGTACAGGTTGATTTAGCTATTCTAGGTTTTTTATTGTTCCATATGAAATTGAGAATAGCTTTTTCCAGGTCTATAAAGAATTGTGTTGGTACTTTGATAGGAATTGCATTGAATCTGTATATTGTTTTGGTAGGATGGCCATTTTTATTATGTTGATCCTACCTATCCATGAGCATGGGAGATCTTTCCATCTGCTGATGGCCTCTTCAATTTTGTTCTTCAAGGGCTTGAAGTTCTTGTTGTACAGGTCCTTTACTTGCTTGGTTAGAGTTACCCCAGGTATTTTATATTGTTTGTGGCTATTGTGAAGGGAGTTTTTTCCCTAATTTCTTTCTCAGCCCATTTATTTCTTGCATAAAGAAGGGCTTCTGATTTTTTTTAATTAATTTTGTATCCAGCCACCTTGCTGAAGGTATTTATCAACTTTAAGAGTTCTCTGGTTTATGTCCATGTTCCTTTTGGTGTGTTGGTTGTAGTACAGATATCCTGTACGATATAGCTAAAATCCTACTATAAGTGAATAGATGCCATGTGCATCCTTCTGAGACTGGATTAGCTCACTCAGGATGAGCTTCTCTAGATCCATCCATTTGGTTGCAAATTGCATGATTTCATTGTTTCTGATAGCTGAGTAATATTCCATTGTATAGATGTACCACAGTTTTTTAATCCATTCTTCAGTTGAGGGACATCTGGGTTGTTTCCAATTTCTAGCTATTACAAATAAGGCTGCTATGAACATAGATGAGGAGACTTCCCTATGTCTCCGTGAGGTCCTTTGGGTGTATACCCAGAAGTGGTATGGCTGGGTCCTGAGGCAAGGTTATTCCTAGATTTCTAAGATATCGCCAGACAGACCTCCATAGTGGTTGCACAAGCCTGCATTCCCACCAGCAATGGAGTAGGGTTCCCCTTTCTCCACACCCTCGCCAGCATGCGCTATCATTTGAGCTCTTTATCTTAGCCATTCTAACAGGTGTTAGGTGGAATCTCAGGGTCGTCTTGAGTTGCATTTCTCTGATGATTAAGGATGTTGAACATTTCTTCAGGTGTCTCTCAGCCCTTAGGGATTCCTCCTTTGTGAATTCTCTATTTAGCTCCATCTCCCATTTTTTGATTGGATTATTTGATTTCTTGGCAATTAGTTTCTTGAGTTCTTTGTAGATTTTAGATAATCTAAATACAAGAGATGGATAGGGCATCTTCAAAAACCCCAAAAGATCTGCAGAATATGGCATTCAAAGATGTTATCTTAAATTAAGATTTTCTTTTTTTTGATATCGAGACATATCAGCTCCTGACAGCACCCCCTATTCTACTCCAAGTACAAGATAAGCATCGAAGAATCTCCAGTGTAAGATGGTTGAATTAGTGGCAAGCCTATCTCTTGGCATGAAAAAACCCCTTGCACCAACTGCAGACAGACTGCTGTTCAAAAAGGACAAAACTTGGTAGCAGGGAAGTCGACAGCCTAACTCTGCCAAGACAGGGTAGGTAAGTCCTTCATAATCCCTGCTCTACAACAAATGTCTGTCAGAGAAACAGGAACCAAAGGCTGAAGACTGATGCAGGAATGTATGGAGAGAAAATGGGAACTGTCCAGGCAGTCATTGGTATGTCATTTCTTAGTTTTGGAGGCTGCAGGCCCTGCACTTCCTATATAAGCAGATATATTTATCCCTCTCAGGTCTCTGAGGTGGTTGAAGAATAGACAGCTAGAGTCTCAAAGTTAAATTTTGAGTTGTTTAGGAATCAAGAGAGTGTTATAGATCTAAGAAGATACTCTTAAAAGTGTGTTGCAAGTTAGTATGAATGTTGAGTCAGATATAGACCTTTAAACTCATGGAGATGGTTAGATAGTAGAATGTTAAAGTCAGGGGCCAAATATGTATAAACTGGACATTGGGAAGGAATACTGGGCCATTTAACTCTCATAAATATGGCATATTTATATCTGTTGTTTTGTATAATATTTACTGTTATAAGAGAAGGAACCATCTGTTGGACTGAAAGGGGAAACTTCTGGGGGGAAGAGGGTGAAAGGGTGGGATAGGAAGGGGGAATAGGGAGGGGTTTGTGACTGAGATGTAACTTGAAGAAAAAAAAAGTATTAAAAAAAAAGAGTTCTCTGGTGGAATTTTTGGGGTCGCTTATGTATACTATCATGTCGTCTGCAAATAGGGATAATTTGACTTCTTCGTTTCCAGTTTGGATCCCCTTGATCTCCTTTAGTTGTCTTATTGCTCTAGGAAGAACCACAAGTACTATATTGAAGAGATATGGCAAAAGTGGGCATCCTTTTCTTGTCCCTGAGTTTAGAGATAATGCTTCAAGTTTCTCTCCATTAACTTCTATGTTTGCTACTGGCTTGCTGTATATTGCCTTTATTATTGCCAGATATAGTCCTTGTATGCCCATTCTCTCTTTTAGCCTGAAGGGGTTTTAGATTTTGTTGAATGTTTTTTCTGCATCTAGCGAGATTATCATGTGGATTTTTTCTTTCATCTTGTTTATGTGGTGAATTATGTTGATGGATTTTCAGATGTAGAACCATCCCTGCATTCCTGGCATGAAGCCTACTTGATTATGGTGTATGATACTTGATGTGTTCTTGGATTCAGTTTGCTAGTATTTTATTAAGTATTTTGCATCTGTGTTCATGAGGGAGATTGGTCTGAAGTTCTCTTTCTTTGTTGGGTCTTTGTGTGGCTTAGGAATCAGACTGTGGCCTCATAGAATGAGTTTGGCAGTGTTCTTTCTTAATCTATTTTGTAGAAGAGTTTGAAGAGTATTGGTATTAGCTCTTCTTTGAAGGTCTGATAGAATTCTGTGCTAAAACCATCTGGCCCTGGGCTTTTTTTTGGTTGGGAGATTTTTAATGACTGTTTCTATTTCCCTAGGGGTTATAGGGCTGTTTAATCTGTTAACCTGATTTTGATTTAGCTTCGGAAGGTGGAATCTATCAAGAAAATTGTCCATTTCACTTAAAGTTTTCATATTTGGTGGAGTATAGATTTTTAAAGTAGAGCCTAAATATTCTCTGGATTTCCTCAATGTCTGTTTTTATTTCTCCCTTTTCATTTCTGATTTTGTTGATTTGTGTTTTTTCCTCTGTCTTTTAGTTAATTTGGCTAAGGGTTTGTCTATTTTGTTGATTTTCTCAAAGATCCAACTCTTAGTTTCATTGATTCTTTGTATCATCCTTTTTGTTTCTAAGTTGTTGATTTCAGCCCTAAGTTTGATGATTTCGTGCCTTCTGCTCCTCTTGGGAGTGTTTGCTTCTTGTTTTTCCAATTCATCCAGTTTGTCTGTTAATTCACTAATATGAGCTGTCACAATTTTCTTTTTGAAGACACTTAGTGCTATGAACTTTCCTTGTAGCACAGCTTTCATTGTGTCCCATAGGTTTGGGTTTGTTGTGCCTTCATTTTCGTTGGATTTTAAGAAGTCTTTGATTTCCTTCTTTATTTCTTCTATGACCCAGTAGTCATCTAGTAAAGAGTTGTTCAATTTCTATGTGTGTGTAGGCTTTCTGTTGATTCTGTTGCTGTTGAAGTCCAGTTTATTCCATAGTGGTCTGATAAGATACAAGGGGTTATTTCAATTTTCTTGTATCTGTTGAGGCTATCTTGATGAATATTCCCTTAACGAGCATGTAATGCCCTTCTCTGTCTTTTTTTTATTAACTTCAGTTGGAAGTGTATTTTGCTTGATATTAGGATGGCTACTCCAGCTTGCTTCCTGGGTCCATTTGCTTGGAAAACCTTTTCCCAGCCCTTTACTCTAAGATAGTGTCTATCTTTGTTAGTAAGATGTGTTTCTTGTAAGCAGCAAAATAATGGATCTTTATACGGATCCAATCTGCAAGCCTGTGTAGTTTTATTGGGGAGTTGAGTCCGTTGATGTTTATGGATATTAATGACCAGAGGTTTTAATTTCCCATTATTTTGATATAGGTGTTGGTCCTGTGTTTCTTTTGGTTTAGTTGCCATGGAGTTTTCTGTTTCCTCTGTTTTCTTGGGTGTAGATATCTTCTCTGGGTTGGAATTTTCCTTCTAGTATCTTCTGTAGGGCTGTATTTGTGGGTAGGTATTGTTTAAATTTGATTTTGTCATGGAATATCTTGTTTTCTCCATCTATGTTGATAGAGAGTTTTGCTGGGTATAGTAGTCTGGCTGGGCACCTATGTTCTCTCAGGGCTTGTAGGACATCTCTCCAGGCCCTTCTAGCTTTTAGAGTTTCTGAGGAGAAGTAAGGTGTAATTCTGATGCGTCTGCCATTATACGTTACTTGACCTTTTTCTCTTACGGCTTTTAATAATCTTTCTTTGTTCTGTACATTTAGAGTTTCAATTAGTATGTGGCAAGAGGAGTTTCTTTTCTGATCAATCTGTTTGGTGTTCTGTAAGCCTCTTGGAATTTTATTGGCATCTCTTTCTTGAGGTTTGAGAAGCTTTCTTCTATGATTTTGTTGAAGATGTTTCCTGGACCTTGGAGTCGGGAGTCTTCTCTTTCCTCTATGCCTATAATTCTCAGGCTCTGTCTTTTCATTGAGTCCTTGATTTCTTGGATGTTATGGGTGAGGACTTTTTTAGCTTTTTCATTTTCTTTGGATGTTGTACTGATTTCTTCCATCGAATCTTCCATGCCTGAGATTCTGTCTTCCATCACTGTGTTCCATCTTTTTGGTACTCATGTCTGTAGTTCTTGTTCTCTTCCCTTGATTCTCCATTTCCACTCTTAACTCTGACTGTGTTTTCTTTATTGCTTCCATTTCCAGTTTCATAGCTTGAAAGATTTTATTTGTTTTGTATATTTCCTGTTCCAATTTGCTTGTCTTTGCCTGGAAATCTTTCACCTCCTTTAAATCTTTCTTTACCTTGTCTCTTTCCTGTTCAATTTGACCACTTTGGCTTGGAGTTCTCTAATGGTATTATCCATTGCTTTCACTTGTAAAATTGTGGACTCTGAATTCCTTCTTAGATTTAAGTTCTTCTTGAACGGACTCTATCACTTTCCAGACTATAGAGTTGTCATCGTTTCTATGTGTTTCAGCTGTGGTGAAGTAGTCAACGCTTGCTGTACTAGCATCGCTGCATTTTGTCGGGGTCATAATTCCCTGGCTTTTATTAATTCTGCTTTTTCGCTGTCCTTTTTGCCATTTGGTTGTTCTTAGCTGTTTGTTCCTGTTGTCTTCTGGGCACTTTGGTGTAGCAGTCGTATTGCTTGTTGTTCTATTACTTTCCACTGGCTGGATGGGGCCTTGTGTGGAGGTTCTCAGTGTGTCTCCGAGAGCTCACCCCTTTCTGTTTTGTCCCATTTGGGGACTCAGGTGAGAGGTTGTGATGGTTGTGTGTTCCTGTAGATTCCTGGGATCCAACTGGTCTTCGTATAGGTGACAGTGCAGGTTGGCAGGCCTCAGGCTGTTGGGTGGGGTTGTAGCTCCCCTGCAGCCTATGTGTTATACCATGTTTGTGGTCCTCCCCAGCTGCTCACAGGGGGTTCTCAGGGTCAATGTGCATCTAGTAGCCAGAAGCACTGTGAGCTGGTGCAGCCTATTTTCAGGCAATGAGGAATGGCCCGGATTGTTTCACTGCTCACAAGTCAGAGCTCACTATGTTGCACACTGTGTATTCAGCCTGCAGTGGCTCTGGTGGTATGGTCCTGTGTGTCCAAGCACAGATTCTGTGGATTCTGGAGGTCCCAAGTTCGGGGGTTGAGACCACCCATTGGAGTCTTGAAAGGACCCGACTCCACGCCCGTAAAGTGAGTCACTCAGCAGTGTCTCCCAAGTTGAAACCTCACTGATCCAGGGGTGGAACTCTATATGCGTAAGCTCTGGTTTCCTGCCAGAAGGGCCAGCACTAGCAAAAGAGTCTAATAATAATAGCTGCACAGTTTGCCCAGGGCTTGGACCCTGAGGTGGACAAATCTGCCTTCCAACCCAGCCGCCTTTTCTGCCACTCTCACAGCTCCGCCTATGTGGGTATCAAGCTGGGGCTACTGTCTTCCAAGTTCCGGTACACAGCAGTGGAGCTACTGCGTAACCTGCTGCTGGAAGTGTATCCTGCTGCTCAGTCCAGCTGCAGCTTTTTTTTTTTTCCAATGACTGTAAATCCAATAGAGGGGCCTGTATGTATGTTCTACGCTCCCCTGGGGGGGGGGGCACAAATATGCCTGCACTTTCCAAAATGCAGCTGTGGACCCGGTGGCCTCTGGGCTGATGCTTGTGGAACCGTCAGCTGCTGTGCGCCCTGCCGCTGTGGTGCACTGCTAAAAGTGTATGGTACTCCCACTGGTCTGCAACCTTTCGCTAAATAGCTGGAATGCCTGCGTGGGTTCTGGGGGCCCAGTAGGCTGGTGAGTAACCCTGTGTGGGGTTCGAATCTGCCCACTGGGTGTTAGGGTGGATCTTACCCTGTGTCTCTCCTGGTGGGGGTTCCCAATTCCCAGATTCAGCGGCTTCCATGTGTGTTCAAAAGAGGGGAGGAGAGTCCTGCCCAGGGACTTTGAATGGTCCCTGTGTAGCTGGGTGAGACCCAGGGGGGTCGAGTCACTCAGATTATTGCTCAGCATCTTATAACTATGTGGCTTTATGGCTGTTTTCTCCAAGTTCAAAATGCGTCCGCGCGGGCCACCGCCATCTTGGATCCCCAATCGCGAAATATCTTTTCATGACCATTGACTTTAATAATAAATTTAAAAGAAAACTATGTTTAGATGTAGTCATTTTGTAAATAATTCATTCTAAGTTACTAATCATTAAATTAGCTTGAAAGTATTATAAGATATTAAAATAGTAGAATTATAATGTTATAAATAGATAACTAACCCATGAATAATTTGTCATCATTGACCCAGGCTAACATCTGAAACAATCTGTGTCACACTAAGACACTGATGTTTTTACAGCAGTGTACTTGAGATGATAGACATTTACATTTTTCCATCTTCTGTGGATCTGTAGAAGGAAATATTTGTTTTAATGTGATTCTCAACTGCATGCAAAAAATAATTATACTGAAACTGTACAGATGGCTCAGTGGTTAAGAGTATTGGCTGCACTTACAATGGACATGGCCTCAGTTGCCATCATCAATATGATGGCTCACAACTGTCTATAACTCCAGTTCCAAAGGACACATCGCCCTCTTCTGACTTCCAAGGGCACTGCAGGCACATGCTGCATGTACATTCATGCAGACAAACATATACACGTGAAATTGAAATAAGTCTTTTGTAAAAGCAATTGCACTATGGTAGAGAAACTCATGGTATGCTATGGAGACAGAAGACTAAATGGTCTGCATTTGAAATGATATTTCTTCCACAATGTTTTCTGTATGGACAGGAAAGAAAAGGGATTTTTGAAATCATTAAAACTTAACTCGTCTTGCAATATTTCTGTGATTCCCCACTCCCACAATTCTTGGATTCTGCACAGCAGTTTAAGAACTTTATACTTAATCCCTGGTCCTTGTCTTTCTCTTTCTCTCATTATCTGAAAACCTGTTTTCATAGGTTCACAAATATTCCTGAGAAAGCATTTCAACCAAATCAGAATCCTGGCTTATTAGTGTCCCCTCTGAGCTAAGATTATGAAATAGTCCCCTTGACTCCTGCTTTGCCTCATTCACAGGATAAGAGCTTCTTACACAATAATCTTTATTTTTAAACCATATAAAGTTTCCACCATTGCTATAGCTTCAATACATAATCACTTTGAACTTGAATGCTGTGAGGTGTGGGTATATAATTTCCCCAGTCATTTCAGGTTGTCCCTAAGGATTGACTTTCTTGTGCGGCCTTAACTCCTGCTGGTGATTTCATCAGAAATGAACTTTAGTAGCAAGACAGAATAAAGGTTAACAGTTAAGGGCATTGACTATAGAGTTAGAAGCAGCCTGGGATCACATCCAGGCCCAATCCTCATTAGATTTAAGATTTTGGATAAGTGGCTAAAACCCTATGAGCTCATGTGACAAGTATGTATAAGCTGAGCACCTACTAATCAGGATGATAAGAGGATGGAGAGACATCATGTGCCAGAAGTGCATAGACTGGCCCCTGGTGGATAATTGATCCTCTATGAATGCTAATTTTCACTTCACTTACCATTAATGCTGTTTGTTTGTTTTGAGAGGCATCTGTGTTCCTATAAAAATGTTTTTTGTTTCTAAAGTTGTACAGAAACACAAATGGTGGAGGTATTTATTAATTCTGTTAGGCGTAACAGGAAACAGGCTTCATATCTGTGAAGAACTATGAAAGGCCAGAGAAGACACACTGATGGGGAAGAACTGGAACTGGATGGTGGGGGCAGGGAGAGCCTCCACGTGCTGAATGGCTTAGCCTGTGACCTGCAAATTCCTTGTTTTGAAAGACATTGAAAAGTGACCAGTTTGCTCTTGAGGAGATTCAGACTTGGAACTGTCCCTTGCCAGAGAGTTGCATCCTAGATTTTGTGGGTCTAGAAATGCATTATTTTGTAAGAGAACCAAATTCAGAAACATCAATTTGGTGGAGACTTACATAAGAGCAGAGTGAACCTTCATCAACCCAAAGCTTTAGAATAGTCTTGCCAGGAAGTCACTTAAAATTTCTGATAGAGTAGAAGGGGAGCTACAGATTTCTTGAATCTCTGGATTGTAGAACTGTTGTATCCTATTCCACAGGATAGTTCATGGCAACACCCAGAATCCCAAATTAATCAGTGAATATAAAAACATCACATTTCTTTAGCCAGAATATAATGTGAAACCTCTTGGGTCTCTGGAAGGTTTTCTGCTCTGTATGATGCAGTAGCAGCATCCTGCAAGGTCAGAGCTAACTCTTGGGCTTGAAAGGATTGTCACATATTGATTGTTCTGTGGCAGAACAGTGTGCCCTTAACCTAATATAGAATGTCAGACTCCTAGCTAAAATAGTCACTTTTTTTTAGATTGATAAACTTTTGTGTCCTTATTTTCCATATAGTCCTTATGAATAACTCAGAAAGGAGTGACTAATGATGGGGCACTTCATATTGATTTGAATCTCAAGTTTGTAGACCACTTCAATCCTATTTTATAGAAAAGAGTATTCCATTGTGCCCTTACAGTTCTGAATGTGAGGCTGACTTGATGCCTTATGGCTAAAGGTGTGTGCCACCAGGCCTGATAACCATATCATCTCCAGGACCCACAGTGGAAAGAGAGAACCAACTACCATAAGTTCGTTGAGATCCACACAGATGTTGAGGTGTATGTCCACACTCACTGACACATGTAGGATATTTTCTGTTGCCCTTATTTTATTTATTTTGACTTTTAACCTTTCAGGTCTTGACCGCCCATCACCCAAAGGCCATGGTAACTATCTTTCAGGTGTTCCTTGGGTCTGTCTTGATGTCAGTACAATTATAGAAGCAAAATGGTTTTCATATCTAGGTAATTGTGAATAGTGAGATAGTCAGATCCCTTCTTTTTAACCCCCTTTCATTTGAAAATTGCTATCTAAAACTTGCTCAGTAAGAGCTTAAATATATGATAAATTAATAGTCCCTCAATCTTGTTACTTCTCTGGATTGTAAATTGGCATTTTCCTGTTTGATTATACCACAGCCTTGTTTTCCTTCTGTAAGCAGGCACACATTGCTTATAAAACAGTAGTTACTGAGTGACTGGTGGTTTTGAAGAAGTTGTTTAGTTTATCTAGTTCAGTGAAGTCTTTGCTACTATTGACCTTTTGTTCCCGGAAGCTGTGAGAAGCTCTGCAGCATAGTCGGGTGTTTTCGAAATGTCCCTTGTTAAGATTTTGTCAAGCCTTATCCCAACTTCCAATCACAGGTGGGTAATTTTCTCACCTTCTCCTCTGGCTCTCCCTTTTAATTTTAATCCAAACAACCTAAGCTATAGAATGTCTTAAAAGTCTGAGGGTCACCTTACCTGCTCCATTCTGTCATGCCATTTGCTAGCCAGGGACAAAACCTTTGTGAATCTGGGTGGTAATACTAACAATTCAGATGTGAGTTGGTTATAAGTGGAATGATGTGTGGATGTATTTAGTGTGATACTAGATATCTAGATAGATATTCAGTAAGTTCTTCCTGTTTTCTTTCACTGCCTTCTACCTTTGTCTCTCTCTGCTTTCTTCAATGGTGATATTAACTTGTGACTTTTAACTCATGTGCTTTCCTTTCTGTTTTACGTGCTAGGCCCTTTGACTTTTCCTTTCCTCCACAGACAAGTAGGAAGCAATGTCAGGCTAGGCTCTGCAGATGCAAATAAGCAACTACTTCTGCCTTCCTGGAATCCACAGTTACATGTGAAAACAAGACCTGCACAGCAGTAAACATTGAATGAGCATGGGGGAAATGTGTCAGCCAAGACCCTCTTGAGGAGAAAGTGCTAAAATGATCCTTCAGGCATGAGTAGGAAGGAACACACAAGATGCATTTGTCCCCTTAAAGGGACCAGCATGGTCTGAGGGCAGCACTAAGAAACAATCTGTTGAGAAATAAAAGTCCCAAGAACTTTATATACAAAGAGAATGAGAGGTGTTAAGGAGGAGATGATGGGGGATGAAGAGCTCACTTCTGAGTATCTGTAGAGGCCTGTCACTGTCCCTTTGAAAGCTAAATGGGGAGGGAGAACTGGAAAGAAGGATCAGTGATTCAGAGTATTTGCTGCTCTTGTGGACAACCTGAGTGAAATTCCTAATACCCCTGTCAGATGACTGACAACTGCCTGTTCCTCCAGCTCCAGGGGATCTGATGCTCTCCTCTGGCCTCTGTGGGCATGTACTCACACATACACACACACAGACACACAAACACACACACACACACACACACACACACACACACACACACACAGACACACACTGGGGCAGAAGGAGAGAAAGAAGAGGAAAATCGGTTAAATCTAAATTGTAAAAAATAAAAAAATAAAAATTTAAGACAGCTAATAGAGACACATTTCACACAATATGCAGTCCCATCACTCTTTTCCAATTTCCAGCCCCTCACATCTTCTTTACTGCCATCTCCCTTACTACTAATGAAACTATGTCATATAGTCTTCAGGTGATAAGTGATCCTTGTAATAGGATTCGTTTATTAAATTAGATGGAACTACTGAAGAAAATTAGCATTGATGTGACACACCCATATCTTTAAAAAGCAAATGGATCCTCATGAGAAATTCTGAAGCAGTGGTAACCTTTAACTTTCAGCATTAGAATGTTTAGGCGGTTTTGCAGGTGATTATAAAAGCTTAGGAAAGGCCACGTATGACACAAACGGTTTAGGTGCTCTCAAGATGAACAAACGCTTATTGGTTAGCCTTTTCCCAATTGAACGTGCAATAATGCTTTTTAAAGACATGATAGTATTCTAACTGGGTAAGCAATAAGGACCAGCAATGGGTATTAAAGTGTAGGATCTCTTAAAATGTGTATTTACCTTAATGTTCAGGAGTACTCCATCTAATCAGCTTTAGTGGGGACCTTTGACTCTTGCTGAGAATAATGCTGTACGCTGAGTTTCAGCTCCTCCAGAGAAAGACCCAGGCAAATTCATCTCAGCGTAACAGTGTCCGTCTATGTGGTGCAGTCTCTGAGTTTTTACAAATTAGTTTCCAGATTTGCATTTGATGCTGTCTCTCCTACTGTGTCTTCAACTAAAATTACCAACATTTATTTGGTCTCTTTGATTTTTGTCCAGTACTGTAAAAAGAAAAAAAATTCACAGACCATGTCTAAAACAAAATAGCAGATTGTACAACATCAACTTTGACTCCCTGAGTTTCTAAAGAACTACCTGCGAATGCGGATATGGTGCATAAATTTCCAGCCAACATAGTCAGCCTGAGGCTACAGTCTTGCTCTAGGCTTAGTGCTGGCTGTTTACAATGATCAAAGAGAGAACGAGCTGAACCAGAAGTTAGATTAATAGTTTTCTTTAAAACCCCTGGCCTCACACTCTATACCCTGTGAATCCTCTTATACAAATAGAAAAAGCTTTAAAATTTCTTTTTCATGTAATAATTTATCCACTGGATTTTGGAAACCAAGAGCAAATATCACTGAGAGTATCATGCTCAATTTTTCCCCTAAAATGTAACAGACAAGAAATAAAGGGGGAAAAAAATCTCTTTTCAAAAGTTGCTCTGCCCCTGTCCCCAGCTAAGAGCTGGAGGTTTTTGCCAGGGAGGAGGGGAGAGTGGGGGTTGGAGTGTGGATGGGAATGATGAAGAAGCCAGTGGGGGCAGTTGTTTTTCTGTGCCTGCTGACGTCAACGAAATTGCCAGATGGCGTTTGAATGCTTTGCAAAAAGACAGGAGCCTTTTATTGCAGCTGCTGCAGGGCTTTCATTCATTTGCATTCCCAGAAGTGGACTGATGCTTTCTCCCACTGTGGGAGTAATGAGGGCTGGGTACCTTCCCAGACCTGGAGGGCTCTTTTGTAGGACGCCCTTACCTTAAGTTGCTCTGATAAGGGATACACGCTCAGGGACTGGAACACTATGCTTTACTGTTAGTTTCTGTGGGCTATGAACTGCTCAGCTTCAGTAAGGGTTAGAATTTGGTCATTCAGAAAGCACATTCTTTCGTGAATGATTCCTGGTCTAAGGTGGTCCTTTTAGAAACTGGCTCCTCATCAAACTCTCAGGCTGGGCATATCCATCTTCAAAGCTTATCCCATCCCACTGCCTGAAATTATGTAGCTTATTTTCATGTCTGGAATTTGTCAAACTTTTAATTTACTTGGTTATCAAGTGTGTTTGTTTGATTTCATTTTTGCTTGGGGTAGGGCTTGGGGTGGTTTTTATTTTATAATGTACCAGTTTCCGGAACAGTTCATTGGATAAATTGGTTTCCAGGGCCAGTTTGAAATTGGAAAACAGTACAAGATCTTTATACTAGAAACGATTTCTCTCATGTCATTGTGTGACTATAACACCTATTTTTCACAGTAAATAATTTGGCATATTCAACCTGGCCTGAGTTGCATTCCCTTCATATCTTTCTTTCTTTTAAATCACTACCTGAAGTCAATAGTATAATACACATCATACGTACAAGCTGTGGTAGCAGTATTGATTTCTGTAGTTTATGCTGAAATAAGAAGCAGTGTGAAGAGGAAGGCCCTGAGAGTCTGAAGGATTAAAAGGTTTAAAAGTTTCTAGTGTTGGGTGAGAGGGCAGGACTGGGAGGGGTGGAAAGAAGGTACTGTGATAGAAATGTAACCTGAAGTAATAAATAAACATAAAAAAAGTTTCCAGTGTGTCCCAGAGATCCCATCCCCACTGATTACAGGTGAGAGGGAGGGACTGGGAGAAGAGGAGGGAGGGTAAGCTGCAATCAGGATGTAAAGTAAAATTTAAAAAATAGGTTTAAAAGTTGTAATATGGGTTTGAGGTGATGGCTCAGTTGGTAGAGTGCCTGCGCAAACATGAGGAACTAATTTTGATTCCCGGAAACCACCTTTAAAAAAAATCTAAACATGGTAGATCATGCTGCTAATCCCAGGACTGGGTGCAGAAGGGGCATAGGGAAGCTTATTCTTGGGGTTCCCTGGGCCAGCCACTGTACCCTGACCAGTGATCTCCAAGCCAATGAGAATCCCTAACTCAAAAACAAGATTAATGGCTCCTGAGGAATGCCAATCTGGGTTGACCTGTGACGTTCATATGCATGCACACACACATGCATGAGTACATGCATGCACACATACATGCATACAAGCCTATCATGTATGTTGCCTTGTCATGGTGAAATAGGCAGACCCTTACAGTGGAAATGACTATCTGTGCAGTGAGAAATCACATGCTATTGTGTTAGACAGCACATTAAAGGAATTTTAAAGCCACTGTTTTGAGTGATGGGCAATCCCCGAGCAGTGTTCCCTATGTTCTGTTCTGCTACAGATGGAACATGGGATAGCTATACTTTCTACAGAAACATACAGGCTCCCTCCTGGACTTTTTTTAAACACAAACCATGGTTCTGAATACATGGCTTCAGGGTTTATGGATATTCAGGAGTAGATGCTGGCTGCAGGAAGGGCTGTAAAATGCACCTGCCCACTTCCCCCTCCCCACTTCCCCTCCCCCCACTCAACTGCAAGGGACAGTGGAACGTATGGTCTATATGCCACATGCTTGAAGAAGCTCCTAAAACACAAGGTAACATGAGAAGGATCAACATTAGACATTCACCTCCTAGAAGACAGGGGATTTCAAGGAATGAATCAAAACGTGCAGGAAGATGAAATTGGAAAGGTCAGGAATGCACATTTAAATTACCCAATCCCAGGCATCACTAAAGCAAATGGAAAATAGAAATGTATTCCTGAATGCCTCACATGGGCACATGGCCTGAATCTCAAGAGGATTCTAGTCATGGGTGGGCTTGTGGTATATATATCTCATGGAACAGACCTTAGGAAAGGTGTCTTGACAATGACTGTGGCCTCCTTTGCACGACCTCACTTCCTGTGCTGCTTAAAAGGACAGAGCACTTGTTCTAGGCTCCAGTGCTACTATTGTTTCTGTAAATGGCAGTCCTTCATACTAACTCCTCTGCCACACTAGGGTCTGCCTGAGCATTGCCAGAATTAAAACAGTGAATTCTTGGATGTAATTCCAGGTCACAGTCCTTTCTGTGTTCCATCTGGAATTTTATGCAGCCCCCCTCCAAAGTCCTATGACAGTAATTTATGTCTATTGAAAAATAATTTGATAATTCATTTCCCTACTTGTAAGACTGTTTTTTATTATAAAACAGTATAGTATGTTACATATCTATATTTACTTATATTCAGTTAAAGATTATCTATCTATCATCTATCTATATTCAGAATCTCTTTATGTAACTCAAACTGGCCTGTAATTTATTATGTAGAGCAGGGTGTCCTACAAGTCATGGTAATCCTCCTGTCTCAGCTTCCCTAGGGTTGGAATTACATGTTAACCACCATGTTTGACATATTTCACTTTGGGGGGGAGTATAATGTCATAACAAATTGAAGACAATTTGTTTGTTTGACAACAAAGCCAGTTGTCAAACTACAACTTAGTTTTACCTTACCACACACTACCTTGTATTTTAACCAAGATCAGTTAGTAGAACATTGTTTAGGGGCTGAAGTCTCAGCACTTTTGCCTTGGCTCAGTGCACATTCTGTTTTGCAAAGCCACAGGGGAAGGCTCAAGGTGACATGAAGGGACAACTGTCCAGGATCTATGGAAATCTGATGATACAGAGTTCTGTAGGAGGTGGGAGGAATGGAGAGTGGCAGGGTGCTGCCCACTGCTCACCCTTTTGAGCACCGCTGAGGTGCTGACAGAGGTGCGGACTCTCCCTTGGGCTCACTCAGAGGATTGTCACTTGTGCACTTTAACTCATCTCATGGGAGGTTTCCTGCTAAACCAGAATACCAGTGCTGACTCATTTTCCCTGAGAGAGTTACTGCCAAATGGATATAATACTCATTGGTGGCTTTCTGGTATTTTGGTTTGGGTGTAGAAAACTCTGTCTTAACAAATGCACATATTAACAAATAAATGCATGTATTAACTCAGTAATTTTTAAATTAAAATATCAGTTGCCAATATTTGTAGGGTACATTATAACATTTCAGTTTGTTTATGCAGTATACAACAGTGAGGTCAGAGCAGTCAATATGTCTACCACCTCAAGCACTTATCATTGATTAATGGAGGAGAGATTAAAAATCCTCCCTATTAGTTATTTTTAAATGTCCCATCGGTTGTAACTAGCTATCAAAAGTTGTTTTCCGACTGTACACATGCATTGTGGCATGCACATCCACTGTAACCTCCCATACAAAATAAATCAAATAAAGACATTAACCACAAATAATAGTAGCCAGAACTGTTAAGCTAAGGCTGTGTTGAATGCTCAGCATTAGTGGGTTAGGTTATGAATGGAAGGGGAGAAAATAGGGGTATTGGACCTTAGCTAATGGAGGTTGAGAAGGATTATGTCCTTGAAAAGGACAAAGGTCTGGAAAGTATGTAGAAGGGCCTGAGTGGATTAATAGGCTAAGGGGGAGACTTTGTGGTCGGGGATACCTTCACAAATGTAATTGCAGAGCAAAGAGAACTAAATAATTTTAATGTTCTCTATCATGTTACTGTTAGCTTAATGTGTTCTTCTCAATGTGTCCTTCTCAATATCAAACTTGTCTGCTTTTTCTGAAGACTCACCTTGCCTATTAGGAGCTTTAGAATTTCATTCAAACACACCACTCCTTTCCTGTTGTTTCTTCCTACTACCTCTTAGTCACTAGTTAGGAAAATGCTTACCACAATACATTTCTTGGGCCTGACATACTATCCAATATACTAAAAATCTCAGCATGGAAAACAAGGATCCTCTTAAGCAGAAAGATAATGATTAGACTTGTAGGTTGGTTGTATTGCAGAAAGGCAGTGCATTTAATCTATGTATGGGTATTAGTTTTGAAGTGAGGATGGCTTTCAATTTTCCAAACCTGAAGTGAAGAAAAATATTGTTTTGTAAGACCAGATAGGCTGCCTATTTGCCGATCACAGTGGGAAGCTTAAATGGAAATGGTTGTCTTTAGGGCGTAGAGATTGAGTGGGTTTCCAAAATTGTGTTTTGAAGGTATTGGTGGTCCATATGTGTGGAGTCATTGGACTATTTTATATAATTATTCTATGTAAAAACAAAAAATAAAACAGAAACTACAGCATGTCCCTGCTCTGTTTGCAATGAATGAGTCAATCTCTGCCACTTCACACTTCTTTCCCATTGCCCTCATGCTTTTCCAATGATTTGGGTGTATCATTGCTACAGAGCCCTTTTTGGGTGAAGTACACACTCCTGATTGAGTTCTGATCATAAAAATGGTTTATGTGTAGTCAGGGATGAATGAGTAGCAGAGGTTGTCAGGAGGCTATCTGTGTACTTGCCTCTAGGATAGTGCTTTAGGTCCCTTTTGCTCAGTATCTATGCCTGATGCTGAAGACTGAGTTTATTGCAGGCAGTTGCCTAAGCGCAGGATACTTAGAAGCTATAAGGACTGCAAGGGAATCTTGTTTAAATACACAACTCTGTATTGACTGATTAGAGTAATTGAGTCAATCCTTAGCACTGTAAATAAAAATCTTGATTTCCTAAACTTTTAGGAAACAATTTTAAGATTGAATATTGTGTTAGAAGGCAATTAGAGCCTATTCACTTCAACAGCTGATTGAACAGGGTTGATTTTTTGTTTCGTTTATTTTGGGGTTTTTGGCATCCCTAGTGTATGTTGAGCACTGAGGTTATGAAAATGAACAAAACTTGTTCTTACTATTATTAACCTTCACAGTTTGACAAGAAATTTAGTCACCAACAATTAGCAATCATTGAATATGACAGTGGATATTGGAACATGGTTTTATGAGAGACTCTAGGCTGAAATGATCATTGTAGTATGTGTGGGCAGAAAGCTAATAAGTTTTATATTATAAAGCTTGATCATGAATCCCACTTAAGAGAGAAATTAATTTCTCAATTCTAGTTGCATAGCAGTCCAGGATTTGAGGTATGTGAAGGCATTGGTCACATTTCTCATTTCTGTACCAAATTCCTAAATAGGAGTAACTTAACCGAGGAGAGGCTTGCTTTGGCTCACAGTTTGAACAGGTATAGTACTCTCTGGTGAGGGAAGGATGCAACAGGAACATGAGACACATTTGGTCACACATATTAACAGTCAAGAAGCAGAGAGCAGACAGGAAGTGAGGACAGGCTATTGCATCTCAATGTCCACCCCAGTAACTCACTTCCTCCAGTGAGGGCCCACCCATTAAAGATTCCACAAGCTTCCAAACAGCACCATCAGCTGGGAACTAAGTGTGCACACATAAATCTATGGGAGATGGCTCATATTCACACCATTAAGAGGCCATATTTGGGGAGACAAGACTCTTATAGAGAATATGGAGGTATAACGGGGGAAAGGCTAATAAACTTGAAACTCTGCCATGAAGTTGAGTGTTAACCTCCAGCTTTAGAAAGTCATCACATATCAACATGGGACACTCCTGTTTCTATACTAGAAAAAATCTAGGTTGGGCCATAAGGAAGCTGAAAGAAAAAGGTCTATTGTCCTTGTATGAAATAATGATGGTTCCTTAAGGCAGGGGTAAGGGGATTTTTAAGCATCCTAGGTAAATCTGGTGACTGAGTTAATGTTGGAACTGAGAAAGCAAAGACTTAAAAACCAAAACAAACAATCAGAGTCATTGCTGAGTCTATGTGAGGGATACACTGATTGCTAAGAGTGGATGTGCAAGAGGGAAATACTTCAGAAGATGGAAATAGGTGGAAGAACTATTTGTAAGAAAAGCATATCCTTTAGTCAGGTTGAGTATGCCTCACTGAGGGGATCGATGGGAGGGAGGAATGGGTGGTTTTACAGTCATAGGATAAGAAACTTTCCTGAACACATTAGGTGAGAGCTAAGAGGGAAGAGTACAGGTGAAAGTGAGTGAAAATGCAGGAGTGCAGATCTAGGGGAACAGACCAGCAGAGTTGGTTCTCAGAGAGAAAAGGAAGAAAAGCAAGACAGAGAAGAAAGAAAGCTGTGCAGGGAGAAGGAAAGGCTGAGCCAGGAGAGTCACTGTATGATAGAGAACTTGTGAGAAGAGGCTTTCATTCAGAGAGTTTTGAATTCTGACAGAATACGTGTTTTTCATTGGGCAATACTTTGTGGAGCCAAATAACAACTTTATTAGTAAAATGGTGTCAAGTTTTAGGATAGGAAAAGGAGCAGAGGGAGAGCACAGAGAGCAAGTCACATAAAAGACTCTGCACTGGGAAAATGAGAGTAAACATTCAGAGGAAGGAGGCTACTATTTAAAAGGAGAAAGGATATTTTGTCCGTGAATACTCTCACCCATAAGAGATAGTTTTGTCTATCTGTAGACAGTTAATCAAGCTAAATTAAAATCTCTGGTAAAGGAGAACATAGCCAGGCCCTTTAACTCTCCTGTCTCTCAGTGGGCTACTACTGTCTACAGACCATAGGATAGTCTATTATCTTTGTCTCATAATATTTAGAATTTTGTAAAATTATAATTGATGCCAAGTTCTTAAATGAAAGTGTAACCTAGACTACTAGCTAGGTACTTTCCTTATTCTCCTGCTTAGCTATACAGAGAATATACATTCTGTGATAAAAAACAGAACAACAAAAATTATTTTCTGTATTAGTATATTGTTTCAAGTGCAAATAGAAAGCCAGCTTTGCTGAGACAAGGTGTAGCAATAAAGAAATGTTCTTTTCATAGCTAGAAGTCCTCAAGGGTTAATGAATTTAGCATCTAAAGAGCAGTAACAGTGACCTGGAGGCTTGTTTTGTTTTGTTTAATTCCACTGTACTACTGTCTAGACTGTCAGCATTGCTCCAATGCCAACACCACCTATGTTCTGGAGGCAGCACAGTTCCTTATGAAGAGGCAGGATCACCCCTTCCAGAAGCACAAAGCCCCCTTCATTTCTCATGAACTCACAACCACTTATCCTTATCCAAGCCTCTAGCTTGAGGATTCTCCTCATCGTAATTAGTATAGACCATCAGTAGTGGGCTGGTGTGATGGCTTGCTGGGTAAAGGAACTCACCACACTTGCTGCCAAGATAAATGGATGACCTGAGTTAAACCCCAGAGACCTGCATAGTAGGAGAGACTCTACTCCCATAAGTTGTCCTCTGTCCTTTACACATACTACACTCTCAATACACAAAATGAATAAATACACATTGAAGAAAATTAAGCCAGTCAATCATGAACCTAGTGGGTGATGGTTAGTGTTATTAACTAGACAGGATCTGGAACCACCTATGAGTTGAGCCTACAGGCACACCTCTTAGGAACTACTTGGCCTCTGATTATAATGGTAAGGAGTTATCTTGATTAGGTTAGTTGCTGTGGCATGACCTATCTTAACTATAGACAAAACTATCCCTTGGATGGGGATCCTGGACCATATAAAATGGAGAAAGTAACCCAAGAATGGCTTCCATCTCTGTTTCCTGGCTGTGGCTGCAATGTGCCCCAATGACTTTAAACTCCTGCCGCCATGCTTGTTCGACCCTCACACTGTGAGCCAGAGTAAATGCTTTGCCCCTTAAGTTACTTTGGTGAGAGTGTTGCATCATAGCAACAGCAGTAACTAAGACATCACGATGTTTTGGATGAAAAGGTCCTTCATGGGCTCGGGCTCATGTATTTGAATGCCTGATCACTAGTTGTTGTCACTCTTTGGAAAAGATTGATGGAGGAAGTATGCCACTGGGGATGGGCTTTGAGATTTTAAATACTTAAGCCACTCCTAGTTTTCTTTGTGATTTCTGTTTGCCATTGAGGACTTGAGTTCTTAAATTTCTGCTTGGGCCACTGTGCTGTTTGCCTCTGTGCTTCCTTGCCTGGACAGACACTTATTCCTCTGGAACCATAAGCTCAAATAAGCTTGTTCTCCTATATGTTGCCTTGGTCATGGCATGTTATCCTAGCAATATTAAAATAACTAATATAGAGGTAGTATATAAACATTGAAGAAAGTTAAGAACAAAGGCACTTTTGAGTGTCATTAGACATATTGATTCTTCTATCTAAATGTTATTCTGGTTCATAAGATGATAGTTGAAGCCGTCAGCGAATCCAGCAGCCACAGATACTGTTGATGAGAACGTCAAAGACACTGTTATCTTTTGACTCAGTGCAGAGTAAGGCTGATAACAGAAATGAGTCAGTATCTTGCAATTATTTTTAAGAAATATTGAAACTAGTTAGGAGACAGTTTGGAGCAGTGTTTAAGTACATCCCCAATATTGTTCTATTGTCTTTAATCTGCCATCAAAGCTAGCACTTGAAGGGATTTCTTGTCTGTCTTTTGTTCTGTTTTAAAAGCCTTTCTTTATTTGTTCTCTGCTCGTATTTCAATGACAGAGCTTACACAATCTTTCACTTCTCATCTCCTTAAGACAAAAATAAAATTGAAATTGACTAAAATGATAGCTAACAAGAACCCAAAGCAAATTTTCTTCATATCCTGTCTCCTGATACCAAGGGTGGAAATACTTGCAATCAGCAATTTTATTAATTTTTACAATGCTAATCTCCTAAGAGCCTTCTGGAAGTTCTTTTCCCCTCTTTCTATAGCTACTTGTTTTAAATAACTTTGGCTGACTCATTCCATATTGTTGGCTCTCTATAGTCCTTAAATCGGCCATTATTGCTAAAACCAGGGCTTGTGAAAGCATTAACTGAACCAGTAATTATGACCATGAGGAGAAAAGGAATCTATGATAAATCCTGAGTGACTCACCATGTGACCAAGTGACTTACTTATTTACTTCAGTGATTTCCTTTTACACAACAAATCATTGTTGATAACAATGTGGAACAGGAGACATTTTTAAATTCCTCCTTAAACCTCCTAAAGGATCCTGTCCCATTTCTTCCTGCTTACTATATTTTGAGCCACTAAGATCTTCCAGCTTGAAGATAATCACATTTTTAATTGTCTCATGACATTCCTAATATAATAAGATTATAACTCAAACCATTCTCTTAAACTCGAAATCTTTGACTCAGATTTGTGGACAGATACATTAAAACATTTTGTTTTTATTGTCACCTAATACATAAATGAAGACAAATGCTTCCTAAAACCATAGATGGTTCCACAAAGTACACAAGCTTTTGCTTCCAGGAGAGAATGGTATGAAGATTTGTATTAAGTATGGAAAAACAGAAAAAGATAAAAGAGTCTTCCTTTCCTTTCTTTCCATTCCCTTCCATTTCCTTCTCCTTCCTTCTTTCCTTTTTCTTTCTTCTTCCATATAATTTTTGAGATAGGTGCACACAGGATGGCCTGAAACTTCCTATGTAACCACAGCCTTGCCTCTTTACTTCCTCTCAATCCTCCTGTCTTAGCCTAGCAGTACAGATGTGAACCATCATGCTAGGCAAATTCAGCTTTTTTTCAATTGAGAGATATTAATAGTGTTGTTCCTACATCTCTGTTCTTGGAAGCGTCTAATTTGACATTAATGTGAAATTAATGTGAAGAAAATGTGAAGGTGGGGAGAGTGCTGTGAAATCTTGGAGTTTGCTGATGACGCTCACAGCTTGATAACAAGAATCAAAGCTCAGGAAGATTAACGAGAAGAGTGTACCAAGCACGTGGGATGAGTTGGGAAAGATAATTTCCTGTCAGCCATGACAGGTAACTGTGCATATAAACAGTATTCCCAGTGTGGGCAGGTAATAATACTGCCTGGACCACCACACAGCAGGTAACAAACAACACCAGTAACTGTAGGCACATTATTTATCTTGGGATGTACAAGTTTTAAGCTTTTATTCCTTTTATAATGATATTTTAGAACAGGGAGTTGTATTTTGGTAAGTTGAGACAATATCCAAACTTCACAATAATTATTATTCATTATTGATTGTTATTATTATTATTATTTTGCCTGTTTTTTAAAACAGCTTTTGTAATGAAGAAGAGGAGAAAGAACAAAGAAGGAAAGGAAAGAAAAGAGAGAGGAAGGAAAAGAAGGAAGAAAGGAGGGAGGGACAGAAAGAGAAGAAGTGTGCTTATTTTGTGACTGCATAAGCTCCCTCAGCATCATTTATAACATAATTTTGTTAGAAAAATAATTCTAGGTTCAAAACATTTGTTACTCATGTGTTTTGAAATTTCTATAAATTTAGAAAACTTTTTTCTTAATGCAAAATGTATTTTATTAATTGTCAAAATGGAATTGATTACTTTTTGATATATTATTGAAGTATTTTTGAAGTACTTTTGTTGTATTAAAGCAGTTTGAGAACCTTTGACTGTTGTTCACCTTTTATTTCAAAAGATAACCTTTCATTGAGGCTATTGGTTAGAATCATTATGGATTGTGTATGCTCATAAGTGACTTATTTACATATTTCTTTGTGAAGCATGGGATTCATGAAAATATTTCTAGAAGACAGAATTGAGAAAATATTATAGAGAAGAGAAAAGCTACAAGAATAATTGTATTGAATTTTCCATATCCTCATATCTAACAGGTTCCTGGGTACTCTTAATTCACTTTGATGACAACTTTACAGTAAGTCTCCTTTTCATCAGGATTGCAAGTGTCATGGTTACCCATCCTTGGTATTTATCTTGGTTACTTTTCTGTGAAAAAAAAAAAACCATAACCTAGACAACTCATACAAGCATTTATTTGGGGTCCATCATGGCAGAGAAGCATGTCAAGGAAACCACAAGACTGGGTGGGACAGGAAGCTGTATGCTCACATCTTCAAACCCAAGTGTAAGAAGACATAGCAAACTGAAAATAGAGTGAGACTATATAATCTCCAAGTCTGTCCCCAGTGGTGCATTTCCTCCAGCAAAGCTGTACTGCCTAAACCTACCCCAAATAGCAACACCGACTGGAATCAAGAATTTAGATCAGGCCCGTGAGGGACATTTCTCATTCAAACCACCATTGTGTTCTCGAAGCCTTGGACACAACCATCTTCGTCAAATACTGGGTTGTAGTTGGTTATTTCATTTTCTTTGTATGTCATCATACATCACTTAATTACCAACTTGTAGAATTAGAAAACTTTGGGGGTTTGTTCATGGTCTTTTGAAGTCTGGCTTCCTAATTTCCTTTGAAGCTGACTTCCTGATAATAAAAATCAGGCATCTTCTATGCCAAGGAGACAGATCTGTGAAAGCAAGCCTGTATTTTCCTTGTACAACCCAACTCATGATGTCATGTTTCTTTCAATTTTTCTGCTGTGCTGGTTACCTGCTCTTCAGCTGAGTGACTCTTCCTCCTCACCAGACCTCCCGCACAGTTGGCCAGTCATCTTTCTTCATCCCTGCTACACTTCAGTCATGTTCTTCTTGCTTCTGCTTTTTATTTATTTGTTTTAAGATTTAGTTTATTTTAATAATGTGTGTGTGTATCTGTGCCTGTATGATGATATGGGCACATAAGTGAAGATGGTAACAGAGGCCAAAAGAAGGCATTGGAGTCACTAGAGTTATAGCTGATATGAGCAGCTTAATGCGGGTGCCAGGAGGGAGCATTCCACAAGAAGAGCAGTATGAGTTCTTAAGTGCTGAGTCATCTCCCTTTTTTGGACATTTTGTTTTCATTATCATAAATCATTGTACACAGGACTATATTATGGATATGTACTTGTATTTTAATACAAATATATAATGTACTTTGAACATATCTCCCTATGTCTCCCAAACCCTCCTGTTTCTCACCCCTGTGTTATTCTTTATTCACTATTGTTCTTCTGTAGTACCACATATACTATCATGTCATGTCATGTCATATATATATATATATATATATGATTTTGTGTATCTATGTAAAACCTAAGAACTACATGTAAAAGGAGACATATGATATTTATATATATCATATATATATTTATATATATATGAATTAAGTAAGTCAGTCTGAGGCTGACTTACTTAATTCAGTGAATACGATAATCTCCAACTGCATCCATTTTCCTGCAAAAACTCATAATTTTGTGCTTCCTTATTCTAGAAGAAAATTCCAT
Organism: Lophiomys imhausi; assembly: GCA_907164525.1. Lineage (NCBI taxonomy): Eukaryota > Metazoa > Chordata > Mammalia > Rodentia > Muridae > Lophiomys > Lophiomys imhausi. The sequence goes on from CAJQZJ010031946.1 coordinate 1,850,314, forward strand.
TGTGTATATCCATCACTTTGTCTGTATCCATTCCCCTGTCATTGAACAACATAGGTTGTTCTCCTAACTAAGCTATTGTAAACAGGGATGCTGTGAACACTGATGTGCAAGTGTCTCTGTGGTATGTGGACAGGGAGGCCTCTGGCTAAATGCCCAGGAGTGTGATAGCTGGGTTAATTGAAAACACTATGTTTTCTTAATCTTGCTACCATTTCATGTGAAGTGTCATGGCTGGTAACAGGGACAGTACACGGGAATATTTAGGGGTCACTGAAGTAGGCTTTTAGCAGTGCCTGAGAATATAGGTAGCCTTTGCTTTCAAAGGCTCCTTAGTCTTCTAATGTCAACATTTTCCATCCCACATTCTAAGCTGGGGATTCACTGCCTGGTTTAGAGAGCAACAAAAGGCCAACTGTAAGGACACTTACATCTTCCCTGTAATAAACCATTGAGCATTGACTTTTTTCCTTCTCTTATCCTGCAAGAGGTACCTACCATTCTGAAAGACTGTTTCCCCTCTTCTCACTCCCATCTCTTAAGTATTGTTCTATGTATTGTGGCCTTGACTTTACTGTTTTTATAGTGAGCAATCTCTATTATTATCTGTGCATGCTTGCTCAGATGCTCAAGACTTCTTGGGCTTTGTTTCTACCCCCCCCCCCCGACTGACATCTCCATCTTCATCCATGTCCAGTCTCCATGAGATATTTCCGTATCATCTTCAGTTTCTTACCTGCATTTTATTGATCAACTTACTGAAGAGTGGTTGGTAGACTCCACCCTTTACTGAAGCTTTCCTGTCTACAGCTATCTCCTGGATGCTACACTAATGGAAAACTTTCAGAAGCCATTGGTATCTCAAACATTTTCAGTGCTGATCCTTCACTCTTGACTAATACAGTTTATTTTTTGTTTTCATACACACTCTTAGTTTGAGAGGTTGGCCTCTTCTTTGAGTATCTGTTCTATTTGGCTCATAGATGTTGTTATCCATATAACCCTGCCCTCAGCCTGCTTACCCTTCCTCTTCAGCACACTCCCATGGTAGCTGAAGAGCTGTACCTGGGCACATCTATGTCATCAAGACCTACGTGTGTGTATGCAGTCATGAGCACTGTAATACAAAGCTTGAATCACCCCATTGACACCACCATATTTCTTCAAATATATGTACCCCAGGCACCTCATAAAAGTGGATTCTTTTAGGTTCCTGATTTGGTGAAGCATTCTGGCTCCACGGCCTTGAACATCAGCCCAACTTCTCTTATACATAATGTTTGTGCCACTGTTCTGGAGAGTTCTACATTGTACTTGGCAAGTTAGACAAAGATCTTGAGCATGGCTTCCATTCCTGTTGTGATCTATTTGCTTTAACTTCTCCACACTCATCCTTTCCACTTGAGGTACTCAAAGATCTTCATGAACATTGTACTCAAAGAGCTATTTTTTTTCCTCTGCGTACAGGCCCACTCAGATTTTCTCTTTAAAAAAAAATGGAGGCATACATATAGATACTAATCATATGCCTGGTACTGTGTTATTATCAGATTACAGGAAAACATTGTAGAGTTGTTTTCCTTATTGATATTGCTTCTTCAAATTGATGTTTGCTACTTTCCAGAGAGACTTATTCTAGAGCAAGTTGTTAAGACTGGGTTTCATTCATGGCTGTAGTTCTTTAAGAGTTTTTTAAAAATTAGTTTAGAATATGAAACTGTGCTAGAAAACTGATTGCCCTCTCAGGAAGCTTTCTTAACACAGTGACTTGTTTTCAGGGACATATTGCATACCACAACCTTTTCACTTTCTTAGAGAACAGAATTGAAAAGAAGGAACACATTTCTTTGCAGGTTTAGAGTATGTAGTATTTCTAGTACTACTCTGAACACTGGGTTCAAGCTAGTAAATGAAGTATATCCTTGACATTTTTGTGTGATTCAACCCTAAAGGATGAAATAAATTTTGCATAATTATCACACAACCAATGTATATTTTTAACATAACCCTTTATGGCAGTGCTGAGGATTGGACTCAGGTTCCAAGGCATGCTGGGAAAGCATCCTAATAGTGAGAAACTTTAGTGTACCCTCTGCCAGCCTCAACTTTCCCCATTACATAAGGTACATTTAGAAGGGTGATCTAGTTCCACACATAAATTGATTTAATTTTCCCACATGTAATTCTCTATTGTAAAGTATTCATAAAGTGTGCGTTTGTGTGCACACACACACGTGCACACACACACGCGCACACACACACACAATGTGAGGAATTTGACAGATGCTGTTAGAAAAAGAGCATATGTTTGAGAGATGATTGGGAATGCATGGCTCTTTAAAAGAAAGAAAGTCTACCTACAGGGAAGAGACAACAGAAATGCATGGCTTTTAAGAAAAGAGTCTATGCACAAGGGAACAGATGGTGGGAAGTGCATGGCTCCTCACAAGTGATGGTTCAAAGGATTTGATGGGTTTTTTTTTTTTAAGGTTTTTGTGCTCCTAGTATATGAAATAAAGGAACATACTAGCGGGCACCAGTCTGGTGATGAGTAGATGGCATGGAAGGAGCTAAGGAACATACTCTAGAAAGAAAAGCAGAGAAGATTTGTAGACTAGGGGAAAGCCACTGCCATTTGAGGCTGGAAGTATTCAGTGATGGTCAATGGGGATAAAGTAAATGCTAATGAAGTTTCAGAAAACTGTGTTTAGATGTACGTGTGTGTGATGTGTGTATGTGTTTGTGTTTGTATGTGTGTGTGTGTGTGTGTGTGCTTTATGAATACATTAACCACAATAGAGAATTACATGTGGGAAAATTAAATCAAATTAGATATGAAAATGGATGATGCTTCTAATGAACCCCATAAAATGGGAAAAGCTGGGGGTGGCTGTGACTGGAGCTAAAGTTTCTCACTGTGAGGATGCTTTCTCAGCATTCTTAGGACCTCATGTCCAGTCCTCAGCACTGCCATAAAGGACTATGTTAAAAAGTGACAACAGAAAATTTTAAATTGTGGGAAATATTAATTATGTGCTTATAATTCCACTTTAACAGTGATATGAATGATATAAAATATTGTTATTTTAGTAATCTCATGATTTACATGTTTTTTGTTGTATGGAAGCAAAAGAAATGAAATGTTATTGAGTGGACAGTACTTTTTTCAGAAGTGATGGCCAGGCGGCTAGTCCTTTCCAAGGCAGAACACTGCCCTCTGTTGTTCACCAGCCTTGGTTTGTTTTTAGACTAAGGAAACTGCAGCTTCAAGTTTAGTGACCATTGATAAAATGTAACACACCAAAAATGACTTCAAACCCAGAGATAATTGTTCCAGAAATATTTCATAAACTGTACTCATTTCAGAGAGTACATAGTCATTCTCTTTGTTTTGTGTTTCTCCCATTAACAAAAAAAAGTTTTTTTAAAGTTTGCACAGAAATTTATATTTTCTAAGTGTCCCCACATTCACTGTTATGAGCAATCACACTGACAGCTCATGAATCTTTGCTATCCACCTCGTCTTTTCTAACTAGGAAGAGAAAGAATAAGTCTGAAGCTTAAGCCTAGGTTATCTTTTCAACAATATAAGGACTTACAGAATAAATAAATCAATAGGATGTTTTATTTTCTAAATAATAAAATAGCATCCTACCTATTGTAATTATTAATTTGGGGTTGTTGGGTAAAGTTACTAACATCTTGGAAGTATGTATAATAGAAAATAGAAACAGAGAATGTTTGGAAAAGGTACCATTTACAGGTAGATTATTCTGGAAGTGCAGAAGGACATTGGGCTGCTTCCCATTTGATGACATGGAATATTCTCAGAGGATCAAGAGAGAAAGAAGTTGGGAATTACAGTAATTGCTGGCATTTGTTGTTTCTTACTTCTCATAGGGAACCTTCCAACAGGGATGTTGTTGAAAAGTCATTTGATTAAGGGGTCTGTAGGTCCTCTCCTACTGTACTGTACATGTATGTGTGTTAACGAGAGACTTCAAATGTAAACTTGTACTCCCTGCCAGAAATTTAAAATAAGCAAACATCTGTTTTCTTGGGATGGCCTTTTGCCAAGGTTCAGCCTACAGTGACTTACTGCAAAATTTTCACATGATTTCATTTTTTAAAAATTTCCCAGCCAGTTTCAAGTCTAAAATTATAAACGGGTCCTATGAAAGTATAAACACATATGTAGTTTTTCTGACTCTGAGGTCAGAACCCAGAATATACCTAAGATCATTTCTATGGTATCAAGCTCACCTTCTAGAATAACTTAGCATATTGAAGACCAAAACAATATTTCCTGGTAACATAGACAGCCTTCCAGGAAAAGATGGGGAAGTGATGGGATGGCACATTGCCCTAAAGAGATTTAGGAGGCTATAGTCTCCCAGTATACACCAGGCTTCTTTTTCTAGCATTGGATACCAATATCATGTAAGGGAAGTAACAGAGACTCTTCTCCCTATGTGCCATCTCTTATGCTGTTTATCCATTTCTTCTCACAGCTCCCCATCCACCCTGGCAATGTTCTTCCATGCTATGCTTGCCTCCCAGGGTGCCTCCCAAGATGACTAAATGGAAAGAAAAAGAAAATACTTCCAACAATGGTGCTCAGATGCCTGCTCTTAGAACTCTTTTCAGAGTGTGTCATAAATCACACCAGTGCACTTGACCATGTTGACTGAAAGCAGAACATTTGTATGATTACTTTTAAGCAGCTGAAAATTAATCTCAGGCCTATTATGGAGCCCTTGTGTGTAGGGAATACAGACTTTATAACTATTTTTGCCTAAAGTACAAAAGTGAGGATATTAGAAGTTCTGCATTTATTGTTTTAGTTTTGTTGATGAAGAACTCTTATCTCTAGACTATCTTCATGTAAAAACAAATTCTGACTAGATGAGAGAGAAGATTCAACACTTAAGATCTCTGACTACTCTTGTAGAGAACTTGAGTTCAGTGCCTAGCACCCATGATGGGTGGCTCACAAGTGCCTGTAACTCCAGCTCCAGGAAATCACAATACCATCCTCTGAGACTTTATGGACACTTCTACACATGGTTTCATTTAATGATCAACAAATAGATCCTATTACAAAGCCTTTTATAGGGCTAAGAAAGCAAGGGTTAAAGAGAGAAATGGATTCCCTTACATGCACATTAGGAGATCTAAAGCTTGAACTCAAGCAGAATTATTTTATACTCTATGTCCCCCATGACTCCATAAAGTAGATATTTGATACTATTAAAGGAACAAAACGGCAACCTACAGATTGGGAAAAGATTTTTACCAACCCCACTTCTGACAGAGGTCTAATATCCATAATTTATAAAGAACTCAAGAAATTAAACACAAAGAAACCAAACAATCCAATCAAAAAAAGGGAAACAGAGCTAAAATGAGAATTCACAAAAGAGGAATCTCTAATGGCAGTGAGACATTTGAATAAATGCTCAACATACTTAATCATCAGAGAAATGCAACTCAAGACAACTCTGAGATTCCATCTCACACCTGTCAGAATGGCTAAGATCAAAAACTCAAATGACATCACATTCTGGCGAGGGTGTGGAGAAAGGGGAACACTCCTCCATTGCTGGTGGGAGTGCAAACTTGTACAACCACTATGGAAATCACTCTGGTAATATCTTAGAAAACTTGGAATAGCCCTACCTCAAGACCCAGCCATACCACTTCTGGGTGTCTACCCAAACGATTCCTCACCAAACCACAAGGACATATCATCATCTATGTTCATAGCAGTCTTATTTGTAATAGTTACGAACTGGAAACAACCCAGATGTCCCTCAACTGACAAATGGATAAAAAAGTAGTGGTACATTTACACAATGGAATACTACTCAGCTATCAGAAACAAGGAAATCATGCAATTTGCAGCCAAATGGATGGAACTAGAAAAGCTCATCCTGAGTGAGCTAACCCGGACTCAGAAAGATGTACATGGCATCTATTCACTTATAATTGAATTTTAGTCATAAAGGCTAACTATCCTACAACCAACACACCAAAAGGATCAGGAACATAGACTTGTTACCTATTAATGGGACAATTTGCCCTAGGGGTGCTACCATGTAAGCCCCCAGTGCGAGAGGAAGAAGCTCTTGGCCCTCATATGACTGTTGAACTGAGAGGGTCTGACATATAGGGACACTTTACATTGAAAGAGTGGGATGGATGGGAGAGGGAGGAAAGGGTGGGAGGGTGGAACCAAGAGGAGTGGAAGGAAGGCACTGTGATGGAGACGTAACTTGAAGTAATAAATAAAAAATAAATAAATAAAATACCTTCTTTTTCAGATCAACTCTTGACACCCTTGTTTTCAAGCTATTCACACACTGAGTATACATTAGTGAGACCAGCACTGGAGCCTATTTGCTTTCCAGTGTTGCATTTATTACTATTATTATTATGATTATTATACTATTTTTAATGTAAAAAAGTGGCATAATTTCTACCTTCCTCCAAGACCTTCCATGTGCTCCCTTTCTGTCTCTCAAATTCTTTAATTGTTGTTGAATATTTATGTTCATGTGTGTATATATATATATATACTCCTAAATACATGAACACAACTTTCTCAGTCCACATAATGTCTCTTGTATCTAAATGACTTCAGAGCCAATCACATAGCCCTGGAGAACCAATTAGGGTGGAGGAAGACTATTTCTCCCCCTCTCAAAAAAATTGAAATTTTTTTGCATACATTTCTTTGTCAAGGGTGGGCCCCTGTGAAATTTCCTCATTCCATGTTAGCATGTCTATTGGTATACTTTTCTAGGGCTAGTTTAGGCATCCATATTGTTGGGGTATCATAGGTGAATCTCTCCTACTATTTTTAGGAAAGATTTTAGACAAAACCTCACAACAGCAGATTTCTTGGTCTTGGTACTGTCTCTTATAATCTGTCTTCCCCCTTTTTTTGTGATGTGTCCTGAGCCCCAGGTGGAGGAGTAATATTGTAGATGTATCAATTGGACTTTACACCCCATAATCATTTGTAATCTTCATTTTGACCAGTCATAGTTTTCTGTAATGGCCTCCATATTTTGCAAAGATACATGTCCTTGATGAGGGATAATAAGAGTTACATGTATCTATGGATATAAAGATAAATATTTTGATTATAGTTAGGAGTCATGCTGCTTTAGTAAAATGGCAGTTGTAGGTTCTCCTCCAAGATCCAGGAATTCACTAGTTCTGGAGAGCTGGTCATATCTCCAGTATCAAATATGATCTCTATCTCTCTCTCTCTCTCTCATTGAATGGGCTTCAGATCCCATGAAAATGCTACTGGTTACCACAAGGCATTCATGTTGCCATTACACACCACCTGTGGGCGTTTGTGTCTTCATGATTCTTAAAGTTCACAGACCTCATAGATGAATAGAACCATTACTTGCTCCCCTCCTTTGGAAGTTGCATGGTGCCCCTTGGTTCTTATTTTCTTTTTTTTAATAATTTATTTTTTATTTCTTCAAGTTACATCTCAATCACAATCCCCTCCCTACTCCCCCCTCCAGTCCCACCCTTCCCCCCTCTTCCCCCTCCCCCCCCCCTCCTCTTCCTTTTTTTTTTTTAGTTCAAGGTATTTCTTTTTTCCCCCAACAGCTCTCCCTTTCAGTCCAACAAATGGTTCTTTTTCTTATAACTATAAATACAATACAAAACAACAGAAATAAATAGGCCACAATTATATGAGTTATATGGCTTAGCATACATTCCCAATGTCCAGTCCATATGTATTTGGCCCCTGACTTTAACATTCTACTATCTAACCATCTCCATGAGTTTAAAGTTCTATATCTAACTCAGCTTTCATACTAACTTGCCTCACAATTTTAAAAATATCTTCTTCGGGCGGTGGTGGCGCACGCCTTTAATCCCAGCACTTGGGAGGCAGAGGCAGGTGGATCTCTGTGAGTTCGAGGCCAGCCTGGTCTACAAAGTGAGTCCAGGACAGCTAGAGCTGTTATACAGAGAAACCCTGTCTTTGAAAAACAAAACAAAAAAAAAAAAAAAAAAGAAAAATATCTTCTTAGGTCAGAACACCCTCTTGATTCCTAAACAACTCAAAATTTAACTATGAGACTCTAGCTATCTATTCTTCAACCACCTCAGAGACCTGAGAGGGATAAATATATCTGATTATATAGGAAGTGCAGGGCCTGCAGCTTCCAAAACTAAGAAATGACATACCAGTGGCTGCCTGGACAGTTCCCATTTTCTCTCCATACATTACAGCATCAATCTATCAATCTTCAGCCGTTTGGCCCCGTTTCTCCGACAGACATTGATTGTAGAGCAGGAATTATGAAGGACTTACCTACCCTGTCTTGGCAGAGCTAGGCTGTCGACTTATCTGCTTCCAAGTTTTGTCCTTTTTGGACAGCAGTCTGTCTACAGTTGAAGCAAGGGGTTTTTCTTGTCAAGAGAAAGGCTTACCACCAATTCAATCATCTCCCACTGGAGATTCTTCGATGCTCATCTTCTACTTGGAGTAGAATAGGAGGTGCTGTCAGGAGCTGACATGTCTCGATATCAAAAAATCTTAAGTTAAGAAAACATCTTTGAATGCCATATTCTGCAGATCTCTTGAGGTTTTTGAAATTGCCCTATCTATCTCTTATATTTAGATAAGCAAATATTGCTTGTCTCTTAGCAACTTGATTTCTGAGTATCTTAGAAAATAACTGTGATAGACTGTTAGTAACTGTAGTAACTAACAAAATGACATGTTTGCATGAGTATTAGTTTGCATTTCTTAATTATCCTAAACAGTTTATGACGGTTGGTAGCAAGAGGTCAAAACTTTACATTTCATTTTTAAGTATTGCTAGGAGCAATACCTTTAAGAAGTGTTACCCTTAATTTTGTATCAATATACAAAGATCAATACCGATGTAGCCCAGTACAATCTTAATTTTGCATTAATATACAATGATCAGTACCAATTTAGCCAAATATATTAATTTTTTATCAATATACAAAGGTATAAGGCAATATTCAATAATCTGTCCTTTTTTCTTGATCTTTCCTATACTATGTCCATGTCCCATTTTTCTCAAGTCTGTTCACTCCTACATAGGAGAGAAAGAAGGATACAGAAAAGAAAAAGAGAGAAGTCCCTGGGTCTAACCTCCTAAACCCATTTAATAAGACTGGTTCTTATTTTCAAGTGAGCTCTAACTTTTATTTCCTGCTCCAGGAATCATAAGGAATAGCTTCTCATAGTTATTTTATTATGTCTCCTTTCAACTAAAAGAAAATGCTGGATTAAAAACATTAACTGCCATAATTAGGACCAGAAGTTGTAGAATTTTAAAAGCCTTTCAAGCAGAAAAAAATCATAAAATATTTCATAAAGTTTTCATACCTCTACTAATATATTTTCACTGGTATGTAAGCAGACAAGCTTTGTCACATCTTTTGATGAGGGAACAAGAATGCCTCTTTTCAGAACTCATATGCCCTGTGTGGATTGCAGCTCCAGGTTCCCTTTCTCTTAGGTTCCAAAAGCCAACTAAAGATGACTACCAATTTCAGTTTCTTTATAGAGCAAATGAACTAGGAACTTGGGAGCATTCTTGGTGGAAATCTTACCCCTTCAATTATGGAATGGTTTTCCATTTGAACTTTTGAAATCATGTCTGACCTACCTAACTCAATGAAATTCACCTTCATGAAATCCATTTACAAAATCTGTACAAATGTGTGTGTAAACCAGTCTAAGTTTGTTTCTAAGGAAATGGATTGCATTGCCTCATTGATTTAGTAATATCTTATTCACATATGTAATGTGCTGTGATAAATGTTTTCTGGCCTAAACAGACCTAGGAACCAGCAAAACCTACAAGTTGATCAAACTGCACATTGACTATTGGGAGAAAGGAGATCATGAAAGTTCCAGGCAGGAGTTTGTTCCATGTGTACTCTTGAGGCAGCTAGTACATAGGATTGGCAGTTTGGATGCAGAGAGAGGGGATGGAGAGGAGAGAGAAGGAGAGGGAAAGGGAGAGAAAGAGGGGGGGGGAGAGAACTGGCTAGAAGTAGGAGTGAGCATAATCCCCAAGTTCTACTTCTCCCCACAGACCATATTTCCTAAAGTATACATAGCCACTCCAGACAGTGCCACCAGCTCAGGACCAAGTTTTCAAGTACAGGAGCTAATGGGGATGTTGCACAGTTAATCTGTAGAACTGAGCCTTTGGTTTAAGATGAAAACACACTTTGAAATTGTCCAGCTCTTTTGTCATGATGCCACTCATGCCTGTGAAAATTGAAAGCTAGCATGCAGGATGCTGTCAGGAGACTGTGAAGTTGACTCGATGGAGAAACGAAGAGGGAAACGGAACTGTTTTGAAGGGGCTGTGGAAAGAGCTATGAGTTATGGTGCACATCTTTAATCCTGACACTCAGGAAGCAGGGGCAGGTGTGTCTAAATGACTTGGATGCCATCCTCGTCTAAAATAGTGAGACAGAGAGACTCTATTATGTATAATGAAGAGGAGAGGGAGTGGGAGAAGCAGAGAAGGGAGGAGTTGGAAAAGAGGGGAGGAGAGAGGAGGAGGGGATAGGAGAGGTAGTGAAGTAGTGGGTGTACCAAGAACAGCTATTATTTTTGCTTTGATATATAAAACTGTACTTTTCTCTACTGTTTATTGGAGTCAAATACCAGATTTTATTTAAAATTGGGGCTCCAAATTTGGTTGTCATTAAACAGTATTTTTGGAATTGTGTTTTCTGAATGTTAAATATAAATGTTTCCATTATAAGGAGAGAATAAGGTAGAAAGCTTTCATGTTTTATGTTGTGCTTGGGACTTTTTTTTTAAAAGCCTTGTTTAATCATCTACCTTAGCAGACCAGCTGTGGTCTGTGGCTATTGGACTGAGGACGAGCTCAGCTTGTTAGTTTAAAACTTTGCCTTTCAGTGGTCTTTGCATAAAAGTAATTTTAGTGTTTGTTGTCATTATTGAACATTTCTAAATGAAACATATGATTATTATTGGGATACTTAGAAATTTAATTATTTCTATTTGAAAATATGTGAAAATACCTTTGACTGAATCATCTATTTTTCCCACTTTGTATGTGAGTTAAAAACATGTCTCATTTATGGAAACTTCCACTGGCTGACACTTGTTAACAGTCACTTGGTGAAAATGCAAGTGGCTTTGTAGTTTTTCTGAAGCTTATTGGCACAGCAGTCTGTGTACCTCTCAGTGTCTCACACATGCTTTTACCCTTGGCAGGTTTTAGGCAATCAATTTTGATTGTTAGTCTTAAATTTCATGGTTCATTGGCATCTTTAGTTATTTGAGCCAACAGGTAGTGATAAGCTCTTACATACAATGCAACTTTTAACTCTTACACAATTCTATTTTTAAAGTTAAAACCCCGTCAAGCCAGACATGACTTCATATCAGTAGGCAATATGGGCTTTTTCTTCTTACTGTTGTTTCTTTTTTCCAAGGGCAATATATTCATGTTGACTCCTCAGCTGATTCTATTCTGTATGTCCTGCTTCTTGCCTGCTTTTCTTTTAAGGTCCTTAGCTACAGAACTATACAATATATAGGAACTGGCACAAAGAAACCTCTCACTTATAACAACAATTTTTTTAAACTTTTTATTGGTTCTTTGTGAATTTCACATCATGCACCCCAATTCCACTCCTCACCCCTTCCTCTCACACCCACCCTCCACCGTTGCAACCTCCCCTGCAACAGAGAAAAAAAAGTCTTATTTGTAAGATATAGTGTGTCCCACTGTGTCCCACAGTGTACTCTCTGCCCATACTTCTTTGCTTGCAAATCTTCAATGCAGTAAGTCATTGGCCTGGTACAAGGCCTCTGGCTTCTGCTTAAAATTTCAAATTGTCATGGAGGCAGAACAGTGTCTCAGGTGTGTTTATCAGTTGATTTCTGTCTTTGTGATAAAACATCATGTTCAAAAACAACCAACAGAAGAAAGAGTTTATTTTGTCTGATGGCTTCCATCATGCCAGGGGAGGAACAGTGACATCCTTACCTCCAAGCACAAACCAGACAGAGGGAAGGAGAGTGGAACAAGGATGTGATCTCTCAAAGCCTGGCCCCAGTGCAGTACTCTCTGCCTTGAGGCTGCACCTCTCCAGACAGAGCCACCAACTGGGGACCAAGTGTTTAAAAGTCCGAGCGTAAGGGAGACATTTCTCACTCAGTCTGTCACATGACTTGTTGATGTATTAGAAAATATATATATAGGAAGAATAATTTCTGTTGCAGAGCAATGCCCTGGATGATTTTTTCCTATACAAATATATGAGATGAACTTTAAAATATGTGTTGCTGAAGGACAGGTGCTAGCCCAATTTGGTGGTATGTAAATTTGTATGATGTATGCATGATTATCCTAAAGCTATCAACAGTGCCTTTAAATTTTCACATTGGTTTTTAAATACTTGGCTTGTAAATCCTAATATTCTTTATTACTCTGGCAAAGCTTGGTGATAATGAGTTTGTTCAATTGTTTTATATTTTAATTATTAGAGAAGAAAATAGCTTGCTTTGTTTTGGTTTATTGGTTTGTTTTCTTTGTTTTAAAGACTAGAGCCACTTCATGTAGTATAGGTTGACCTTATTTTACTGACAATAACCTTGAGCTCCTTACCTCCTGTCGGCGATGACAGGCATTCATTGTCCTGCCTTAAATACAACAAGAAAAAAAAAAACTGTAGGCCAATCTTTGGTGAATATAGATACAAAAATGCTTGATAAAATAGTTGCAAACTGAATTCTAGAGCACATCAAAAAGAGTATCTACCATCCCAGAGATGAAAGGATGCTTCAACTTAGGTACATCACTAAATGTAGTCCACTTGTCCTAGTTAGGTCTGTACAACTGTGATAAAGACCATGACCAAAAGCAACTTGTAGAGGAAATGGTTTGTTTCAGATTAGAGTTTATAGACCCCCATGGAAGGAAGTCAAGGTAGGAACCTGGAGGCAGGGGCTGAAGCAGAGGCCATGGAGGAGTGCTGCTTTTTGGCTTACTTCTATGGCTTTTCTTAACCTGCTTTTATGAATAACCCAGGACCACCACCCCAGAGCTGGTACCACTCATGGTGGGCTGGGCACTCCCATATCACATGTTAATCAAGAAAATGCCCCACAAATTTCCTAAAGGCCAAATCTGACATTTTTTCAGCTGAGGTTCCTCTTCCCAGATAACTTTCCCTTGTGTCCTTGATGGAAACCAATCAGGACAACACCACATAAACAATTCAGGAGAAGAAATGACAAGATCATTTCATTAGATACAGCAAAAGCCTTTGACTACATGTAGCTTCCCTCCATGATAAGTCGTGCCAAAAAAGATGTTTCCCAATCTGTTTTTCCATATTATTTTCCATTTATTGATTTTTTTTTAAAGAAGCACTTTACTTACTGTGCTTTGCCTCCTGTGTATTTTCCCACAGACTTCTTTTACGATGTGTTTTCTTGCACAGATGTTTCTATCTTTGGATAGACAACTCTACTGAGGGTTTCCTTGACAGCTTTTGAATTTTTATCTTTAAGTTTCTGACTATTAAATTATAAAATACTCCTCCACACTTCCTTTTTGTCCTACAATTTTGTACATTTAATTTTTCACGTCATTGGAATTTAAATCCATTGTGAGAAAATTATTAAAACTCTAATAGTTTCTTATTGAAAAACTTTAGGGCAATCATGACTATCTATATTACTATATTTATTATTGTTTATACCACAACTGTGACTGAAGTTTTATAACTGTTAACACAGTATTGTTTAATTTACACTATCTCTTTTCATTCTTACAATTACTTTTAGAGTTTAGCATTAACATTATGGGTATTTTTATTATGCTTTTTTTTTCTTGTCTTGTTTGAAAACCTATATCCCACATTGTCCTCAAATTTACTATATAACTAAGGGTGACCTTGAACTACCTCTTCCATGTACTGGAGTTGTAGGTGTCTCCCCATGCCCAGTTGTGGCACTATTATTATTATACCTAAAAATCACAGATGGAGGAAATGAAGACAGGCAGATTCTAGTAATCTAGTGTCTACTAGATTATTACATAGGTAATGGTGCTGGAACGTGCTAGATTATGAGACAGACCTGGATCTAAATGTCTGGATCCAGGACCTGCCTCTGTAATCACGATAATGTGCAGCTTAAGATTGCATGGTTCTTTCTGCCTCATACCCTGACTGCCCGGCAGGATGAGCGCTCTCTGCCGTTGTCTGGAGGCTTCACCTTGCCACTCCGCCTTCTCTGCATCTCTCTTCCCCTGCTTCCAATCTTTCCTGAACAGCAATGTGAGAAACACTTGCCCTCACTTCTTGTTTTAGTTTTTGTTATTGTTTCCTTCCCTCCTCTCTTTCCTACCCTAAAGTCTATGGTCTGATGGACAACTTCACAAAATGTAACAAATGTGTCACAAAATTACAGAATTGAAATCTGATCTTATCAACCAGGACAGACAGAGTGTGAATTTGGACACAAACTTGGTGGCTTTTCATGTCTGTCTCTAAAACTAGTTGAGTCACTACCACAGGCTCACATATTAGATTAAAACTTCACTGGAATCAAGATACTCTTGTGTATTAATGTTGCTTTCAAAATGAAAATTTCCAGTGAAACTTAGTTAAATAGAGAACTCTTCATAAGGAAAGCTTGATGGTGTTTCCCCCTCAAATTCTCTGCATTTTAAAATGGGTATTGATTTTTTTTTTTAATTTGGCAAGGGACAGTAGTGATACTGGCATCAAACCCAGAGCTCAAATGTGCTAAGCAAGTGCTCCGCCAATTGGATGCGTGCAGCCCTAGAGCTGTTTTGGTCTTGTTATATGTGCCCCATTCCTCCTCAAGCTCTAACTCTGAAAAATATACCCCAGATAGAAAAAGAATTTGCCATGTGCTGTTTCACAGTGGAATGACTATAGGTGAGGAAAATGTGTTCTACAAGCTAGAAGAAAGGCCTTTGAATAGTTTCAGTGCAGAGAAATGATGAATGTTTTAGGGGGTAGATGTGTTGACCCTGGTTTGAATAATATACAATATATATAATACAATTATACAATATATAGTATAATATATTACTGTACCATATATGTAAAACTGTTTGAAATGTTTTAAAAATATTTATCTTTACTTTTATGTGTATGAATGTTTTACTTGCATATATATATATATATATATATATATATATATATACACAACCTGTGGGTTGTAACCCTTTGAGAGTCACATATCAGATATCCTTCATATCAGATATTTACATTATGATTCATAAGAGTAGCAAAATTTGGCTAGAGAGATGGCTCAGAGGTTAAGAGCACTGACTGCTCTTCCAGAGGTCCTTAGTTCAGTTCCCAGCAACCACATGGAGGCTCACAACCATCTATAATGAAATTTGGTGCCCTTCTGGCCTGCAGGGATACTTGCAGACAGAACACTGTATACATAAAAAAATAAAAATAAGTCTTTAAAAAAAAAGGGTAGCAAACTTATAGTTACAAAGTAGTAACAACAAAATTTTACGGTTGGGAGTCACCATAACATGAGGAACTGTATTAAAGTGTCACAGCATTAGTAACATTGAGATCCACTGATGTATACCATCTGTATGAGGTACCCACAGAGGTCAGAAGATGGCACCAGAGCTAATGGAAAGGGAGTTACCAATGATTAGGAGCTTCCAAGTGGGTTCTGGGGATTGATCCTCAATCCTCTGCAAGAGCAATAAATGCTCCCAACCACTGAGCTATCGCTCAAACCCATACCTATGGGTTTTGGTGTGTATTAAATTTCTAAAAATGTAAATTTTTAAAAAGTAGGGACCCACAAAAATAACCATGGCAAATTTTAGTAAGTGTTGAAATAGCAATATGACTTAAACTATGTTGTTCTGAAGTACCTAGCTCAATTTACTTGCCTTCTACTTCAAATTAGGTGCAAAGGTAACAGGGTATTACTGCATATCCCAGGTTGTCCCTAGAAGTCATGAACTTCCTGCCTTAGCTGCCTGTATGTCAGGATTGTAGATGTGCACAACCATGCCTGACAGCTGTTTGTTTTTCAGCCAGAAAGCTTGAATTATCTCAGTTTGCCTCCACATTTCCACCTTCCCTGACCTCTTGCTTTGGTGTCCCAGTCAGGAACCAGCCTCACTGTGGATATTGCTGTGATGGGTGAGGCCCATGGCCTCATTACCGACCTCCTCGCAGACCCTTCTCTGCCCCCGAATGTGTGCACATCCTTGAGGGCCGTGAGCAACCTGCTCAGCACCCAACTCACCTTCCAGGCCATCCACAAGCCCAGAGTGAACCCCACTGTGACCTTCGGTGAGAACTATACCTGCTCTGATTCTGAGGAAGGCTTGGAGAAAGACAAGCTGGCCATTCCCAAGGTAGGTGTGGCATGAACGGTGTGGTTTTAGGTAGTCTTTCCACTGTCTCTAAGGTTTCCTTCCTGCCACTTCTTTGTAGTCTGAGAGAGAACCTTCCTATGTTAGCTTGGGATTCTAGTACTTGCTATATAGCCCAGTTGCACTCACTGCCTGAAACTCCCCAGAAAACACAAGACATGGCTTACTGTTGCCTTTTTCATGTCAACATGCCTCTTTCAGTGTTCTAGGATATTAATAGAAGAAATTCAACCAGTATTGTTTCATCCTCTGCTTCCATTTATTTTGCTTCCTTCCTTTGTTTTACATAAAGTTAATAGTCTAAAATATGGATGGTGATAAAGTGAATATTTCTTCCAGCGCCTGAGAAGAAGTTTGCCCCCAGGCTTGCTGAGAAGAGTCTCATCGACTTGGACAACCACCACCTCTGCCACGGGTCTGCCCACCTTGGAGCCTGCACCAGTGAGGAGGGACCGCAGTGCCAGCATTAAGCCGCACGAAGCACCTTCACCCAGGTTAGACCCTTGCTGGCTCAGTGTCTCCTCAGAGGAGTTATTTTTCAAAAATGATTTATAGAATCCAAGAGACAAGAAGCCCAATGAGAGTTACTGAGAACTCGGGTTTGAACATACCAAATCTGCATGCTTAACTGCAGAGTCCTTTGGAGCCTGATCAGCATGACCTTAAACATAAATACTAACAGTGAGTTGGGGTGATGTCTTGTTCCTATGGCATTGAGTGGAAAAGGCTAAGGTCAGGGTGAAGGATTGAGATCCATACTGAGAACTATAAACTGAAGACATCTAGTCTGACATTTATATAGGATTCTTACCATGGCCTGTCAGACCTGCCATACTTACTACCTTCAGAATTAGTAAGATTTATAGATCAAAAAGTAGATACCACCTTAATAATATTTGGATATATTCAAATCTTTTAAAATGTTCTGTGTTTGTGCATTGATATGTATGTGTATATGTTTGTTTGTATATTTGTATGTTTGTGTATGTGTACGTGCATGCATTTATGTGTGTATGTGTGTATATGTGTATGTAAATGTATAAATGTGTGCTGTGTGAATGCATGTGAATATGAGTGTACATGTGTATACTTGTTCATGGCATGTGTGTACATATATATGTGTGTGTGTACTTGCATGTATGTGTGTTTATGTATATGTGCATGTGTGTATATGTGTGTGAATATATGTATGTGTATTTGCATGTGTTTGTGTGTATATATAGGTATGTGAGTAAAAATGTGAATATTTCTGTGTGTATCTGTATTTATGTGTGCATATCATATGTGCACATTTATGTACATGTGTATATGTGTGTATGTGTGTATAAGTGCATGTGTATATAGTGTTCATGTGTGTATATATGTGTATGTTAATATGTATGTATTTTCATGTGTTTGTGTGTGTATATAGGTATGTGAGTAAATGTGTGAATATTTTTGTGTGTATGTGTATTTATGTGTGCATGTGTATATATGTGCACATTTATGTACATATGTATATGTGTATATGTGTACATGTTTGTATTTGTATGTACTGTAACTGTGTACATATGTGTATATGTGTATATGTGTCCATGCTTGTGTCTATATATATATGTGTGTGTGTATACATGTGTACATGTGTGTATATGTCTCTATTTGTGTGTATATATGTCTATGTGTGTGTGCATACACATGCATGTTTCCTGGGCAAATGATCTCACATTAAGTATACCCTGAGCTTTACACTTAGTGTATTAGTAGTATATTAATTGCAGTTTTATGCAGTGGCTCTGTGAGTCCACTTTCTATCACCTTGACAACATGCCTGATATCGATTAGGTTTATTTGGATCTGTCTTTCATTGGTTCCCATCTGTGGTTTCTCAGATTTTGCTTTGGGGCTTTGGAGACATAGTACATCATAGTACCTACCTGATCACCTCGTAGCTGCCAGGACCAAGGGAAGGGAGAGGGATAGAAGAGAAGGAGAAGACAAGCACTATCATCCTAATATGCCCTGAAAGGAACAGCCCCACTGATCTAATTACCTAGAAGCAGAACATGTTTTTAAAGGTCCGATTTCCGAAGCTGCAGACCAAGCCTTTAACACACGGTCCTTGGGGAAATTCAAGGTCCAAATTATATTTGTGACTGAAAGGCCAGAATTTAAAAGGCTATAGAAAAGGTAACATTAAGATCTAAAATGAATTTGTAAGAAAACACTACTAAGAGGGGGCACTTTGTCTATTCTTTACACTTAGAAGAAAATTAGAATATTTTATATAAAGTCAATAAATACAATATCCCTTACCCTATAATTACAGAATTATAAAATATACATATCAGCTTTATTATTGACCTAATGAGTAAAAATATCCATAACTTTTATGTAAATACTTAGTGGCAATGTCAGAAATAGTTTCCTCGTCATGACAACAAGGTGGTGCATGTGGGAGCAGAAGCTTTCCAAATCCTGAGACTTGAGTGAAGACAGACCCCCTTGCTTTCTTTTTCAGTTACTAAAGTTTTGCTTTTCCCCACATTCAGTGCTGTGACTTAGCATGTCTGTGCACCTTCATCAGCAGCTGGGGCAGCATCCCCCTTGGCATTCCACATATAAATTACTTGAGCCCTGTGCTTTGAAACCCAGTGAGCCTTCTACCAAGGGTCTTCTGAAGGGCTGCTCTGGCTCTCCCAGACCACAGCTGAGGGGATCAGCTTATCACTGGGAGCATTTTGCTGACTTCACCATGTGATGGCTTTGTGAGACAGACTGACTGGCTGAGTTTCTCTATAGTTTTTCCTTCAGGCTACTTCTTTTCCTTGGCCCTGCCCCAGACATATTTATTGCTTCTTTGTCTTTCTTGAGTGGCTTTCTGGAGTGACTCTGACAAGCTCAAAGCACAGATAACTCATGACATCATCACTAAGTTGTTGGACCAAATGAAGATCTGCTCGCAGCCATCTCCCACCCACCCCCAACCCCTGCTTCTCTCATTTAGAATGCAAACTACTTTACCTTATGTTAATATGACTCAAGACCATCAGGTGTTTCTTTCATAAACCACAATTTTCATAAACTATAAATCATAATTCCATTCCTAATCCCTGAGCTTTTGTAAAACTTGTAGTGTCCTCATAGGAAGAGGCACATGCTGTTTCATGAGCATTTCTTAAGGTTGAAATGAAATATCATTGGTAATATTTGCTATTTTCTGTAGTAGCAGATACAGCAGGAGTATGAGGCAGCTTGTACACACTTGGACACATTATGAAGCACTGAAGACAAAGGCAGACCAGGAACTGAGTCAGTCCATAAACTCCAAGACCCAGCTCCTACTGAAGCACCTCATCCAGTCAGATCCCCCTCCCAGGTTCTACCACCTCCCAAAACAGGGCCATCAATTGGGGACCAAGTATTCAAACACGTGAACCTAAAAAGACACCTCATATCTGAACTACACTGCCAATGTCATCTGCACCATTACCTGTCATAGTTTACCTGATGTGCCATGATTTTCTATGCAGAAAGTGACTATGAAAAACATATTGCTGCCTTCTTAGTGCCTTTGTTATTCTCTTCGCTACTTCTGGTCAAATCTGATTTTTTTCCATTCTTTTCTTTATGTGGTATGTGAAATTAAGGCTAACAATGAAGTTTAAAAAAGAAGTATCAAAGTGATTGGATGCAAACATTTTCATACAGATATGGACTAGTATGTACCACCCATTTTGTTTATACTAATTGTATTCACGGATCTCATGCTTGTGGATATTTTTCTCATGGCATAGCTGCTCCTTAATTTGACTATGCTGTAGAAAATCAGATGTAAAGTCTGAAACTAGTGCAATAGTTTCATCATTACGAAGTCATGAACTTCTCACTGGTGAGAAGTTACCCCTTTAAAAGAAAACTTTGTGTATGGAAGTGACTGTGGTACCTCCATAAATTTGATGGTTTTACCCTTGGTAATTAACAAAGTTGAAGTTCTTCTGACTCAGGACAACCATGACTACAATTGCTGATTGGTTTAACAAAAGGAGTTTTAGCTTCTTCATTTTTTTCCACTTATATTTCTTCTTTCCATATTTATTTTTCATTGTTGTTACTTGGGTACTTAATGACCCAAACAACCTTAGAAGCAGAAATGTAAAACAGACAATGTAATGAGAACACACAGGAGGAAGAGGCAGGATGAACTTTGTGATTTCCAGGCCATCTGGGCCTACATACTGAGACCCTCACTCACAAAAATAATAAAATAAAATAAAGCATACCCATAGTTTCTGTGCCTGTTGGATGCAAATAAGTCATTTCTTTCTGGAAAATTTAAATAGAAACTGCTGCAAAGGATATAGTATTAAGTCAGAGGAACTGAACCACTCAGGCATGTCCTCCATGAGACTATGAGCTTTCCTGAGCCTTCATACCCACCCACAAGGAATGGTTTAGAAAACAGGTCTATAGTGTAATTGGAGGGGTATATTAGATGTAAGAGCGCAAAGAGATGCTTTAAAAATAGCCTTTGGAGATACAGAAGTTATTGGCATATGTCTTACTCCTAGTCATTCTAAGTTTATCTCTTAACTGACCACAAGCTTGATAAATCAGACATAGAGGAAGCTGTAAGCTTCATAAAAAAGACACTCCTACCCAGTTTAGAATTGAAGATGAAATGATTACAGGGAGGAGTGTAGATATAAAAGGCCCTTTGGTGAAGACTGCTGAGATCTTCCTTCTTGTCTTGCTGCTTCAGAATAAGTGCCCACTTGCAGCGTTCTCTCAGCCCATTTCCTCTCCAGAATCTAAATTCTTACCTGTTCATTAGCTCTAAGCAGGGGAGAGCCATCACTGGTCATTGAAAAGCTGACAACTACCTTGAGGCTCACACTAAGCTACATGCAGATGTTTCACTGGACTGTAATACATTCAAATAACATTGATTTGTGGTGTTTACTAATAGTAAAATATAATAAATTAATATATGTCAGATTAAAGGAGGAGTAGATATAGGTAGGACTTTAATAATCTTGACTTCAGCCGGGCATGGTGGCGCATGCCTTTAATCCCAGCACTCGGGAGGCAGAGGCAGGCGGATCTCTGTGAGTTCGAGGCCAGCCTGGTCTACAGAGTGAGTCCAGGACAGCTAAAGGATATACAGAGAAACCCTGTCTCGAAAAAACCAAAAAAAAAAAAAATAATCTTGACTTCATTACATTCCATTTTATAAACATTTCAAAATAAACATGTTTTAATTGTTTTTAACCACTTCTTTAGATTTTTATTTTTATATATATGAGTCACTTTGCCTGCATGCATGTGTATATGCACCATGTGTGTAAGTACTTTTGGAAGTCAGAAGAGGACATCCCCCTAGAACTGGAATTACATATGGTTGTGAGCTGCCATGTTGAAGCTGGGAATCAAACCAGTGTCCTCTCCAAGAGCACACAGTGCTCTTAACCACTGAGCAATCTCTGTAGCCCCCTTTTAAATGTTTTTATCAGCTGTAAAAGAACAAAAGTAGACACTTTTTGAGTGAGCCTCAATAAAGTATCTTTTTAAGATGTTAAATGATATTGAGTTCTTCAAAAAAATCTGCATAGGTGAATTTATTAACCATATATAATAGTCTAAGAAGTGAAAAGATAGACCAATATATATTACATAATTTTTTACATAGTCAATTTCAGTTACCTAGGCAAGCAAAATAAGTGAACAGAGTCTAACACTATAAGGAAATATTTGGCTATCTAATACACATTTTATTTTTCTCATTCACAAAATTTCAAGCATTTGGGAAAGTCTAGAGATAAAATGTCTACTATACTACAACCAATGCATAGACTTTGTTACCTGTCAATGAGACACTTTGCCCTGGTGGTGCTGCCTTGTAGGCCCCCAGTGTATGAGGAGGCTCTTGGCCCTCATATGACTGCTGAACTGGGGCGGGGGGCTGATATGTAGGGACACTCTACTTGGGAGGAGTAGGATGGAAGGGATAGGGGTTAGAGGGTGGGAGGGCGGGACTGGGAGGGGTGGAAAGAGGGCACTGTGATGGAAATGTAACCTGAAGTAATAAATATTTTTTAAAAATTCTAAAGAAGCCTTTGAAACAAGCATTTGGTAGGTTTCAAATGTTCTTCACAATTGCTAAGTTCACTTCACCATCCAGATTTCTCTTTTATCATGTTTATGTTAAGTTTCTATTAGGACTAAGAGTAAAAGGAAGTTTTTAAAATATAAGTGTTGCAGAGAAATAACATGGAGGAGGGGCTCATGAAGTCTCCTCCCTAATTAATGTGCTCTTGGTAATTTATGGCTCCTGGGAGAGGCAAGACCCCTGTTCTTCAGGAGCACCTCCAGATTATAGCCCATTAATTATACATCTTGTATGGCAAGCTCCATACATTCATGATCCTATAATTCTATCAATTTAAGGATTATTTATATGATGCCACCCAGACAGATCAGACACATCCTGCTCATTCTACAATTGGAAAATGATCAAATGTTCAAGTTATATTCATGTAAATTATAGACTTAAAACCTTCCCTAAATTTACTGGTCCATGAAAAGACACAAGTGCTGGCAAGACACAGACCAGGTACTTTTGACTGGGAGCAGTCCAAGGTTGTCAACACAACTTCCTGAATTCTATTCTCTCCCAAATTGGGGTAGATAATGTTTCCATTTCCACAAGTAAGGTTTGAAGCAGTATGTAAAGAGAAATTTTGGCGTGGAAGACCTCCAGGAATCCTATCCCATTAATTACATGGTTTCTATAACCTTCTCTAGGCCCAATCCTCTATGGATTGATTGATTCCAGGTTTGTTTACAGGGAACAACTTGATGAACAAGTTTATGCTAGCCATTATGTGTATTTCCTAGGTAAAGAGAACCTGTTATCTCTACGCTAATCAATATGATCAGTGTGTTGGCACCATGCCCATTGTAAATATGTTTTAATGGGGTGTGATTAGGTTATCACATTCTTTTCAGGGTGTCACCAGTAGAGGGAAATCTTGGGGCACTGCTATAGGCTTCTGCTAACAGTTTTCTTTTAGCCAGTGCTGCATTGCCAACAGAGAGAAACGATAGGCTACAGGTCTGCTTCTCTTGTTCTACTTGATAAGTACTGTACCAAGACACTGTCATTGTGTGACTTGATCAAATGCTAATTGTTGAGTGTATATTACCAATAATATTACATAAGAAAGAGTACCTAAGTAAGCATTAGGTCACTATCTGTTCCTATAAGGACAGACAAATCAATCTGCAAGACAGCTTTTGGAAATCTATGAGAAACGTGACTGTACATATAGAAGAATGTGTTGTATTTTTATGAATTGGATTGGTTGGGAAAGCCATCTTTGCTCTTGGTAGATAGACCATATGTTTGATGAAAGGCAGATAGATACATGACTGCAATAAACACTGAACTTAGCTTACTCTGTCATTTGCAAGTTAAATGGTTCTGACAGCAGCCAGGGAACAAATCCTCAGAATGGCCTACCTGCTTTAGAGGTGGTGGTTGGGTTCTGACAAGATGCACTCAGTAACAGATAAGTAATCTCTCTGTGGTCTTTAATTGCTGTCTCTGTAGTGCTGTCAATCCTGACTCTTGGAATTCCCCAGTGTTGATGACTCTCAGCAAGAGCAGATCTTTCACTTCGTCCTATGCCGTCTCTGCAGCTAACCATGTAAAAGCTAAAAAGCAAAACAGGCCAGGTAAGTAATGTTCTCCATACACTCCAGCTCTACAGTCCTGTTTTTTTGTACATGCATTGTGGTAATGAACTAGGATGCTAAAATGAAGAACAGTACAGTTTAAGTTGGGAAAGTAGGAGGAATTGGGAGATTCACCTAACTTAATCTAAGTCCAGGTTCATGCTGGGATCTATAAATTGGGTTTCGTGACATACAATTATGATTCCAGCATTTAAGAGGCTTGTGCAGGAGAATCAAAAGTTCAAGGCCTTGGGTACTGAAGAGTTGACTCAGTGGTTAAGAAGGCTTGCTGCTCTGACAGAGGATGGGACTTTGGCTCCCAACACTCATGTCAGGCCAACACTTACCACTCCAGCTCCAGGGAAGCCAACACCAACTTCTGGCCTCCTTAAGCACTGCATGAATGTGTGAACACATGTACACACATGCATATGCACATGCACACGCACGCTCGCGCATACACACACACACACACACACACACACACACACACACACACACACACA
>CAJQZJ010031946.1:1875005-1912284 GCA_907164525.1 Lophiomys imhausi
CACACACACACACACACACACACACACACACACACACACACACACACCACACCACACCACTTCATTACATTGTCTCTGAATTTTCCCCCAGAATCCATTGAGAACCTGAGCTATTTGTCTGACTTCCTCTTCTGAGAAGTACAGTGAATGCTTGTTTCTTGGCATTGTAGAAATTCTTCTTGAGGTTGTCAGTTACTTTCTGCTTCATTTCTGAATCTTCTGTTCTTAGCAGCTTAAGAATTTGAGTTTTGGTTCAAGGAGAACCCTCTTCTCTCACTGTGGCATTAGACATGCAAGTCTGGCCGCCAAAGCAGCTGTGAACCCCAAGTTCCACGTCAATGCCCTCGTGACATTCCTAACGGCTCTGCGGCACCCTCTGCTCAGATTTGTGCCTCTCTGTACCAACAGGCAGTAGATAGAGCTCTGAGGGGACAGGATTATGGCTGCCAATTCTGGCTCTGTTCTGGAACCTAATCCTTCAGATATGGCTCCCTACCTTGACAATGAAATTCCCTCCCTTCCTCCCTCTCTCTTCCTCTCTTTCTTCCTGCCTTTCCTTCCTTCCCATCTTCCCCCTTCCTTATTCTTTTGCTTTCCTTTTCCTTCCTCTCTCTGCCTTCCTCCCTCTCTTCGCACTCTCTCCCTCCCTCCCTCCTCTTTTCCTTCTCATCTTTTGAATCTTCTTTTAGGGAAGAAAGTATGGGTGGGTTTACTACTACAAACTAATATATAGTAGTCAGAAGCAGACCGTATGTCCTTAAAATGATGAGATTTGTATGAGAACCATTTGAAAATTGCCTATGTTCCACTGATATTTCAAAAGATGCCTTGAAAGGCAAACCTAGCATTAAGACTAGTACTTAGGGAAGGACTTCTGGTTTCTCATTTTCCTCTAGTTGTCCACTTCCCACTTGCTCCCTCCTCTTGAAAGCATCACTTACTCTGCTTAAAATCTCAACTGTCCAGTGTAGGAAGACCCTTTCCCTACAAAGTTCAAGTATATTTGTATTCCATTCCTGAAAGAAACTATTAAACACAATCTGTTTCTCCAACAAATATTATGGTCCTTTGAACTGGGAGATATTCCTTAAACTTTGTAAAGTAGACATCGTCAATGAGCTGAGAAATGGATTTGAGCTATACTAGGATAAGGCAGCACAAGATGATGGAGACTGGTGATTAGCCTAGATGTCATGACAAAATGCAGACAGATACCTCCTGAACATGCATGTACATGAATAAGGAACTCAACACACATATGTTGCAAATAGACTGTGCATCTACAAATATCACACTGCATACACCACAAACACATATATATACAAACACATATGCATCACACATGCATATACACCAACATAAACACCACACACACACAAACACACATCACAAGCACAAAATAGAAATGTGACTTTTTCTGTTACATTTTTATGTTGTTATTGTTGATAAACAGAAGAGATAAAGGAAGGAAAGTGAGAGACAGAAAAGTGAATTAAATTGTCCAAGAGTCAGAATTCATCTTCAGCTCTCCCTTTTGTTCTAATACTTTCAGAGTAAAAAAAAAAAATTAAGGACAATAAGTTGATATGGTTTGGAATTGGGGTTATGTGGTCCTATTCTTGGCTGGGTACAAAATAATAGAAGCATATGGTCCTTATTAAATAAATAAATAATTAAATAACCCAACCTATTAGACTTAAGAAGCTACAAACTGGGGCTATAAGACGGCTCAGCAGATTCATTGTCAAACCTGAAGACCTCAACAGAACAAAACCTGTTCTTTCCCAAAAGTTGACCTCTGACCTCCGCATGTGTGCCATGGCAGACACCAAACACACACACACACACACACACACACACACACACACACACACACACACGAACAAATGAATGAACAAACGAACAAACGAAAGAATAAATGAACAAATAAATAAATACATATTTTGTTTTTAGATATGGGAGCTGGAGAGGTGGCTCACCAGTCAATAGTGTGCACTGCTCTCCCGTAGATAGTGGTTATAGTCTTCCCAGCACCCATATCAGGTGCTACCAGTCACCTGTAACTCCAGCTTCAAAGGACCCAGTACCCTCATTTGTCCTCTGGAAGCACTTGAACACACCCATGGCACATACATGTGCACACGCACAGACACACATACACATAATTTAAAGTCAAGTCTTTCTTACTTTCTAACTCACTCAACTCAAAAAGAAGATCCACGCAGCATGCCCCACAGAGTGATGGAAGAAACCAGTCCCAGGAGTAGCAGTCTGTCATTCCTGTGGGCAAGAGTGTCTACCATTGTGATTATTCTGAAGGCACTTTGTGTTGTGATGTCCTTAAGTTGCTGTCATCCTGAAATAAGGACTTTATACCATTATGTATATCCAGTATATACTGAATTCAAGTCAATCACTAAAATTCTGCCAAAATACAGAAATACATTAAGAATCAGATGAAACTAGATTCCACTTCTCCTTGGTCAGTTAGGTTCTTGTGGTTTTGGTTGATTGTTTTCATTTGCTTTTCCCTCTCCTAATGTAATTTTTAAATCAGCATAAAGTACAAATCCTTATGGGGTTTCCATACATACTTTGTTTTGAATAGGCATCCTTTCCTTCCCTCTTTCTTCCACTTGCTTGTATCTTTCTACCTACAGTGGTCCCTTTCTCCAGCTGTATCACATGTGTTATACAAGCCTCCACCTCAGTTTGGAAACCCCATTTTCTTTTCATTGAAGTCATGGGTTTTGGTTGCCCCAGCTAAGCATGTACCTGACTTGTGTTTGCTCCAGTTAACTCCTTTGCCACCTTTCAGTAAACTGTGTGTGAAGAGGCAAGGGAAAGCCCTTTGTTTGGAAAGAGGACAAAGAAATGGCATCCCAGGAGGAATGAGAAGGAATGTAAGAGCCTTAAGCCGGAGATGCAGAAGAGTCAGCACACTGAAGACAAATGAGTGACCTAGAGTAAAGTGATGGGTGTGCTGTGTGCACAAATCAAGTGAGCAATGTCTTCTCATGCCTCAGTCAGCAGTCCTTTGAAAAAGTTGAAACATAAGCAATCTTTGCCAATGACTAAAAGAAAATACATGGATAATATCACACTGGAGTCCTTTGATGAAAGCATAAACGTAGGAGATTTAAGTATGATTTGCATTTGCGTTTTTTAAATTTATGAACATTTGCCTATATGTGTGCACCATGTATGTGCAGTACCAGCAAACACCAGTAAAGGGCCTTGGATGCCCTGGAAGTAGTTACCAACAACAGTGAGCTGCCATGTGGGTTTTGGGAACAAACGTGGGTCCTTTGGAAGAGCAGTCAGGGCTCTTAACTACTGAGCATCTCTCGAGCTCCTGATGTGAATTTTCAACCTTCCCCTTCTGGTATGAGCCACTAACCATGGAGAGCTTCTGATGCATCATTCAGCTTCCACATTCCTCTAATTCAGTTACTGTCTGTGTAGTAACCCTTTGCCAGGACCTTGTAACTGTGGGTTTTCTGTTGTGGGGAATCCAGATGACTTACACCTATAAGCTACACTTAAGAGAAAAATTTATATGATGGTAACATTTTATTTTTTGTTGATTTGTTTTAGATACATTTTATAGAACATTGGTACAGAAGCATATATATATCAGAAAAAAATTATTTTAAAATCCATTTTATTTATATTTATGTAAATGTGTCTGTGTGTATATGTACACCTATCGGCAGGTGCCCAAGGAGGAAGGAAAGAATGTCAGCTCCTCTGTAGCTGTGGTTACAGGTATTGTGAGCCTCTTGATATGAGGCCTGGAACTGAACTTAGATCCCCTATAAGAGCAGCATGTGCTGCTAACTGCTGAAACATCCCTCCAGCTACATTTCTTTCTTCCTCAATTAAAGTTAAACTGAAAGACTATTATTCTGCAACGTAAATGGGTTTACTTAAAGAATTCCTGGGCAGTATTCCTCATCTTCTTTCTCTGGTTGCCTCTGTGCCTTGACACACATTTTCTCAGACTCTTAGGAACAAGAAAACCAAAACTTGGTTACTAAAAGGAGTTCAAATTTTAGTTTTCAAAGTTGTATGCATGTGTGTGTGTGTGTGTGTGTATGTATTATGTATTTTCTGCCTATCAATGTTTTTAAATGTTTTGTATTAGGATATTTAAATAATTGAGGGATTTGTATTTTATGATTTGTGTCTTGTTCCTGGGACCTCTTAAAGTTACTCAATTTTAAAATGAAGATAAATATGTAAGAAAGTATGCATATTTAGCTCACCCAGTTTGTGTGTGTGTAACACAAAATTAGATATCTTCCTTTTAAATTTTAGGTTGATAGCCTTTAAATGGTCTTAGAATTCCTTCTTTCTTTCAGACTTACAAACAAGTTTATTTCTATTTTCCTGGAGAAATCCCTTTTCTATAGCTATAATACTTGATTCTCACCCCCCCCCTTTTTGAGTTTAAGTTAGTATTTATTCTTTTTTTTAATCTATTCTTCTCTCATAATATATCCTGAAGGCAGCCTCTCTTCCCTTTCCCCCTTTATAAATTGAAAGAGTATTTGGTGACTACAGACTGAGCAGCCCTGGCCTGAAAGTCTAAGTTGGAACATACTGATCATCAAACTTGCATTAGAGATGCTCAACTATAAAGTTGGTATTAATATTCCAAAATCCACAAAACTCAGAAATCTGAAATCCTTCCCACTGAAGCATTTTGGGTAAGGGATACTCTGTCTGAATCTACATTGGCCATTTACCACCAACCCCCCGCCCCCATCCGAAGACTGGTGTATGGAAATGTGTGTCCTCTTGTTACACCATCATTAATGCTTCCTTCCTGTTTTTTAAGTTTGGAGTAAACCTTACATTTTCATCTTCTCTCTGTTTCTCACTGTTGGTACTGAGACCCAGTGCTTATTAAAGAGTTCAAATTATGTAGAGCAAAGCCCTGTAAAAGTGTTTCTCATTTGCTGCGTGTTTATTTAAAAGTTCATCTCAGGATCCTTAAAGTCTGCTTATTAGTTTAAGTTTAGTTAATCTCTAGGTTCCAAGAACCCTAGTGGTTGTATGGATTTTAAAATGTGTATTTAAGAATGAATTCCATGTCTCTACAACTATTAGTTCTCAGCTACTAAAACAAAATCAGTCTTCTCGTAAATTGCCCTCAGAAAACATATTTGTATCAAAATAGAAATGGAGTAGTTTCCCCAAGGGCTTTGAACTAATGGTCTGGGAAAAAAAATACTTTAAAAAAGTCAGGGTTGGAGTGCTGAGGAGACAGCTTTATAGAGTGTTTGACTCAAGACATGAGTTCAATCCTCAGCTCCCATGTAAACAGCTAAACAAGACTGAGGCAAACCTATATAATCCCCGTACTAAGAAGGAAGAAACAGGAGGATCCTTGGGGTTTGCTGATGACTAGCCTAGAAGAATCAGTGAGCTCCAAGTTCAGTGAGAGGCTCTGTCTCCAAAACCAAGGGAGAAAGCCATTGGGGAAGACAGCAAAGATCAAACTTGCCTCCATAGTCTCATACACTCAGGAATTTACATGAATATGTATACACATAAAAGAAATAAGAAACAAATGGTAGAAAAGTATCCCCAAATCTCTTAATTTGCCTTCAAAATATGAAGATCAAGCCAGTATGTACAACAATGTTGATGTATAGGCTTTTTTGTTTGTCTGTTGGTTGGTTGCTTTGAGACAATGTTTCTCTGTGTGGCCTTTACTGTCCTAGACCAGGCAGTAATTAACCCCTTGTCAGGTGTCAATAACTCCCAATCAGACTAGCTCCTACCTCTTTTCCATGTCCACACACTCACTTGTGCTGTAACCCTGCAACATATTTAGCCTCTCTGGGATGAGGTAGTCTCATTTGGTAAGTGCAAAGATGAAGAATTGATCTATTGATAAGGCTACAACACACAAAAATACCCTGGAGGGGCTTGGGAGGGAGGTTTTCCACCATACTGAAACCAAGAAAGATGAGAACTCTCATCTCAGGACCCTACACAGCAGAAACATGGTGCCAAAAAAATCATGGAGTAGACACCAAGAAAACCCTTGTACAGGTTATGATGTTCTACTCCACGGAGCAGGAAATGCTGGAATGGGAAAAGTTAAACTTTTGAAGGAACTGAAGTTTGAACACAAGGCTTCCTTGAACCAGCTGCCAGTTGGGGATGTGACATCCACAGCTGTCAATTTTCTGCTCAGAGGGGGTGAACAGAGACCTGTGGATGACAAAGTCATTCATTATTTTGGTTTGTTTTGTTTATCCTCTCCCCCCAGTTTATTTGCACTCTGCCTTCTGTATTTGGGAGAAAGAAACTTCAGGAGCATTTAGCCTTATCTTATGGAGTAAGAGCTTTAGAAATCCAAGCCAGTTCCCTAGACAGACTTCAAGCTGTTATGTAAATGTGAACATGAGTCTGTCGCAAGTACCAAACTGATGTTTAAACTTTAGGTCTGCTGTGTGGTTTGTGCTGGATGTATCACGTTTAGACATTTCTCTCTTCAAACTTGCTTTTCTCAGAGTGCATTTCACTGAATGTGTGAACAGTTAAGAAGGGAAATCACTTCCCCTAAAGCATCATTTTCACTTGCATATTGTAGGCATCCCTTGCCTGCTATCATGTGCTCTAGATGAAACTTTAAACTTTAGTGAGGCTGGAGATATGAATCAGTGATTAAGAGCATTTGCTGCTCCTACAGAGGACTTGGGTTTGGTCTCCAGCACCCACATGGTGACTCACAACTGCCTAAAACTTCAGTTCTAGGGGATCTGGTACCATCTTCTGGATTCCACAGGCTCCTGCACAAATGCAGTACACATAAACTCATGCAAGTAAATCCACATTCATATAAATGAAAAATAAACAAGTTTATCTTTTTTAAAGGAGTGAGTTTTGTTCCAGCTGGAAATTTGTCAGACACATGAGAAAATTGTAACAGCCACTTCCAAGTCAGGATGACAAGAAAGAAACAAAAATGGGAGAAGTAAATAATATCCTCCCTGAGGTTGCCTCAAGCCACCATGGCTACAGTGTGTGTGACAGCACTGCCTCCAATTTTTAAGGATGATTTATTGGCCATATTTTTATGCCATGGAGATAACACAACTACATGCCCAGTCTCAAGATGGTAGCATGGAAATAAGACCATATCTAGAACTGAGTATGTAGTTGGTGGCTACTGATTGTATGTATACAGCGTGAAGGAGACAGGAAGGAGCCAAGGGTTTTTATTTCAGGGGTGTTTGTAAATGATGTCATAATTCACATTCTCTTTCAGGTGGCCTCACTAAGATCTCACCTGTTCCCTCACCCTCCTCCTCACCTCCCCAAGGATCACCTGACAGCAGCCCAGTCAGCAGCATTACTTCAGCACAGTTTCCAGGCTCCTCAGAAGCAACTGCCAAGCGAGGCCCAGGATCTCACAGGGCCTTAACTTATACCCAAAGTGCCCCTGACCTGTCCCCTCAGATCCTGCCTCCACCTGTCATATGTAGCAGGTAAGAACTTTATCATGGTTACAAGAAAGTATAGGATAGTGTGGGATTGTGTTTGACACTATAATAGGAACTTGATTTTTTTTCTCATCTCTCTCTAGAAGTAGGAACTTCATTTTCCACACAGTCTGAACAGATCTTTGGAGAGAGTACAAAATAATCAGCTATATATATTTGGTTACATACTAATGGGTGATGGATAAAATATGTGTTTTGTTGGTTGGAGACATGGATGAGGGGTTAGAATGCCTGCTGCTCTCACACAGGACCTTACTTAGGTTCCCAACACCCACGTTAGGTAGCTCACAACCATCTGTAACCCTAGCTGCAGGGGATCTGATGCCCGTTTCTATGCTCCAAAGTTACCTGAAATCCTGTGTACATACTTATACACAGACATATACTCATAAATAAAAATCAAAGTTTAAAAATTGAAATAAAATATATTACTTTAAATTGCATCAAGTAATCTGATGTAATTGATTATTTTGTTAGAATGTTTTAATTTGTTTTCCTGTGACTGTTTTATACTATTTTTAAGTCATTTTATCTGAAATGTATACATCTCATTTTACGTCTCTCAAAATGTCCTAATAACACATCATATAATGTAGCTGAACTCTAATGGTTTCCCCAAATAAAATTAAGCAAATTATTTTTCCTTACATCCCAATGAAACAGAATTACAAACTGGTCATGGGGGCACATGCTTGTAATCCTATACTCAAGAAGATTACTGGGTATTCAAAGACAGCTTGAACTACATAGTAAGTTAGAGGTTATCTTGGAAACCACTTCTCAAAAAGGAAGGAAGGAAGAAAGGAGAGGAGAAGAGAGGGGAGGGGAAGGGAAGGGAGGGGAGACGAGGAGAGGGGAGGAGGAGGATATAAAAAGAAACTGAATTACAAAGTATTATCGGAGGATGGTTAAAAAAGATGTTAATGTGTGTGATGTAATTATTTTTTACCATCATTGTCCATAAATGGGGAATACCTCCAATTACTGATGAACCTATTTTTGTTGTTCTCCAATAATGTCTTTGTTTTAGATACTTGATTTTAAATATTAAATATTTTTAAGGATTTACTTATTTTTATTTTTATGTATATGGATGTTTGGTCTGCATGCATTTGTATGCAGTGTTCTAGGAGGCTAGAAGAGAGTGAGAGACCAGCTAGGACTGGAGTTACAGGTGGTTGTAAGCTACCATATGGGAGCTAGAAATCAAACACAGATCCTCTGGAACAACAGCCAGTCTTCTTAACCAGGGAACCATTTTTCCAGCCCCTAATACTAAGTATTTTTAAGTAGAAGAGAGGCAAGTGTTTTAAGTACAATCCTGAGAATGCCTTAAACAAAATGTTATTAAATGACTATTTGAATGCAAAGCAGCATGTAGCTTTCTTGTTATCTCATTTTAGCAGCATAGTAACAACTAACAGCTAACAACTGTTACTAAGTTTCACACATTTCATTTGCCTATAGTTTGTCCACAAACTCTCCGTGTCATCCCTGGGTGGATGCCTGAGATCAGAAAGATATGGCTTACTTCTACTTACAGTTTTAGTGGATTCAGTCAATGATTCCTTGACCCTGTTGCTTTGGGAGCCTGTAGCAAGCAGAATCTCAGAGCAGGAAGTGTCCAACCAAGGACACTTTGCTGTTAGGGAAAGTGAAGACAGAGAGGAGAGGTTGCAGGTGCCAATTGAACGTTTGGAGATTGCTCCTTATCCAACCTTTACTGCTTTAAGATAAATAAATGCTACTTATTTTAACATCTGTATTTTTACTTTCTTTCTCTGTATTACTATTTTTAACAGAGGAAAATGCCCAATCTTGCTTGTTGGACAAAGACCAGAGGGAACTAGTAGTCTAGTACCCAAGCACTTCCCAAGTCAGCTTTTTAAGTAAAGTGATTTCTGTGGGATTTTCATCCAACACACCCATCTTCCCAGTGCTGTTGTGCAGTCAAATGACTAAGAAACACACTACATCATACTCACTGTACTGAAGGCTCTAAGGAGTTCTTGGTCTGTTTCATGCCGAGTTCTCTGAGTTCACTGGACCCCAGAGCCAATTCACGTAGGTTCACACCCTGTAATTGAGCATTTGACTTGCTGAGAGAAGCATTGTTCTTTGTTCTGTACCCTAAGCCAGAATAAAGCCCAGCAAGAGTCATTTAGGTTAAGAACATCTGCTTCTGGCTTTTCCTAAGGGCTCCCTCTCCCTCCCTCAGGACTTGTGAGAAATAATCATCTTAAAGAAAAGCTAGGGATGTTCAGGAAAGGTCTACTACTTGCCCAGCTTTGCTTCTTCAAGCTTATTTAATGTTACAGGGTTTTTTGGTTTTTTTAAGAGAGTACAGACAAAACAAGAGGATTACTCTATCTCCTTGTTCGGTGATGTTTAGAAATCCAGTAGTGTATATTTTATTTGTTTGGGCTTTATAAATTTATAATCCAAACCAGGTTTTATTATTCCCTTCAAGGCAGCCACCCATGTAGTCACAGAATGCTCCAGAAACACAAAACTGATTATTGTGGTTTCCCCTGCTGAACTCGAAGGGTTTGACATTGAACCCTGGTCTTGGTTGTTATAATGCCTTTGCAACAAGCTGGCTGGCTCTTTTTCTTTTCTTTTTTCTTTTTTTTTTTTTTTTTTTTTTTTTTTTTGGACAGCTCTATTTGAACTAGAGCTTAAATAGCCCTTTTAGGTGTTTATTATCAGGCAATGAAAAATCTTCACACTAATAAGTTTTCTTTCTCTCAGCTTTCATGCAAGATTAGAAGTCATGAGTTAGAATGCACTTTTGTTTGATTTCTTTAATTCTTTCTGTTTCTTCTGATTCCCTAAAGCAAAATGATGGGTTTTCCTCAGTAGAAATAATTTCCATATGATGTTTTTCTGTTTATATTTTGGGACTGAATACTAAATTTACTTAGTAGGACACTATACTGTCATGTATATCTTTACTGTATGTACAGTTGAGAAAACAATGAGACATTTAGATAGTAAACATTAGATACTGAACTAATTTCTTCCCCTGTATGCTGGCAAATCTTGTAGTTAAGTTACCATGAGACCAAAAAATTCTCTCCTGAGATCTTTTATATTATCCAGAAGAAAAGAGCCCAGCCACAAAAATAAGAGATTAAAATCTAATCATGAATAATTAAACAAGATATAAAGGAGGGCCAATTTGGACAGTAGGTTTTGTGGGATTATCTTTTAACTTGTAAAATTGTCAAGTTGTTGAGAAAATAGAATAAACAGATCTTTGTCTTCTACCCACCCCTGAACCTTCCATCTTCTTCATTGTTCACAGTTCATGTTGGCTCATTTTTTTTCAAGTAGCAGTGTGTCTAAATCAGTCATTCACTTTTTTTTCCAAAATGTCCTTTTCATTTGTTCATTTTCTTAAGAGCTTAAAGGATGACTGAAAAATCTACAAGTAAATAAGGTTAATATACTGTCATTCTATTTTAACTTTTGCTGTGTTTTATTTTTTAAAAAATCATTTAGAAATTGAGTATCCTAACTCCAAGAAAAAAATGGAACAACAAGGCTCTAAAGGTATCCCATTGGGGAAGATATTCATAGTCAAACATGTACTAGAACCTTTAGATCCACTTTACAGATAAATGGCAGTTATTTCTATACTTTTTAAAATAATATAAAAACTTCAGCAGAACTTCAGTTTAAATATGTGGACTGAGGGAGAGGAAGAGGGGGAGGGTCAGGTGAAGTTTAAAGTCCGTTTACTGATCAAGCCCTCTCCAAAGAGGACCACCTGTTAGCAACTGCATGTAATGCAAAGTGAATTTCTTCACGAGGTGCAGCAGTAGAAGGCTATGCTATTAAAGTCAATTTCTCATGAGACACACCAGTATGATATTGATAACTATGGTATTTTATTATAGTTGTTTTGATTTCAATATGAAACATGGAAGATCCTGGAAAACAGCTAGTTTTGGAGTGTCCTGACTTTATAAATGGATGGATCTATTGATACTTTTATAACAGGACACATTGTTGTGAGATGTTGGAGATAGGGAGAGTAGCCTCATTGGAGGAATTTGGTCCCTAGTGTTGTGCCTTGAAGGATGTTTCTTGTCCTTGGTCCCTCCCTAGCTCTCTCTTGCTTTCTGTGACTCATGATATAAACCACACTCTTTTACTGCCCTGATATGCTGTCTCAGCTCTGTCTCAAAGCAGTGGAGATGCTGACCATGGATTGATACCCCTAAAAAAGTGAGCCAACATGTGTGTTTCCTCCATGAAATGGAGGAAAGGGCTTTTGTTCCAGCAATGAAAGACCAAAGCAGGGAATAGTTGATGTTTATGAAGATACTATATGTTTAAAAATTATTTAAAATGTACAAAGGTATTTATGGCTTTCCCGACATGTCTCAGCTGTGGCAGACCTTATTCACAAGGGAATCCTGCTGATGGACCCGCAGAGAGAAGTGGTCCAGCCATTCAGAAGCCAAACAGAACAGGTAAGTTTAGATTCTGTTGCCCAAAATTCAAGTTATTTTGTTTCTTTTCCTCCTGACAGACAAAATGACAACTTGAATTCCTGGCTTATTTTTTCAATTTTATAAAGTTGAACTTTTTAAAGTATTTACATTTGTGTGTGTGTGTGTGTGTGTGTGTGTGTGTTTATGAAAGTGAATGTAGCACCCACAGAAGTCAGTGTTGGGCATCAGATCCCTGGAACTGGAGTTGTGAGTGTATTGTGAAAAACCTGATGTGGTTGCTGGGAACTGAACTTACTCTACAGGAGCAGCAAATACTCTTAACCACTGAGCCATCTCTCCAGTCCCAAATATGTAAACGTAAAAAGACAAACAAGCAAATAAAATTTAGCCTCAACCCACTGTCTGAATTTAACTCATAGCAAAGTTTTGATATGGGTTTCTCCCAAACATTTCTGTACTTTACACACAAATATATATTATTTTAAAAGTCAGAGGCCCCTTTGTATAATGTACAGCTCTGTATGTTACATGTTATACTATACATAAATGGTGATTCATCTTGATACCTTGTCCATTAGAGGATTACTTGTCCTAGCATGTACTAGTGTGATCACCAACTCAGACACTAAGACATGACCCTAATTGTACCACTGTTCATGCTTGCATGTGCTTTTTTTCTTGAGGCAGCATCCTGAAGTTAAGAGCAAGGTACTCCAGCCTGGATCACCCCTCCTTCTGTTCCCATTCACATTAGTTATTGAAATTTTTGCACATTAGTTCCATCCTTTGCTAAACGGCAGAATAACAATAGTACCCACCACATAAGATCACCATAAAGATTAAATAAACTATGTGAGGGGACTGAAGAGATAGCTTGGAAGTTATGAGCATAACTGCCCTTCCAGAGGACCCAAGTTTGGTTCCCAGCGTCTCTATCAAGTGGCTCAACAACCACAGGTAACTCCAACCCTAGGGATCTGATGCTCTCTGTGACATCTTCGGGCACCACACACGGAGCACATAAAGAAATACGCATATACATAAAAGTAAATCTTTAAAAAGTAAAATAATTTTATGAAGCATTTATTGCTCATTGGAGCATGGGAGTCACTTTAAGTAGCTACTGTTTGTGACTGTTGCTGTCCTAGTGATTTTTGTTGGGGAAGCACTATGGACTTGCTTTTATAGTGCTGAAAGTATGCAAGGCAGATAACAAAGCATATATGAAATATAGAGGTTAAGGTCATGCTACCACCAGAAATAATTATGTCCTTGTCAACATTTCTTGGTCGATACATTCAAACAAAATTTGTTGACATAATTTTTCTATGAGAATATTGTGTAGCAATATGCAAATGGCAAGGAGAAGGCAAAGGAAAATTATCAGTGTGGTTATTGTATATCCTTTTGAAGACTTAGGATGTTGCTCCAAGTCTCCTAGGGCTGACAGAGTGAGGACAACAGGTCGGGTACCTTCGAGGGCTCTCATAGTGCCATGCCTCCACTGCAGTATCTCCCTTTTCTCCACAGATCAGGAATTGCACCTGTTCAGCTGTGGTTTTATGCTGTTCTTTGTCCCCAATTTTACCCTGAAAGCAATTGCATTAGAAAGACGGAAGATAATGTGACAAATATTTCATTCTTCTGAATGACTGCTTGGAAGCAAATTTTTTAGACACCTGGTATTTTCTGGTTGGATATTTAGCTAGCAATTACTAACTGCAGGGGGAGGTAGTGGAAGAGACGAAAGAATGAGGAAGATCAGACTTCTAAGGATCTGGGGTATACACATAAGATCTGTCCATTCATGGGCATAAGCCACTGCTTCATGCTCTGTAGACCATTCATTCCTGAGTGTGTCATCTTAATTATTCCCAACCCATCTGTCCATAATTAATGTGTAGTCAACTGGTACCTGGCTTAATACAGTGAAAAAATAGAGGAAATAGAAATTGAAATCCAGCTAGGGATTGTAGCTCAGTTGTAGAGTTTTTAATATCATGTGTGAAGTCCCATTACCAAGAGGAGAGAGAGAAAGAAAGAGAGAAAAAGAGGAGGAGGAAGAAAGAAAGAGATGAGGAAGAAGAGAGAGGAAGGAAGAAACTTAAATGTGTAGTATTAATGCAAATGACTAATCTAAATGTTATCATCAAGGGCCACTGAGTGTCACATAAATCACACATCTTAATTCCCATCTATTCATTAGGTTTAGAAATGTACTTGGGAGCTGAGGAGCATGCACACAGAGTAGGGATATGTAACTGCTCTCCCAGAAAACCTGAGTCCTGTTCCTAGTACTCATGTTGGGTAGCTTATTAGCTGCCTAAAACTCCAGTTCCAAGGGATCTAACACCCTCATCTGGTCTCCATGATATCCTTGGCATATAGCTCAATGAAGGTACAGTCTCCTTAAATATTTCCTTGTGTGCTGATGTGTTTCAAGGGGACTTACTTCCTTTGGGCCCTTTCTCATCATAGATCTCTAACAACAGGGTGTCCTCTTTCAATTGCAGATGACACTTCTCAAGTCACCTCCGATTATGAGACCAACAACAACAGTGACAGCAGTGACATTTTGCAGAATGAAGAGGAGGTTGAGTGCCAGAGAGAGCCACTGAGGAAAGCACCGGCTTGTGGCACCTTTACTCCCCAGACCATGATCTTCCTGGTAGCCCCATTATCACTAAACTCATTCATTTCCATGAGAACTTGTTTCAGTTGCAGAGACTGGCTTAGGGATGGATTCTGTTACCTTTAGGTTTATAGACTCATCCATTTGGAACCACTTGCCTGTAGCCTCCAGGTGTATCGTTACAATCTTCCTCTCTCTGACAATATTGTAATATTGTTTTCTTCATGATTCATTTATTTAGTAATGAAAAGGGTGAGTGAGTGTGTTTGTGTGTGTGCGCTTATGTTTATGTCTGCAGGTGCACATGAAGGTGAGCACACATGGGAACGGAGGCCAGAAGACAACCTTGTATATTTTCACTCAATTCTATCTACTTATTTTGAGACAAGGTCTCTCATTGGTCTGGAGCTCAATATGTAGTCTTGAATGGCTGGCCAGTAAGCCCTAGGAAGACACCTTTCTTTGTGTCTCTGACTTTGAAATTACAAGACTTATTTCAGAGGGGCATAGTTGTTTATTGAATTTACCAAAGTGATTTTTTAATAAAAAAAAACTGCATGCAGTTCAAATATCTTCATCTCCATTACAGGACAAACCGATTCTTGCTCCAGAACCCCTGGTCATGGATAACCTGGACTCAATTATGGATCAGCTAAACACCTGGAATTTTCCAATTTTTGATTTAGTGGAAAATATAGGAAGAAAATGTGGTCGTATTCTGAGCCAGGTAAGAAATATATTTGAGTAACTGACTTAAAACACAGAAGGAAACAGTTCATTAGTTGCTAAAAATCTCTGGTGTGCAGATAGAAATGAAGTGTTATTGCACAAGATTTGGTAGGATCTATGGCTGTGTGCTGATGAAAGAACCTGGAATTTCAAATGAGTGTTATACTCTACAATTAGGATATTCTTTTCTTTTTTTTTATCAAGACAGGTTTTCTCTGTGTAACAGCTCTGACTGTCCTGGACTCGCTTTGTAGACCAGGCTGGCCTTGAACTCACAGAGATCCGCCTGCCTCTGCCTCCTGAGTGCTGGGAATAAAGGCGTGCGCCACCACCACCCGACTATTATGTAATTCTTAAGACAGAGGAGGCAGAAGCATGGATAGATAAGCAAGATGGATAGGTAGGTGACAGAAATTTATAGATCTGAGCCAAAGAGAATCTGGCCTAGCCCAGAAAGAAAACTCCTGTTTAAGATTAATCCATCACTCACTGTAATTATATGTGGTGAATATTACTTTAGCATGAGTATCATAGTGCTTAGGCCTCATCAAAAATAAGACACTGTGCAGAAATACGCATCTATCTTCCTCACTGGCATGTGAAACATGAGCGTTGTGTGTGTTGGAAAATCACAACCATCACCCTCTTTCACTGGAATCCAAAGTGAGTGGCTGGAGTGCATGACGAGTATGGAGTCTTGTTTCTGTAAGGGAGACTCTCTCGAGGCTTCCCTATGGAAGGGTTAGTTGGTGGAAGTGGAAAGGAATCATATGAAAATTAGGTGTTTAAATATGTTTATTCCAAAAATTCAAGCCAAGCAATGTATTAGGGCTGTGTTATAAAATAGCTATCAAAATAAACATAGTTCAGGGCTAGGGAGATGGCTCGTTGGTTAAGAGCAGTTACTATTCTTTTAGCGGGCTGGAGTTTAGTTCCTAGCCCCCAACAAGGTGGCTCATAACCATCTATAACTCCAAGCCCAATGATCTGCTATGTTCTTCTGGACTCTGTGAGCAACCAGGACACACATGGTGCACATGTATACATGCAGGCAAATACTCATACACATAAAATTAAACAAATAGCTAAAAATTATTTAAAAATCCAAGGGATGAGATGATCTATGAATATATATTTAAAATACGAATATGAGTAAAGACCACAGCACTCACAAAGACTGCTGACTTTGGTGAGTCTGAGGCCATCCTTACTTCCATGAAGCTCTACCTCAAAAACTGAAGCAGCAGCAGCAACAAAAATGCTTTCAGTAGGATCAGGACACTGCCCCCACTGATGAGGGCCATTATCAGAATTAGCAGAAGTTAATTACCCTCTGTATAATATGCCATTGCCCCTCTGCTAGCCTTTGTCCTGGCCCTGACCAGAATACAGCGGCAGGCAGCCATGTTTGTTAGGAGCTGATCATTCCATCCATTTCCTCTTTCTGAGTGCTTAGTGATAAACAGTGTCTGTAAGCTCACTGATCTTAGCAAGCTCAAGGCAGACATTGTGTCCCATTTACCTTAGTGTCAGAATTTGTTTCTGCTCCTGAGTGTTTGAATCCAATTCTGGAAATAGGTATATAATATATCGTGCCACAAAACATAGCTATGGTCCCGGCAGGATCATTCCTTTCTATTGGAGATTGTGTGCAGTGAATGCAGGGAGAATGAGAAAATTTTCAGACAATTTTATCCTTGATGCACGTTACAGGTTCCCCGCAAACTCTGTTTATTTTCTTCTTGAGACAGTGTCACACTGTACCACAGGCTGGCCTACCTTGA
This sequence comes from Lophiomys imhausi, assembly GCA_907164525.1. NCBI lineage: Eukaryota > Metazoa > Chordata > Mammalia > Rodentia > Muridae > Lophiomys > Lophiomys imhausi. The sequence continues at coordinate 1,892,137 of CAJQZJ010031946.1, forward strand.
ACTCCCCCTGTAGCTCCAGATAGCCTCAAACTCATGCAGTCTTCTTGCCTTATCCTCTAGGGTTCTGGGGTTTCAGATACTGAACACCACATCTGCTTGTTAGTCTCTAATCTCCATGGGAACTTTGGTATGGGCTGGTGGTGGTGGTGGTGGTGGTGGTTGATTGCTTTGGGTTTTGTTGGGGTTTTTTTTCGAGACGAGGTCTTATGTAATGCAGGCTTGAGTCACGCATTATTATCACCTCTGGACTCCTGATCCCCATGTCTCTACTTCCTAAGGGCTGAAATTATAAGTCTGTGTCATAACCCCAGCATGGTACAGGAGTCTCTCCCTCTCTCTTCCTCCCCACCCCCAATTCTTTTGTAATCTCTGTGTTACAGAAGAAACTAAGGCTTCAAAGAATATACTTTTTTTTGTAACTCATAAACATTAGTCTCCAGAATCCAGTTTGAGATTTGCCTTCTTAGAAGTCCAGGCTCTTTACATTCAGCCACTTCCCAAGAACAAATAAAACATATTCACCCTCAGCATCATCCAACCCTCCAAACAGGAAGGCTAACCACATAGCTTAGTAACTTTGATGGCTATTAGTTTTTCGGCACAGTGACAACATAGCCAACACTGCTGCAAATGTCTGGTGTCTTTTGATGTTCTCAGAGGTAGAGGCACCTTTCTTATTGTTACCTTGCTACGGGTTGAATCCAGTATGCTGAGCATGGGCTCTGTCAGAGAACAACACTCTCAACCATCTCATCTGTTTAAGAGTCATGGATACTAGTAAGCATTAAGAATACTTGAGAAAATTAAGATCTCAAAGTGGATCTCACTAACTAGTAAGCATTAAGAATACTTGAGAAAATTAAGTGTTGGATCTCAAAGATCACCCACTTATCTTTTGTAAGTTCATGTACAAGTCACCCACCAAGATAGGCTCTGTGTAACCCTCTCTGTTACCATTTACTTCAGTTAATCATGGAGCACAGAACTTCTGAGGGAACAGTTTCAATTGTCTTGCTAAGTAGATCTCTCTGAGATTCTGCCTTTGAGTTTGTGAGTATGAATGTCACAAAGTTCTGATTATGGGAAAATCCCCCACTACCACCCATGACTTCCACACCACTTTTAGTGAGATGTTAGCACAACTGAAATAATTTAGCATGGGCAGACCAAGATTCACCTTTTGTCTGAGACTTCACAGGGCCAAGTCCCTTTCAAAAAGGTTTTCAAAGAGCCATATGTGTGGTGGCCACAGGTCCTGGCCTAGCTGAATTCCTTGCATCTGCATGTTTTACCTGTTTATTTTAGCACAAATTAATTAATTTGTCTTATTTTTATTTGTGTGTATTAGTGCTTTGCCTGCATATATGTCTGTGTACCACCTGCATTCCTGGTTCCTGTGAAAATCAGAATAGGGCACTGGATCTCCTGGAACTTGAATTTCAGATGGTTGTGAGATACCCTGTGGGTCTTGGAGTTGATCCTGGGTCCTCTGCAAGAATATGCAGTACTCTTAACGACTGGGACTTTTTTTTCCCAGCATTCAGATTTTGAAATTATATTTATGCTTTTTGGTAAACACAGTTTGCCAAGATCATGTTTCTTATTTCATGAGCTTGGAAGGACTGTATGTGAAATACTAGGTAATTGATTTTTGATAGCACATTGATAATAAATCCTGTTGTAAAATCAAACTCCAGAGCAACCTGTTACTTAACTCTTTAGTTCATCTTTGAAAGGCTGGGCATAGTGGTGCATGCCTTTAATTCCAGTACTTAGCAGGCAAAGGTAAGTATATTTTTGTGAGTTTGAGGCCATCTTGGTCTACATAGTGAGTTCCAGGCTAGCCAGGGCTACATTATGAGACCTTGTTCCTGTTTTGTTTTTTAATCACATGAAATTGTAGTGATTTGAAGTTCTAACCATCTTGATTTCCCAGTCATCATTGTGGGATTTGAAGCAGTTAAAACTACAAACTCTAAAACCAGCATGTACTGTTTGAGTTCTGGCTCTGTTCCATACCAACTGTGTGTTCTTCTACAAGTTGCCCAACTTCTCTGTGTTCAGCATCCTCTACTATCAGATAACGGGAACTCACAGTAAAAATCTCAAAAGGTACTCTGGCAAGTATCTGTAGTAATTATTATGTGCCAAGTGACTAGGACAAGACTCTCATTTGGTGCTGTGTGTATACACACTGCTGCCATAGTTACTGTAATTATTGTTGAAGCAGCACACATTGCTAACTCACTTAGTGTTTATATACAATAACTCAAATGTTGGCTAACACAATAATAATGAAAATAGTGGGAAGAACTCTGTGTCTAGTCTGGACTGAAAAGCCATGACAATTTTCCCGTGCATCCTCCCAAGTGTTGGGGTTGTAGGTGGCAGATTCCAGGCCTGGCTTGGCATGTGTGTATTATCTTGTAGTATTCAGTTGTCACTCAATTCGATACCTCAGCTCAGTGTCCTTACTGTATGCTAGGGCTTTTCTTGGTTTCTTGGATGTTTATAGGATTTATGTACAATATTTATCTTAAATGCAGATACTAGAGTTCCTACGGTAAGGAATTCCATGGGCTCAGAACAAACAAGTCTTCAGGGTATTTATTGTCCTCAGTGGAAGTCTCTCTGCTAGGAGCACATCTGTGTCGTTAATGGATTCACACTCTCACCCTTTTTCTATCTTTAGCAAAGTGAGTGATGTCTTACAAGGCCTTGTCTTTCCCCCTTCTAGGTGTCATACAGACTGTTTGAAGACATGGGCCTCTTTGAAGCCTTTAAAATCCCAGTTAGGGAATTTATGAATTACTTTCATGCTTTGGAGATCGGATACAGGGACATTCCTTGTAAGTATAAGTTAAGATAATCCAGTGCACGCTTGTCAGACTTGCAGAGAGCAGTGGGGTCAGGTGAGGCGGTGAGTCAGCAGCGGCAGCTGCAGAGCCGCACGTGTGGGAATTCTGTATGGCCTCACTTCAGTGATGCCCACTGCTGGAAGTCTGTCTCCTTCGCAACAGAGCACATGACACCTGGAGCCCCACCTACTTCTTCTAGCCTCATTTTTTTTTTCCAGAAAATCGGGTAATGAGATCTCCTTCACATGAGTGTCAGGGTCAAATGGGATGATAACTTTTAAAAGATTAGACTATGTGCCTTGAGTAACTCTCATAGTTGTTTGAGGTAAGATTAAATGTTAAATTTAAATTTATTCTCATGAAATAGTAACCTGCTTTTATTCGGTGAATTTAAACTTTTCTCATAGTATCCTGTATTAGTTCAACAACTAAAACAAGAGCAATTGATATTTTCTCAAGATGAGATAAATCTGGCTGATGTTTAGAGGGGAACTGGAAAATGGTGGTTTAGTTAATGGTATAGAGAAGAAACATAAGAAAATGGTAAAGGGGGGCTGAACAGATGGCTTGGTGGGTAACACCACTGGCTGCTCTTCCAGAGGTCCTGAGTTCAATTCCAAGCAACCACATGGTGGTTCACAACCATGTACAATGTGATCTGATGCCCTCTTCTGGCTGCAGATGTGCATGCAGACAGAGCACTCATATACATAAAAATAAATAAATAAATCTTTAAAAAAGAAAATGGTAAAGGGAAAGCTTCAAAAAATTAGGTACATGTGAAATCTCAAGATGAGGGCTCAGTCAAGGATTCTAGTTTGGATTATTGAGAAAATTATAATAATGAAGATATACAAATGAGAGGCTAAATGTTCACATCAAATCCACTCAGTCACCTAATGTAAGCACCATTATTATTCAATGCTATAGAATATGGAAATAATACTATATGTATGAAGCTGAAGAAAATGCCCAAAGATAGTACAGGAGGTGTAGAAATGTGTAGAACCCACATGATGCTTCAAAGGAATAAATACAAAAATGAAAAACCAACCCTATTCAATCCATTAATTTGAATTTCTCTTAGGAATGTGTTCTCTGTGTTGGCCTTGTCGGCCCATATGCTAATAGTGGACATGTGTCATTTAAAACATGATTTCGCTTTTAAGTTTGATTTTATGCACATTGAACTTCAAAAGTTCATCTCTTTTGTAGTTATCAAGACTTGAAATGAAGAGCTGGGGGTGTAGACCAGTTGATAGAGAATTTGCCTAGCAAGTAGGAAGTCCAGGGTTCAATTCCCAGAACAGCATAAACAATGCATGGTGGCATATGTCTGTAATTTCAGCACCCAAGATGCTGAGGGAGGAGGATCAGAAACTTAAGGTCATCCTGGGCCACATAATGACTTTAAACACGCTTAAACTGCATAGATAGAGACCTTGTCTAAAAAGCAGAAACAAAACCAAAACAAAAAAAATGAAGTTAAATTTTAATAATGCTTATCCTTGGAGACAAATAATTGGCAAGTATCTCTGAAATGGATGGATGTATCAGTCTGGAGAGCAGGATGATTTTAAAATACCCACATGAAAGTGCATACACATAGTGTGGCAGAAAAGGACAAGGGAGAATGCAGCCTGCCACTGAAATGTGCTGAGAAGTTCAGGGCAAAGTATGAGCGAAATACTTCAATTGGCTTGAGGGAAGAAGTGCTTGATGATACTGGGTCCTTTTGGGAAAGTCTGGCCACTGAGGCCGTGGAAATTGGAAGAGAGAGATGAAAGGGAGAGAGGGGGCTGTGGAGGGGAATCTGGCAATAAGCCTGGCTTCCTTTAATGTGACTTTCTCAGGGCTCAGCCTGGTCAGATGCCAGTGAGTGACATAAATGTTAGTGATTTCACAAGGGTTAAGGAGTTACATAAATAAATGTTTTCAGAAAGGAAGCCACAGGAAAACTGAAGAACAGTTATCCTCCAGAAGGGATTTCCAAATTACCGTTTTATTTCCAAATGTATTTTAATTTTCAATCAGCATATTTTATTAAGTTCTCCTGGAAGCTACACTGTGTAGAAATCCTGTGATATGTGTTCATACCGCTTTGCTATGACCTAGAACATGGTGCTGTCTTTAGTGTCACGTAGGAAGAATGTGGCCAGTATTCAAGTGTAAAAAGAAGCTTACAGATTCTAAAGCTTGTTAGTTTATGATTTGATTTTAAAATTTTAGATGAGTAATTTATCTTTGTAAAGTATTGAATTGTTCCCTCCATGTGAAAATAATTTATTATAATAATGAAGATTACAGGTCAAGCAAGTTGGCTCAGTGGAAAAGGATGCTTGCCATCAGAGCTGAGGACCTAGATTTGATCCCTCAAACCCACATGGTAGAAAGAGGGAACTGACTCCCACAAGTTGTCCTCTGACCGCCAGGGGGGGGGTATGCTTGTGTGTATGTGTACATCCATGCACACACAAAATAAGTAAATGTTTAAATAAATAAATCTGCTTGCGCCATTCCCAGGTCCCTTGCATTTCCATAAAAGAATTTATTTGCATCTCCTATGAAAGTTTTAGCATGTCTGGTACTGCTTTGAAATAATAATATCTCCTATGAATTGAAGTTAGACACTTAGACTAGTATGAGTAAGCTAATAAAAGCTTTAGTCACTGTAGCTTTATTTACAAACATTAGCTGCTCAAATTATTTTAGCACTTACCCTACCCAAGAATTATGCCTGATGGATTTCTATAAAAGAATCCACAATTAAAAAGCTGTGGAAGGAAACTGGAAGTGGAATCAGATGAGCTGCGACATGAAACTATTCACATCTTATTAATTAAGTCTTTAGTTAGAGTCCACAGGTAACACCTCTCAGGGCAAAGTGGGGCATGAAACTTAACTGTCATCTCTGTTAGTTTGAGTTCTTCTAGATGCAGCTATAAAAAGGAAAGGATTAAAGAAGAAACATCGTGAATCAGTAGTTGATACAACAATCTACATAGCCAACTCACTGGTAGAAGTGTGAAAAGGTATATATATATATATATACACACACACACACACACACACATATATATATTTATATATTATGACTGCTTGATGAAGAATGAGGTTGATGATTCCTAATGATAAAGGAGGATATGCAATATTTGGTGATGTTACTGGTCCCTTCACCAGGGCATCTTTGCTGTAAAGAAGGAAGAAGACATCATTCATCAGAGATGATATTTCGGGTCTTTGAGAACATTCGTCTGAATGGTTAGCTCTACCATAATTTTCTTTCTGCTTCTCTGCGTATTTTTTCTTGTACACGAGCACAGAAACAGAAATGGAAACACCACACAGTGAGTTTCCTGAGTACATAGGCTTCTGGAAGAACTAGACCCTGACTTTTCCACTTTGGATATCTGCATGCACAATAAATGCTGTGGTTTCTTCTTACTGTGGAAATAATGGGGTTGATAGAATAAATTTCCAACAGTACCTGTCCTAGGAAATCTGACAGGCCTCTGTTAAGGTGTGAGGATGGAAGTATTTATCCAGTAGATGGCGCTCGTTGTTCTTGGATCCCAGAGTTCACCCGCTGATGAGTGCTCCTCCTTCACATTGTTACAGATCATAACAGAATCCATGCCACTGATGTTTTACATGCTGTGTGGTATCTCACAACGCAGCCGATTCCTGGCCTCCCAATTGTGATTAGTGACCATGGATCAGCAAGCGACTCAGGTGTGTATGTACTATTCCTGTGCTTCTTGTAAAAGCCTGGAACTCAGGTTGTGTGTTTTATTTGTTTTCAAAGAAATCAGATAATTCCAGTTTCTCAGTTGTTAAGAATGTCCACCACTTTCACTTCCTCTCCTCAGATTCTGACAGTGGCTTTACGCACGGACACATGGGATATGTGTTTTCAAAAATGTATCATGTGCCAGATGACAAGTATGGATGTCTGTCTGGGAATATTCCAGCCTTAGAGTTGATGGCTTTGTATGTCGCTGCAGCCATGCATGACTACGATCACCCAGGGAGAACAAATGCTTTCCTGGTTGCCACTAGTGCCCCTCAGGTAAAGGTTTAGATTTAATGAGGAAATAATAATTTAGGGTATGCAGTTTTTAGAATAAAACTAATTTTGCAAATATGACTTGTAAGAGGTGCTGGGTCTGTAGAAACTAAATTGTACTTAGTCCTCAGGTAAAATTCTTAAGAGGTCTTGTTAATTTCCAAAGATGTCATGGTTTGTGCCAAGACATTCATGGTAGATATTCAACCTCATTACGTAGAAAGATCTTTTCCCAGCTGCCTACTTAAGAGGAGAATCAAGTCAAATGATTAACAGTGAATATCCTCAACAAAGCAAAGACAATTTACACACATGTCCCCTTATCAAAAGACCGAAGAATCATATTTTCCTTTATGCTTAATTTCCTTTTAAGAGTGTAAGAAGACTTTTATTGTATGTAAAACTTATTCTTTCAACATATTTCCATAGTAACATTTATTCTTAGTGCATGTGTTTTCATTAGTAGGAATTTACCATCCACTTATACATTGAGGAGAATTTTTTTGACCTAACAAAGTTTTCCCAGACAAATTTTTTCTTAAAAAAATTACATATATGTATATATACATATGTATTATATATAATATAAATATATATCATCTATATATAATAATTTGCAAAAATAGCTTTAAGGGGAGAAATTCATATGCCAGAAAATAAAATTACCCAAGAAAAAGAATCAATAGTCAGGAAATCCAGTGATTCTTAGTACCCCACATAAAAATTTGTAACTTAAGGCCTTCCATACTCTCATGCACTCTTTTCCTGCCTCCCACCATAGGCGGTGCTGTACAATGACCGCTCAGTTCTGGAGAATCATCATGCAGCGGCAGCATGGAATCTCTTTATGTCCTGCCCAGACTATAACTTCTTAGCTAACCTGGACCATGTGGAGTTTAAACACTTCCGGTTCCTGGTCATCGAAGCAATCTTGGCTACCGACTTGAAGAAACACTTTGACTTCGTAGCCAAATTTAATGCCAAGGTAACTAGATGTCTACCAGTGTTCATTTTGTGGCTTCATTAAAAGGTATGTTATAAACAAAATATTGATCAAAACTCATTTTCCGTGAGCATTCTATGAGAAGGAAATGGCTGAAATATCTATCCACATGCTGGCATATAGGCATTGCTCTGAGGTTAAATGCCTAAGACGTTGATATCTTGGGTGGTTAAGCTAGACTTTATTCTACAGAAGAATAAAAAAAGTTAGTTATCACTGTTATTTTGTTTTCTATATCTTATCATTTCTGCAGGGTATGAAGTAAGTAAGTCATCTGGCAGCAGTAGAGATGAGTGAAAACTTGAAGCAAAATTTCATGTATCAAATATAAAAGCCCAATGATCATTCAAGAAAGTTTCTTATTTGGTCCTGGGAGAAGTCTCAGGCAGTAGAGTATTTGCTTTGTCAGCACGAAGACCTAAGTTTGAGCCTGAGAACCCACATTTAAAAAATAAAAATAAAAAGCCAAGCACGGTAGTTCTCATGCATAATATGAATGCCTCAGCACTGGGGAGGCAGACCCAGGAGGCTCCCAGGGTCTCACTGGCCAGCAGCCTAACCTAATCAGAGAGATACTGTATTTCAAAAAGCAAGGAGGTAGCTCCTGAGAAAACACACTTGAGTTTGACCCCTGCCTTCACACACATACACACACACACACACACACACACACACACACACACACACACACACACAACATGCACACATGTACAATACACACATACACGTGTACAATACACACACACATGCACACTCACATATACACATGTACAAATGCATAGTACACACACACATACACGCATACTCACACGCACATGCATACTTACATACATGCTTCTGCAAACATATTTATACATACACATATACAAAAAAGCTTCTCATTGCAGTTTTATTATTTAATGGAAATTTATACTGTGTACTAACTTTAGATAAGACTTCTTGTAAGTTCAGTGAGCAATTATTACTTTATCATTGACTAATTTTGAATGAGCTGCATTGCTTTTCTTTTTAATGCAAGCTGATGATATTAGATCCAATATCCAAAATTCTTATGTTTGATGTTCTGATGCCCACACAATAAGAAGATAATGAAATTCTGTTGTCATTTCTCATGTTCAAGTGAGACATGGAAACAAAATGTTAATTTTGTCCCTTATACAGGTGAATGACGAGGTTGGGATAGATTGGACCAATGAAAACGATCGTCTCCTGGTTTGTCAAATGTGTATAAAGCTGGCTGACATAAACGGGCCTGCTAAATGTAAAGAACTCCACCTGCGGTGGACAGAGGGCATCGCCAGTGAGTTTTATGAGCAGGTAACTGGCGGGGCTGCATCATCTCTCACAAGCTGTGTGACCTTGCTGTGTCCAACATCACCAAAGCTTCCTCCAGCCACAACAACATGATCACTCCATCTTATATTCATGCTTGTACCAAATAGACAGTAGGCAATTTCAGCAGGAATTTTAAGATGACATATGTGAAAATGAACTAAGCTATTGTACACAGTGGTAAAATTATCTGCAGGCATTTTGGAGACAGGTGTTAGTATAACAGAGTGATCTAGTGAGATGTTGTTACTAATGCCCTTGAAATGCTGAGTTTCTACAGGTTTGTTTGTTACAGTAAAGGCAGCTTTAGATGTGTATAAGGAAGCATACCAATTGATTGCTTTTCTAGTGGAGCTAAATGATAGCAGTGCATGAAAAAGTGCATGTGTTTGTGCACTAATGCGTGTATGCACAGATGCTCACAGACACACAGACTCTATTAAAACAAGGACATAAGAATTAACAGACTCCCTCAAAAGCCACTACATGCCAGTTAACATGGGTGGCCATCCCCATGTAAGCCTACCTTGATTTAATTATATTTGCGGTTCTGAGCAACTTTCTTAAGAAAAACATGGAAGTAAATGAGAACAGATAAAGGAGAGGAGTCAGCAGCATAAGGAGATGTGAAAAGTGAAGGTGTTTACCCTTCACACAGGTGATACATGTGATCAGATGATAAAAGCCAGTGCACAACTTTACAAAGTGGGTTTATCAGAATGTATCTGTGGAGTTTGAGCAGGGAGACCCTTTCAAGGGCTTAACCCAGAGCTGATCCAAAAGAAACGTTGAATTGTTCTGGAATATCCTACAGACCACAGGGGTAAGCCAATATGATGGCACAAACTTGGAATCCCAGCATACTGAGACTGAGACAGGACCAGCTAGGGCTGCAGAATGAGGTCAGATCACAGAAGAAAAGGGTCAGTGTGTTACTTAGGAAGTCTATCCACATTACCAAGGACAGAGTTCAGGCCAATGACAGAAAATAAAAATTGTTAGCATTAAAGGTGCCCAATCAGAATGGGGCACTTATAATTAGTAGTACTTAAATGGGATTGGAATAATCTTTTAAGGTTTATGTAGTCAGCATTCATAGGCAAAATAAAATATTTATGCTTTTAAAAATAGTACATTGCCTTTTCTAGTAATGACATTATCAATCAATGGTAAAGTGTTAACATGTAGAAAAGTGTGAAAGATAAGGAAAATTCATAAACCCTGGCTTATATAAATTCCGTTATGTTTTCTAGGCAACCTCTTGTTTATGACTTGTCACTTTTATTCTTGTAAATATTTGGCAGTTAGAGATAAAAACTGTAATAAATAAGAATATTAAAAACCACATAATCATGGAAGATATAAATCAAACAAAATCTGGGATAGTATAGCAACTTGAACTCAGCAGGAAATTGGTTTATGCTTTCAAGCAGTCAAGACAAAAGTCAAACGTCACAGGGATGTGGCTCAGCTGGAGGGACACTTATCTAGTGTGTAGGAAGCCTTTAGTTCAAACCACAGCACCACTGCAGTCGTACACATCTGCAATCTCATTACATGTCCCCTGGAAAGTGAACCAAAAATTCAAGACTGCACAGATAACAAACCCCAGGAACAAAGTCCTCTCTGGGTATCTTATCCATCGTCCGAGCAGTGACGTCAAGGGATTTTATGTGACTATCTGGAATATGGGATATCTACATGTTAGATGCCAGGCAAATGTTGGCTTGCCTTATGTTTATACTCCTCTGCCATTTGCCTTTGTGAATCCCTGTTTCTAGGGCGATGAAGAAGCCAGCCTCGGTTTGCCCATAAGCCCCTTTATGGACCGCTCTGCCCCGCAGCTGGCCAATCTTCAGGAATCCTTTATCTCACACATTGTGGGTCCTCTTTGCCACTCCTATGACTCAGCGGGTCTCATGCCAGGAAAATGGGTGGATGACAGTGAGGACTCAGGAGACACCGACGACCCAGAAGAGGAGGAAGAAGAAGAAGCTGAGACACCAAATGAGGAAGAATCCTGCGGAAAAAACACAGCTCCCAGTAAGCCATAAAGCTAGTTCTGATGGGATCTTCCGGGGGTGATTTCCTGCCTTGGATTCAGAGGAATCTCATGCTTCTCATAAATTACGTATTTGGAGTCCAATTATCCTTTGTTGGTTTGGCCACTAAATAGCTGCTTTCTTCCATATCATAATGGGGAGAGCAGAAGATGAAATTTATGACAAGTAAACATCATGTAAAGAGATGTTCTCGTCATGAAATAGAGTTGAAAACTAACTTCAGAATTTTTTAATGAGGTAGAATCTGGGTTACCATATGGCCCAATCGCCAGTTTTTTTCATGTCTGAGTTGGACATGGTAAGAGATAAGAGGAATTTAGTTTTTTACTTAACAACTCCTCACTGCCCACATCCTCTGTGCCAGGGCTTTCTTCCTGGTACTGATGGTAGTTGTGTGGAAAAAAGAGATGAAGAGAATAAGTTTATAAGTGTAAACATAAACTTGTCTTTACATATGCACATTCTAGAAGATCAGCAAGACAAACCAGTGTGTCCATAGATACTGATGGATACCATAGGTTTGCTGTGTTTGGGGGTTTGTTCTTTGTTGGTTTTTTTATTTTCTTTCTTTTCTTTCCTTTCCTTTCCCTTCCCTTCCCTTCCCTTCCCCTTCCTTCCTTCCTTCCTTCCTTCCTTCCTTCCTTCCTTCCTTCCTTCCTTCCTTTCTTTCTTTTGAGGAGATAAAAATTTAAGTAAGTTATCTAGGAAGAGAAAAAATGAATATGTTTTAAAAGACCTGCAAAAACTGAGGAAGTTTTCCATAGGAATCTATATGGAAATTAATGTTGAGAAAAGGAGACTGCAGCAGGTCCAAGGTCCTGCAGCCGGTCTTGAGTACGGGGGTCAGGGTGGCTGAAGCACAGCACAAGGGGAGGAAGCATGGGAGAAGCCATAGGGAGCCAGGTTGTAGGGCTTTTGGGGTCACAGCTGGAATCTGTCCCTCTCCACTGAGATGAGAATCAGGGTGTTTGTGAGCAGAACTAACTAGGGTGCTCAACTCACAATTGAGTTACTTTGCTTGGGGGAATGTTTTTGGGGTTGGGGTGGAGATGGGGCATAATTTTGACTGCTGGACAGATATGAATGACAGCTGATGGCTACTCCTTCATGGGAGAGTCAGTGGTGTGACAAGGAGAGGCCATCTGCCACCGTTTCATTTCTGCAGCTCTAACAAATACACTGACAAGAAGCCACTTAGGGGAAGACAGTTTATTTTGCTCACAAGTCCAGGTTACAGTCCATTGCTGAGTCACAGTGGCAGGCAGCTTGAAGCAGGTAGGCCCATCACATCCACGGTCAAGAGCAGAGAAAAGCACAGGGATCCTTGCTCGCTCTCTAGGATGCTTACGCTCAGCTAGCTTCCTTCACTCTCCTACAGTTCAGCCCTTGAAATGGTGCCACCCACATTCAGGGTGTGTATTCCCACTTCAGTTCATAGTCAAGGGCATGCTTCACAGACATTCCCACAAACCAACCTGAGCTACAGTTCCTCAGCCCATCTTTCTTCTCAGGTGATCCTTAGTTACAGCAAGTCACCAATGAAAACTCACCAGTGTGTCACCACATCTGATAACTGGCTTTGGGTCTATTGTGCAGCCAGCAATTCAACTACCTCAACTGACTATGAAGACATGACTCTGTCGTGCCTTTGGATACACTCCCCTTTATCTCTTACAACAAAGCACAGTGGCTAACAACATAATTGGCAAACCCCACAGCCCCTGAAGTGGCACACCGCATTATGTTACTGTGATCATGTGAACACAGCATGTTTCCTATCCACTTGAACAGACTGATGAAGCAAAAGCTTAATATTTTCAAAGTCCTTGATTAGCATTACCATGGAAAGATATCCTGTTCTTTTTTTCTCTCTCTCTCTATTTTAATCACAGTCAAAAAAATGGAAGACTTGGCTCATGTCTACCATTGAGTAAGGAAGTTCTCTACACTGGCATGGTCCATTCTGAGATGTATACATTATACATAATATATAGTATATACATAGATAATATATATAAAATATATAATATTTTACATATATTTTATATCTATAGAATATATATAATATCAGAATATACATATATTATATGTATATTATTAAAGAACTGATTGTCAACTCTGTACTTACTTGACAGAACCTTGGAACACTGAGTTTAGGCCACAGTCTTACATTTTCTGTCCTACCTGTTAGTTTTCCTAATCTTTTTCTGTGTGTGTGTGTGTGTGTGTGTGTGTGTGTGTGTGTGTGTGTGTGTATGCATGTGTGTCTCTGTTTCTGTCTGTATCTGTGGGCATGTATGTGGAAGTCAGGTGAGAACATCTGGTACTGTTCCTCTTTTTCTACTTGGTTTAACAGTGTCTCTTGTTCTTTTTAGCTTCCTAAACCGGGCTAACTGGCTGATGAGCTTCCGTAGCTTCTCCTGTCTCTGCCTCCTATTCTCTCTAGGAGCACTGAGAAGCTGGATGCTCTGGTACAGCATCAGCTGCAAGTGGATGATGGGATCCAAACTCACGTCTTGTCCCTTGCACAGCAAGCACTTAGCCGTGGAGCCACCTCCCCAGCTTTTGAACTGAATCAGGGAAAATGAAAAGTTGGTTTTTCTCTAATACTCTATTGTCAATATATTTCTCTGATGTACATAAAAAGAAATTATTAATTTGGGGATTCAGAGATAGAGCCTGAGATTTGAGATTCAAGAGTTATTTGTTCGTCTTTTAGTTTTCTCTTTCGCTTTTTTCCATTTCAAGCAGTCAGACAGCCTGCTGTTATGCTTATGGAGAGACAGTTCTCCCTGTGAGTATCATGAAAGAGGTCTGTCAGCCAGCCTCTGGAAATGCTTTGTTCCAAAGAGTCTTGATGGATTGCCATTTAAACTTAAAAACATTAGTAATGTGCATACCCAGGCAAGGGGAATTGAAGGATTTGTGCCAGGATCATGATTTAACGGCTCAGCTTGCTCATCTAAGCTTGAGTAGGGAATGCTTTGTCCAAACACTGGACTAGCATTCTGGCCTCCACACCAATAGGTTGTTCTCGTGGTCTTTCTGTTTTAGTGAAGTCCATGAAGCATCTGTGAGAATTCTGTGGATTCGGTTACATGTAGCTTTCAGCAATTAACTAGCCCCTTAACACTGAAAATTTAAACAGCTCTGCCACAATAAGCAGATACTATAGCTTTAGATGTATTATCTGTTTCTGTACAGATTTGTGTGTCTACACATGTATGCATATGTGTGGGAACATATGTGTGCATGAAGGTGCAGGTGTATGTGGAGGACAGGGGTTAATGTCACCTTATAAGTTCTTGAGGTAGGTTTGTTTGTTTTTTTTTTTTTTTTTTTTTTCTGTGCACCTGAAGTTCATGTATTTGGCTAGGCTGGGTAGCCAGTGAGCCCCAAATCAGTGCACAGTGTCATTGCATGAGATGCATGCCAACATGCCCAGCTTTTTACATGGATGCCTGGAGTCAAGCCAAGGTCTTCATGCTTGTGCAGCGGGCACTTTACCCACTGATCCATCTCTCCGGCTCCCTAAAATTATGAGTTTACAGCACCTTTGTGGCCCCCAAAGTCATAAAGGTGGAGTGATATCAGCCGATTTATGCACTATCCATAGAGTAGAGTTGTGACAGTTAGACACCTCCTCATTTTGTTAACAAAGAAAATAAGTCTGGTAGTCAACCCTGGGCAACATGGCAAGGTTGTGGAAGCAGAGTAGGCATGCAGGTTTCTTTGGATTTAACTCCATTGCTCTTGAGCCCTTTGTAATTTTCATTTCAGAATTCATACTGGCTGAGATGTTTACTTTGATTTAGCCCGTTCTTAAATTTCAGGGGGAAAATTCTTAAGTAGCCACTGGTGAGAGTGAGTCCTCCAGTTTGTAAAACCTGGAGGTCTCCCAGGAAACAGAATAAAATGCTGCAGTGTGATGTCCAGAGAGGGGGCTTTTATCCCACTTCATAATTAAATCTGAAAGGTTCCTGGGGCGAGCTAAGAGGTTTCTAATGAAGTACTAAGCTGTGCCTAGAATACCAGCAACCAAAGGCGCTTTGTTCTCTTTTCAAAAGATTCCAGTGCTGAATCATTTGGCTCCCAACACAGCCCAGCTTCAGACCACCTGCAGTTTCTAATCTACGCAAATTATTTGGTGCAAACTTTCTTCTATGTCACTTGGTTCGGCATAATTCTGGAGAGGTTTATTGCTAATGTTGAACAGCCATCTAGAACAGCTGCTCTCCTGCCCCAAAAGGGATAAAAGGGGAGAAAACAGAGGAGCCCTTACTATCTTCCTCCCTGCAAATGTACACACTGGGAGCAGTAGAGCCTTTCTTATCACTGTGCGTCAAACCTGTCACTCCTGTGGTTCAAAACATTTGGGTAAAAAGTATATTCAAGGTCTGGAGAGATTGCTCAGTGGTTAGGACCATTTGTGATTCTTGCAAAGGACCTGGGTTCAGTTCCCAGCACCCACATGGCAAGTCACAGCTATTTGTAGCTCCAGATTCAGGAAATCCAATGCCGTCTTTGGTTTACAAGCTCTGCCCACATGTGGTGCACATATATTCCAGTGCGCTCACATGCATACATATAAATAAAAATAAATCATTCAAATGCATTACCTTTTAATTCATGGTTAACCTCCACCACAAGAAAACTGGAGTACACGGCTTTGCAAGGAAAATAACTTTAATTTACTTTTAAAAATAAAGTATGCTCATGTACTGTCTTTACTGGGTAGAATATTGTATCACTTTTCTTGCTGGCTTGAAAAAAGTGCTTAACAAAATCAACTTATAGAGATGAGGCGGGGTTTACTTCAGTTTACAATTGAATAGGATGCCAGGCCAATGGCAGAACTTGAAGAGGTGGGTCACATGGCGCCAGACAGTAGCACTGTGTATGCTGTTGCTGTGCTAGCTTTCTCCTTTTTATTCAGTCTGGGTCCCCCCCGCCCCACACACACACACACAGGATGGTACCACCCACATTTAGGAATGATCTCCCAACTTCAATTAACCCAATCTGGAAAATTCCTCACTGACTTGCCCAGAGGTTTGCCTTTTTTTTTTTTTTTTTCCTGATTCTAGGTCCTGTTAAGTTAGCAATATTAGCCATCACAAATTTAGATGATTCTTTTTCTTTTAGGAAGTGTCTAGTTGTCAGAGTTATTGGGGGGTCAGAACCAGTGCTCTGGCAACAAGCCAGGTCAGCCACCCATCTTAAATAAATCAATTAAAAGATCCATATTAGGGCTGTGAGGGCCTAGTACATAAACACTCTCTCTCTCTCTCTTTAAGGCTAACCCCAGAACCCATATAGAAAAAAGCCAAATGTGGTGGTGGTGAGGTATTTATAACCTCAACACTCCAGCTGTGAAATGGGTGGTGAGAACAGAAAAATCTCCTGGAAGCTCCCAGCCAGCTGACCTAGAATGGACAGCACCTTCCCCGTTCCTTCCTTTTTTCTTGTCCTCCTATTTTTTACTTTTCTTATCTTTCACCTCTTATCCTTTCATGCTGTTTTCTTTCCCTTCTCCTACTATCTCTTACCGCATCTCTTCATTCCTCCTTTCACTTTTGTTTATATCCTGCCTTGGGAAGGCATTTAACATTAGATTCTAACAACATTTTAGGAATGCAGAGCTAGAGTTCTGATGTGCATGTAGTATTTATGGTCACACCACTAGGTTGGTACTGTATTTCTCTACGATCACCTTGCAAAGGGATGGTCCCTAGGTTGGAAGACTTATCTGTATTAGAAAGGACCAAAGAATTTATTTCCAATCAGAAGCTTTCCAAATGGAAGATCCAAGAGGAGGGTGATCGGGATCTGGAGGTAGAAGTAGGAGTGGGTCCCCCGTTTAAAATTCAGTTAAGCTAAGCTCAACAGGGTCTTGGTTACTTTTTTCATTACTGTTATAAAATACTCTGACAAAAACAACTCAAAGACATTTTTTTGGTTTTGGTTTGGTTTTTTGTTTTTTGTTTTTGTTTTTGTTTTTTGTTTTCACAATTCCAGGATACAGTTCATCATTTCACCCTGGGAAAGTCTCAGGGCCAAGATCTATAGAGAGCTGGTCACACTGTACCCACAGTCACAGATCAGAGAGCGATAGGTTGGTGTTAGCACGTGAGTGCTCAGCTCACTTTCTCCTCTCATATGCATTCGAAGATCCCTGCCTAGGGAATGGTGCCACCCATAGTGGATGAGGCTTCTCACCCCCACCCACCCTTGCATTGATGCCCAAAGACTCATCTCCCAGGTGATTCAAATTTCTGTCAAGTTGGCTATTAACACTAACCATCAAAACAATAACCCTGACTCTGTCACAAGTGTATGTATGTCCTAAAACAGCACACTTTCTCAGTTTCTGTCTCCTGGATGTATGTGCACACAGTGTGGGAGTGCCTTGAAAACAAACTCTGTGTCTAGGCAATCGTTGCTTAAAGTACACAGAAAACATAAAAGTACTTCCCCATTGGTCAATATCAGTTTGATTGATGAATTCATCTCATGAACAAATGATGATTAGGGTAAAAAAGAATTAAAATTATTTCTTATAACCATTCCCATGTTAGCATCTCCCAGTATTAATTTAATTTAATATTTTTAATGTTTCTATGTAGTTCCAAAAATAGTTCAAAATAATTTATTTTTTTTCCTGCAGTTTTACCAATAGATCTTACTGTTCTGTAGCACAAGAAATGTCTGCTACCTCTTAAATTAAAACCACCTGAAGACTCACTAGCCCTTCCACAAAGATGTTTATACATGGACCTCGGTAGCTCTAGCACAACTGGCCCATCACATGACCATTGGCAAGCTCCAGGTTCAGTGGGAGATGCTATCTCAAAGACAAAGATGGAAAGATATAGAGAAAGGCTGTGTTGTGGGGTTCTGTGTTGTAAGAGTTAGCAGTCCGAACTCTGAAAGGCTTGTGATGCAAACTTCCGACCTCCATACACACACTTCCACTGCACATACTCCTCAAATATTCTTTTTTTTAATTACATTTATTTATTACTTCAAGTTACACCTATCTCACAGCCCCCTCCCTCCACCCTTCTCGGTCCCACCCTCCCACCCTCTACCCCTTCTTCCACCCTCCCACCCTCTACCCCTTCTTCCACCCTTCCACTCTCTACCCCTTCTCCCACCTATCCTATTCATCTGGAGTGAGGTACCCCCACATCTCAGCCCCCCCCAATTCATCAATCATATGAGGGCTAAGAGCTTCCTCTTGCACTGGGGGCCTACATGGCAGCTCTACTAGGGAAAAGTGTCCCACTAACAGGTAACAAAGTCCATGTTCCTGTTCCTTTTGGTCTGTTGGTTATAAGGTAGTTATCCTGTACTATATGGCTAAAATCCAGTTATAAGTGAATATATACCAATGTGCATCTTTCTGGATGTGGGATAGCTGACTCTGGATAAGCTTTTCTAATTCCATCCATTTGGCAGCAAATTGTATGATTTCCTTGTTTCTGATAGCTAAGTAGTATTCCATTGTAAATGTAACACAGTTTTTTAATCCATTCTTCGGTTGAGGGACATCTGGGTTGTTTCCAGTTTCTAGCTATTACAAATAAAGCTGCTATGAACATAGTTGAGGGGGTGTCCTTGTGGTTTGGTGAGGAATCTTCTGGATGTATATCCAGGAGTGGTGTGGCTGGGTCTTGAGGTAGAGCTATCCCAAGTTTTCTAAGATATCGCCTGATTTTTCCCCAAATATTCTTAACAAAAAAATACAATCAGAGCCTGTTGTGGATATTACTAAATATGAAATATTGTTCACATTTATCTCTCAATAATAGTTTGTTGCCATCTTCCTTCTCTCTCACATTCTAGAAAATTGCACTCTTAGCACATGTAAAGCAGCTGAGATAGGTAAACAGAAAGAGGACAGATAGGTCTCTCTGCTGTATTTAATTTCTATTTATAATATGAAAAGCAATAACCTTCATATAGGTACCTCACAAATAACTCAATCAGATGATCTATGTTTTGCAGGAAAGAAAACTTTCAAAAGGAGGAAAATCTACTGCCAAATAACTCAGCACCTTCTGCAGAACCACATGATGTGGAAGAAAGTGATTGAAGAGGAACAGTGTTTATCAGGCGCCGAGAACCAGTCCCTGGACCAGGCCCCTCTGCAGCACTCCTCAGAGCAGATCCCAGCTATCAAGGAGGAAGAGGAAGAGAAAGGGAAGCCAAGAGCAGAGGAGAACCTAGCTCCACAGTCAGACCTGTGACCATGGGCAGCATGAGCTGTGTTTGTAGTCAGAATGACTTGTCCCAGACACTTTCCAAGCCAGCACAACACTTAGACACAACACTGTAGAATATCAGAAGATGAGCAGTTGGCTAAAGCATTCGGGGAATTCTTCACGTTTTGTGTGTGTGTTTTTACAGTGAGGAACATCAGTGAAGACTCTACTCAAGGAAGCTTTCACTTTGCCACACCAGCGTCTAAAGATTGTTTTATAAGGGAGAAATATATGTGTGTGTATAAATCCCCACATAGGCTTATGTAAGACATATTCACATATACACATGCACACTGAGAGCCAGGATGCCTGACTTCACAAGGCAGTAACAGGCATATTAAGATATACAGAGATCACTGTGACATGAGAAATCATAAAGGACAAGAATTCATGAGGCAATGTGCAGCTTAGCAAGGAAACAAATAGAGGCTCCAGACAAGGCAGTTCTTGTTCTTCCTACTGAGGGATGAACATTCCAGAACATTGTTGGAATTCTAATGCATCATGTCAACTGTGTGTGTGTGTGTGTGTGTGTGTGTGTGTGTGTGTGTGTGTGTGT
>CAJQZJ010031946.1:1912294-1930987 GCA_907164525.1 Lophiomys imhausi
TGTGTGTGTGTGTGTGTGTGTGTGTGTGTGTGTGTGTGTGTGTGTGTATGACAGAGAGAGAGGATTATTCTTGTACATTTGTGTGCATATGGAAAGGAAGATGTTTGTGATTTTAGTTGTTCATAGAATAGCTGTAGCAGGCGATGAAATACTTGTGAATATACAGAAGGAAGTCCTTTCTGGAGTGTCTTTGAATGGCAGCCCCCCTCCCCCTTTTAGCTTCTAAGAAGGTTCTTTTGCAGAGGGAGGGCTTGTGTGGGCCACATGCTTGGTACCACTGCTACCTGCCACTTGGAGGCACTCTACCACCAGCCTCCCACTCACATGACTAAGGCTTTCTGGTCTACTCTCCACTAATGAATGTATAAGGGGTGTTTGTGAGTACACATGTCACTCGCCTATGATCAAATTGCCCTAGAAGGGGATGGGCTTCTTTACTGGTTGACACCCAAGAGGAACTGGAGTCAGCTCTTCATCAGGTAAGATTTCAAAAAGGGCACCGGGAAAGACCCAGGAAATTATCCTTAGCAATGATACCTGTGTCTTCTCAATTTGATGCAAGATACATTGTAGTGAAGAAGAAAGAACCATGGGTTCTATGACAGGGAATGAAGGCAAAATGTCCAACTTAGGGCTTTAAAGTTGGCCTGGAGAAAGCTGACCCTCGGCAACTGTTGAACATTGTTTGTTCTGACACCCCCGATTGTGGTCTTCCTTATACTGTGTGATGATGGAGCATGGCTTTGCAGCCTGGTCCATGGTCAGGCTCCTTTTTGAAAGGAAGATTATAGAGGAGATTGATTATTGTTTGAGGAGAGACCATTGGAAGCTATTTGGGTTGTTTTGTTTTGTTTTGTTTTCTACACTTGTTTATGCTGTGAGCCAAACCTCTATTTAAAAAGTTGATACTCACTTTCAATATTTTATTGGATATTATTTCATATGTCATGACTAGCTACCATGATGTAAATATAAAGACTTTTTTTGTTTCTGTAGATAGTAAACTTTTTTTTTTAAAGGAAAAAAAAGGGGGAAAGGGAAACATTTTATAGCTATATTTTAATCACCATTTTTATACATTGTAGCTATGTTCAAGCCCAATAGCTGGGTGATGGTTCATTGTGGAGTTGGAGGGCCACCTGCCATCTGCCCACTCTAGTTTGATTCATGATCTGATACAGTTGTTTGGTGTTAAATTAAGGCATTGCAATCGTAGCAGCTTTTGCTGACTGAATTTGAGGTCTTTCTCTGCCTCATGAAAGCTTTTCTTAAACAAATTGTTAGACTTTCTCTCTAAACTCTGTTGCTTGTAGCTTCTGGTTCAGTTCTATGTTCACAGACTTCCAGTAACTATAGCCTCTGAGGCCTGTGCATAGATTTCTGCTTTTTCACATCCTTGATTGTTTACATTAAAAATCATTTTCTTTCCCATACACGGATTGTATGCCCTTCCCTTCAGAAGTATGATTTTATAGTAATTCACAACATTTTTTCAAAATAAAGATGTAATTAAAAAAATCAAGTATTTTAAGGCAGATTTCTAGGTCACTGGACAATGCAAAGAGGATTGGAAGGATTCAGGCCTCACCCAAACTATTAGAGTGTCTCTGTATATTTCTGAGTTAGCACCAGGGCTTCAGCTTTTAGCAGGTCCTGAATCATTTTTCTTTCTTCATGGTGCCCATGTGTCTCTGTTTGTAAATCTACTCTGAAGCAAAAAACCTTCTTCAGTGAAGGTAAATGTGTAACCCTTCCCCTGCAATAAAAATGATAGACAATGTACTTATATTCATATACCATTCACTCAGTAGTTCATCCCCATCTCCAAGTGGATGCATGCCTGTAACATAAATAGTCAAACAACCTAAATATGGAGTAAGTGGCTTGGCACATCCATTGTGAGTGTATATATTGGTAGTTTTAATAAAGCTGCAGAATCCAAGTAGGAGTCAGGCTGGTTACATCATGGTGATCTCAGGAAACTGCCTAGTTTTGCTCGTGTTAAGGTACATGAAATAGCAGGATAATTATCAAAGCAGTGTGAAACTATCCATTCGAGAATTGTACTCATTCATTCAGGCAGACTGCTTTTTTTTTTCTTAGCAAACAACTCAAACCAGAAGACAACAAACTGCAGAAAAGGGTGGAGACCCACCAAGTGTGTGATCTAATCCACCTGATAAATCTGAAAGGGTATCAAAGGACATCAAAAGTATTTTCCATGAATGATGTTGTCTTCTTGGCAACAGCAATATTACTGTGTTCACCTCCAACTTCAGAGTTAACTTCCTGTGGTGCCAATGTGTTTGATGTGATTCACTACAGTTTTTTTATGAGCCTATATAGGTGCCATTCGATAAACTCAGGTTTCCCAGTGAAGGGGTTTGTACCCACTTAGGGGAAGGATAGTTTTATAGATAGCCATAACACATTGATGGTAGGAGAAATTGGAACCAGCTGCTCTCTGTGAAATAGAAGCCTACATTTACTCTGCATGGTATCCATAGTATTTTCAGATACTAATTGAATGTCTTCATGGTGATCAAAACCAGCTGACCTTTTGAGTAGTATTTCCTTAGTAGGAAAAACTTTCTTGCTGTTTTACTTAACCTGTTAAAAAAAAATAGTTCTTCTCATTTATGTAAGTCCTGGTTTTATTCTCAGTAGTCAGTATGTAGTCATCTCTAGATGTCATCACCTGGCATTGAGAGAATTTCCTCCCGTTCCTCCATCACTGAACCCTGTTCTGTTTGGATTTTACTCCACAACAAACATTAATCATTGCAGTCCCGGTAATGCCAAGGAGAAGGAACTGAATACCTTGCAGACTGTTTAGTAGATGTAGATATTTGCAATTTCCCTGTGTCTTCTGCCTTTCTTTCCCAGAGAACTTTCTTGAAGGTAAAAGTTGTGCAAAGGCATGAGACTCAGGCCTATTTGTTTAAATGATGGAAAAGTATAAATTATTTTCTAAGAAATAAAAATATTAAAATTGTCGTTGTAAATAAAGTTTAAAGCTTGAAAAGATCTCTCTACAAAAGTGGAGTATTTGTGTGGTGAACAACTCCTTACCAATGGGAAATAAATAATCTAGAAGTCCTGTCTATTCTGCTTTGGGACACACTCTTGGTGCTTCCGTGAAGCAGGGACCTCCACTGTCCTCTCTTAGGGTAGCTCTTAGAAGCACAGTGAAAACCAAAACCATAAAGAGGGGCTTCTTAGTCTTCTCCCTCATCCTGAATCCCATTGGATGCCTCCCTTGATTTTAGTGCCCTTAGTAATTAAGCTCTTTTCAACTGGCTGAGGGCTTCAGTAGCAGAGTTCTATGACCTTCCACAGACTGAATCAAGACAATCTACTCTTTAGGTCCTGTGGGGTGGGGGGAGGGGGGGTGATTTAGCATGTGCTAAATCATATAGCATGTGCTAAAATGATGTTACTCGTCACAATACCGAATAGTGCTTTTTGCTTTACATAAGAACTGCCTTTATGTTCGTTCATTCTAGTAAATTCTCGTAACAACTGATCAGATGTCATGACTAAGATATTTGACTTTCCATATGTGAATATTTTAACGATGTCTGCAGGTGCAAAAATGAACTTGGTGAGACCTAATCTGCTACTTCATAGGATAATGTTGATCCTGGAGATTTATTTTCAAAGTAGAAAAGACTATAAATACACAGACTGTGTGCTTTTGAGCCAGGCTGAAGACTTTAAAGTGTCTCACATTTCTTAGCATCTTAGGTGTATGCATCCCCCAACCCCCAACAAAATGGTGTGGTGCACAGAGCAAAAGATAGCCTCTTTTTAATAAATAAATGCTCACTGTGGCTATGATCAGACTAGACTCCTTGCTTTGAATTAAGAAGTAGCTCTTTAATCATGAAAACTAACAAAAATGTTAAGTCTTTTGTGTGTCGTTACTGACAGAAGCACTTAAATTTGGTTTATTTGAATCAGCACTCACCTAAGGGTTTTTTGTTTTATTTTGTTCTTTTTATTATTAGATTAAAATTAAATCTATAAACCACTGCTTCCTGGTACCAAAATGCTCATAGTTTGATATAACCAAGTCTAATATCACACAAGAGAGAACTTTCAGAATTTAATGTTTTCCTAATGCTCTTGAGGGAAAATTCTTTATAGGGAAATTAATAAGTATATAAATTTAATAAAGTACATTAAGAATTTAAGTGTCCACACAGTCACGCAGTCTTTAACACCGTTCCAGGGCATCTGACACCCTCTTCTGGCCTCCTTGGGCACTGCATATACATGATAGACATATGCAGGCAAAATACCTATCTACATATAATAAATTTGTACAAAAATACCAAAGAATTTAAGTGCCCAAGTTACAATCTAAGTTGCTCAGTCTTATCCCAATACACAAGGAAACATTATCCAGTAATTTATAATTATACACTTAAAAATGATATATAATCTGTTACCACAGATTTTATTTGCTGAATTCTAATATAGTTAAAAACTCAAGATCAACACTAAGAAAATTAAGCAGTATTAATTTTGACTTTCACAGATGAAGGGTTGACCTTGGTTTTACCACCCCACCGTGTTTATCTGTCATATTTATCCAAACAGTAGGGCAAAATATGAAATTCCTATGTAGAAATGTAACAGAAAACTGTAAAGCCTTGATACTTTAAATTTCCGTTTTATCAGATGTACTTCTCTCGACTGAAACAAACTACTGCAAGAAATTCTCGCTTCTTAAAAATGGAAAAAAAAATGTCTGGCTCAAAGGGGAAAAGGAGTAGTTTCTTACCAATTTTACTTCTCCAAGTCAATATTAGCAATGCAAATGTAATCAGAAATGCGCTTCTGTTGAAACACAGGGAAGGGAGGTTTTAAATGCCAGAGTCTAAGTCACCCCCCGACCCCATTTCCATAATGAAAGGAGCAGATAAAGGCAGAGCCTAAGACCACACAGAACTCAGTGCACACACTCCACGCCTGTCCAACCTTCCCACAAACCACCTTAGCTGTTAGCTCTGGAGTGAAATGACTTTGTAGGTCCAAGATTCTTCCCTGACTTCGTTTAATATAACAAACACTTCTGTCCATTGCTGAATGTGAACCTTCAGTGCTCTGAGCTGCTGCTGCTGCTGGGAAGGAACTTCTCTATAGTAACTGCATTCCCTTTATACAGCAAAAAGTTCAGATACTAATGTGAAATCAATAATAACTGTTTTAGATTGTCCTCTTTGTATATGTATAACTTGCCGGTGAACAGATATCCTGTCACTTCTCTTTTGAAAATTTCAATTGGTTATTTTTCTAACTCAGAAAACCTCCATTATATCAGATATTTCATTTTAACTATTTATACATAATACTCTAGAACTATACTGTTGCTGCCATTAGAGAGTAGTTCTAACCTATCTATATATTATATGCTAATGGAGGAGTTCTATGACTTTTTAATATATATTTATTCACCAATCACTAATTCTAAATACTCTGTAAAATATTTGCATGAGATTTTTAACATACTATATTTGCTTGTTTTTTTTTTTCATTTGTGAGTATCAGTTGATTGCATATATTCTGAAGTAGAACACATACCATATTTTTTGCACCAGTAAGGCCAATCTCTTAGCCAACAAACACTGGAAATGAGTATGTCTGAATACACATATCCCCTTGAACTCCTACCTGGAGATTTTTATCCTGCTAACCACAAAATGAAAATTGGTGCTTTTACACATATTGTGAGTTCTCAAAGTAAAATATGGAGGAAAAAAGATTCTCTTTATCCTTCTGTAATGTTGTTAGGAATTTTAATCCGAATCTAACGGGTTTGGTTTGGGTTGAGATGGTGAATTCAAGTTTTTTATTCTTGTAGAAAAAGCAAGCCAATTCTTGACTGAGCAGTTGATTTGATCCATTATTGCTTCTCTGTGAAAATTTTTTAAAAGCCATTGAGTGGTTTTCTAAATAGCAGATTCTAAATATTCAAGCCTGTGTCACAATATTTATTACCCAGAAGGGGGTGAGACTGATTTAATTTGATGTTCCTAAAAATGCACATTATTTTAAAATAGGCACCAAGTAAAGTGTCAGTGGCATAAACGTCATTTGTAAATGACCCTTTGTCATTTGACATTCTTACCGTTCTTGGCCCAAATATGTTCATTACTTAGTACATTTGCCAAATATATCCAATTTTAGAAATACAAAAATTCGGAGCTTAAGTGGTTGTTTTATAATTGTAATCAATTTGGTCTTATCACCTACTTTTTGCACTTGATATATGTAGAAATATTTATTATCAGTCCACAAGTAGTTATTAAGTAGCATAGATAATGGCAGATAAAAGTTTTTTTAAAAATAGGATTTGTACAGAAAGTTAGATAAAGTATATTTATTTTTATTATTTTTTAGCTTAGAAACTATATTGATACTCCTTTTTGCCAGAATTACTGGAAGTGCCTCTTGGTTTTATATATTTACATACATATTCAAAATTATTAAAATTGTGTCATAGATAATCAATATGTATGCTACAATGTGAAGATGTGTACTATAAAAGTGATTCTGTGGTATCATGCTTGCTGTAATTATTTGTGCATCCTGAGTCCTCCGGTCTTCTCTTATCCAACCACAAGGGTTGGCAAGGTATCTGTTTTAAGAAATGGTGCATTCCTGCGCGGTGTGAAATGATCTAATCCAGGCCAAATTAATTTATATAAAGGCAGGCTCATTGGGAAACCAAGGGAAAGAGAAACAACATGGGGGTGGGGGGTGGGGAATGGGGAGGTAGGGGTAGGGGTTAGAAGGGATGAGGGGAAGGAGGCAGAGGGGAGAAGAGAAGAGGTGGGGAAGAGGAAGAGAGAGAGAGAGAGAGAGAGAGAGAGAGAGAGAGAGAACAAGAGCTTCCCAAGATGTCCAGGTTACATAGGTAAAGGCTTCTGGGGGTGGGGCATGCCCTGTAACAGGTAGAAGCTGAGGTATTCTGGGAGAACCTGGAAATCAGACAGATCTAACAGTATCCATTGACTGTTTTATATGTTCCCCAGGTCCTTCATGGGGTTGAATTCCCTTAGCAACATCTCTATCCCTGTGACTAATGAGTTCTTAGTCATTGGCATCACCTAACTTTTTACCACTAAGCTGTATTCTTTTCTTAATCAAATAGCATCAAGCCAAAATACCCAACTTCAAGCATTCAGATTCAGAATAATATGAAATAAAGTGGCTTCTGCTTATACTATAATCTCACAGTTATGTGAAGATTTTGGATACACAACATGGAATATTATAATTATGCATATGCAAAATTTCAGGCTTTGCTCTATTTTTTAAAAAATAAAAGTTTGAATTAGTCCAAACTCTGAGTATGTCATTTAACTCACTGAGACCTCAGAAACAAATGCAGCGTACAATTTTGGCCAGATAATTCATATTTCAATCCACACGTGTTTATTTTGCCATTCTCTGTGAAATTCAACCCCAACTCCCAAGCCCATTATTTATGAGGTTCTTTTTCTTCTCACCCTAAACTAACCTCACTCCAAAAAGGACCACACATTCTCATTTGAAATTTGTCTCAGACAAATAAACTCTCTCATTGTATAGTTTTTCCTTCTTTCACTCTCAGAATGTATTGCAGGGCTTTTGTGGTGGATCTCACTTAAGGTTTCATTAATTGAAATTCATTAATCTGTATAGTTTAGAGCTGTTGGCCTTTTGCTGGGACAGTCTAGCAGCTAGGTACCAAACTCAACTTCTCTGGCACTCTGTATATCCATGTGGTTCTCACTGCCTACCTCCTTGTTCCACTCCTTGAGTCTTTCTGCCTCAGTCCAAGTCTGCATGTGTCTCTGTCTTCCCTGAAGTCCCACCCATACTTCCTGACCCACCTCTGGCCATCAGCTTTTTATTATGCAAAAAGCCACAGTCCTTACTCAATTAGTAGACTGGAGAAGGTGACCTTCCCCATGGCAGTTTGCCTTACTTTTAAAGGCAGGTGAGGAAGGGACATTTACATAACCTGTTAGCCTGGCATTACTGGCTTCAAATAACAAGGATACACTTTTTCATAGCCGGAAATATATTCGTGGTGGGTCACTTCAACATCTCCCTTTTTAGTTCAATAAATAGCTTTATCTCTACCAATAATAAACTATATGTGCTAAGAACAATTATGAGAACTATCAGGGTAATAATTATATTCAAAATGTCCTGACCATTGATATTTGGCAACTCTGGAGAAAATGGTCCAATGTCTATCCTATCTTGGTGAGTTCAAAGTTCTGTAACTTAAATCACTTTCTTATCTGCTCTTAAGCTTTTACATCCTCTAACCTTTACAACTTGCATTTACCAATATTAAAATATCTTCTTAGATCCTAAAACACATTCTTAGATCCCAAACCACTTAAGCTTTTATGTCTTTTAATCTTTATAAACTTTATACCTCTTTTGTGAGTTTTCTTTTTGGAAACTAATAACAAGGAAAACTGTAAAACTATTACCAAATATTCTTCAACTCCATCAGAGATCTGAGAAGAATAAATTTTACCTTCTCAGGAAGTGCAGAACAAGCAGCTTCCAAATCTAAAAAAAGAGACTTCCTGACTACCTAATAGTCACCCAAAGTTCCTCCATGTCAGTGAGACAGCCATCTTCAGCCAGCAGGCCCAGAAGAATTCAGACTTTTTTGTGAAGCAGATATTTTGAAAGATTATCCCACCTTGTCTAGGCAAAGTGGGACAACTTACCAGTTCTGCTTGTCCAGCATTTTGACAGCAAGTTGTCAGCAGTTGAGGTAAAGGGTAGTTTATACCCCAGCAGCAAACTTTGCCACATTTGAAGGAAACTCCAGGTGGAGGTTCGTCAGTACCCATCATCCTCAGAGGAGATTGGAGGTGCTATCAGGAGCTGAAGTGACTGTCACAAAAAGTTTTTTATTATTAGATCATCTTAAATGCCATATTATGCAGACCTCTGAAGTGTTTGAGGACTATCTTATCTATCTAAAGTAAATGTGTTAGACAAACTTGTCTGATTCTAGTTACTTAACATATATATATATATATATATATAAGCTTATATATAAAGTTTACATATATAAAGCTTACTCCTGCAATCAACTACATTAGTACCTAGCATGACTGACTACAAGTATAGTTTTGAGTCTTTATAGGTGACAGACTACTAACATATTTCTTAATTATCCTAAACAGTTTATGATAATAGCTTTCATAAGACTAGGTCTTTACATTTTTAAATGAGTTGCATAGGTACATACACATATTATTAAGCAAGAATTAAATCATATATACAGTATGTGTGTAGCAAATGTAACCTTAGTTATATCATATAAAACTCCATACCAATCTAAAATATTTGAGACTTGTTACTGCTTTCTAGTCTAAAATGAGATACAATATTCCATAATCCTTTGTCCTTTCATCCCCTTCCTCCCCCCCTTTCCCCCTCTTTTACCTCCTAACAATAGATAGGAGAGAAAGGACAGAGGGGTGAGTGAGAGAAATCCCTGAATCTAACCTCCTTTTCTTTGTTTCCTCCCTGACCAAGTCTATTAACAAACAACAACTAACCCCACTAAATGACTATAAACATCCACCCCATGTAGCAGTAAGTAATAATTGATATTATAGTTATTAAGTTGGCAGAGTTATCACTTAACCCATCACTTATAAATAAACACACAGACACCTGTTAGAATTTAGTAAGCCCTGGACTGTGGGATCTTAACCCTCTAAATTAGTTTTCTACCTCCCCAGATTAAACCCCATAGTACTTTCATGTATGTTCTGTGACAGCTGGTTTTCTGAAAGTTTGCTTCTGTCCATGTGTGTTTTCCTCCATCTTAACCCATCTCATATCCTTCCTTTCTTCTCCTCCTGCTTCTCGTCCTCCCTTGTGGCTTCTCCCTTTCCAAAAGCCTGCAAACCTTCTCCCCACCTACCTCTCTTCTACCCAGTCCAGGCTGAAGGTCCTTTATTCAACCAGTCAACTTTAAATTACATAGAACAAGGTTTATACAACAAGGACAGGTATGCGTGACAATGTGCTCATGTGGGTGGCAACCAGATCTTGGGGGCCAGTAATTAACAATACAATACAAGCAGCTTTCAGATCACGCTAACAACTCCCCCTTTTGTCTAACAGAAGGGTTATTTTTTTAAACCATTACAAATATGAAACAATCAGGAAAACCATATATAAAAGTTACATATATAATGTTTAGCCTATTTATATTAGGCAATCTTTTTTTTTTTTTTCTGAGACAGGGCTTCTCTGTGTAGCCCTGGCCCTCCTGGAACTCACTCTGTAGACCATACTGACCTTGAACTCACAGAGATCCACCTGCCTCTGCCTCCCTAGTGCTGGAATTAAAGGTGTGTGCCACCAAGCACAGTGTATTAGGCAATCTTGAAAAAAAGCATTATCTATCCTGTCTTGATGAATGCAAAGTTCTATGGTATCTTGTATTTATCAGTCTAAAAACATCTCCCAGATCCTAAACAACTAAGCTTATTGTAAGATTATAACTATCTAGTCTTCAATCCCTTCAGAGACTTGAGAAGCATAAACTTATCTGAGTGAGTAGGAAGTACAGGCAAGCAGCTTCTAAAATAGAAAAATGATGAACAGTTTACAGCCTGGACAGTCCTAATTATCTCTTGATACCATTTGGAGTATTATCCTCAGCCTTCTGTCCAAGCACATCTCACAGACCTAATTGTACAGCTAGAAATAAGAAGGACTTTCCCACCCTGTCTTTGCAAAGTTAGGCCATAGACTTACCTGAGTTTAAGTTTTAATTCATTTTTGGACTGTATATTGTCTGTTGAGAAAACAGGGGCATTTTTCCCCAGTAGGAGCCATCTCCTCATGGAGATTCTTTAATGTCCATAATATTCTTCCAAGTAGAATGGGTACTGTCAGGAGTTGACATGTCTTAAGTCGAAGGATGCTTTAAATAATAACATCTTTAAATGCCATTTTCTGTAGGACTCTGAGGTTTTTGAAGACATCTATTTATCTATCTATTATCTATATCTATCTATCATCTATCTATCTTTCTATCTATCTCTCTATCTATCTATCTATCTGTCTATCTATCTATCTATTTATCTATCCATCTACAGTAAATTTGAACAGGCAACTGTTGCTTGTTTCCAACCACCCATTATCTGATCAACATAGGAAGCACACCTCTGTACCAAACCAGACCAGTTTCTGATATGACCATGAGACTGACTAATCAACCATCAACCTGCATTACCCAGTCTCCTAAACAGATTGCAATAGCAGTCCATAAAAGGATTGGAAGTAAACCCTATACTTTTAAATGAGTTGTATAAGAGTTGAAATATACATATATGGATATCAAAATTAGCTTATATATGTATCGATATATAAAATTCTATACCAACAAATCAAAAATACCCTTATTTCTGTATCAATATACAAAATTCTATACATGTGTCAAAAATTAACCTTATTTAGAGAATAGCAATAGCTCTAAGTTACAGAGCAGATTCATTAATCTACCCTTATATCTTATTATTTCTTTATTATATTCCTATATGAATTCCTGTATTCTTCCCTTTTTCAACCCCATTATAATGATAAGCATTCATTAACCAAGAGAACAACGAAGACTTGTGCCCTCTATCCAAGGCTATGGGACATCATTCTTAAAACCCATTTCCTGCTGATTTTGGGGCACAGGATTACTTTTGGGGGGCCCAAATAAAAATGGAAAAAAATGGGTGAGCAAGTTACTAACAACATTTGTTGTCCAGTCTTCTAAATATTGAAAATGTACATTCAAATGAAGTCCTGTCTGGAAGAGTTTGAAAGGCTGGACGAATTGGAATCAGCATTTCTCTTTGAGGCTGTCCCGGAAGTGGATTTTGATGGAACAGGAATTGAAGCTGACTCTGAGGCTGGATCATGAGGGAGGCTGGAATGATGAGCTGCATCAAAGCTGTCTCTGCTCCATTGGTTTTGGGTCCTTTTGTTCTGGAAACATAAACTCTCACAAGTAATATACAGTTCTGTAACTATAAATGTATATGATGTGCAGGATGCACAGATCAATTAAGGAAGACTTTCTGCTCTTTGAGCAAAAGAAAGATATTTGTAAATCTCCATTCATGCCATATGAAAGGATGACATGTAATAACTCATGTGGATACTATGTAGCCAACAAGATTTTTATTGGTTATGCATCTATATTTATATACATATATATATGTGTGTGTGTGTGTGTGTGTATTTATGTCTTAGCCAGCTTGAACTGTTCCCATGTAGTGGAAATAGCAATACAAGTGACCTGCTTGTTCTTTTGTTTTTAGCCAAGATCTTTAGGAGTTCTTCCCCAGTCAAATCTGATCTCCATCAGTTTGGATGGAAGACATAACTTTTCTTTTCCTGTGGAAAGAAATGCAAAAAACCCTCCCCCAACACAATGTATCTTCCTTTTCATTCTGAGGTTACCATATGTATATGCTGATCTAATTCAGAAGGCCTATGTAGATCCCAGTATATCTTAGCAGCTGTAATACTTGTGTTATTTCCCCTTTTAAAAAAATATATAAAGTCAAGAAAGCATCATTTCATAGTTATTTGACATGTAGGACTATAAGGCATATCTGGAACATTTTCCATGCTATAATGTCCAACCTGTTGAATGTTCATCTCCCAGCCTAACTCTGGGTCCCTACATTGTCTAACAGAATATCTTCTTTTAGGACAAAATGTCTTTTGGCACCCGTATTCCTCTCAGGAATAAAAGTGTTGCGTACTTAGATTGCTTCTTGCTGTTTGGAGATGATGGAATCTCTTGAGGACCCTGAGGCCATGTCCTAGGAATGCTGTCTGTTGTACTCACTGTCCAGGTTTTATGAGATCACCGTGAGTTAGGAAATTGCAGGACTTAATTGAAGACCTTGCTGAAGCAATCTGTGAGGCTGGACTGTCTGAGTTAAGCCACTTTGAAGTTGTCCTGGATGCAGTTTTTGAGGAAACAGCAGCTGAGGCAGTCTGTGAAGCTGGATCACCTGAACCTAGCTGCTTTGTTGTTATTGGTCTCTGGTTCTTTTGTTCTGAAAACACACAAACTTTTAAAGATAACATTTTATTGACACATGTATGGAAAGTGCAGAGTACACAAACCAGCTAATGATGATTCTCTACTCAATGTTTCAGCAGGTGAAAGCAATCTGTCAATCTTTTTAAAGTCCATTTGGACTGCAAAACCAAAGTGTAATAGGGTAGTATAAACCTCCATCCATGCCATATGAAAGAAGGGCATGTAATAATAAGCCATGAAGACCCAGTAGCCAACAAGATTCATTGGCTATTTCAGAGACATTCATGTCTCAGTCAGTCTCTGAGCTTTTCTCACATAGGAATATATATATATATATTGGATGATCTTTGCTTCAAGTCACCTGTTGTAGTTGTGTAAATAACAGAGTTAATTCTTAAACATCTGAAATAAATTCAGCAGTTTTTATATGCAAAGCAACTCTTTCTGTATATATATATATATATATATATTTTTTTTTTTTTTTGGTTTTTCGAGACAGAGTTTCTCTGTTTAACAGCTCTGGCTGTCCTGGACTCGCTTTGTAGACCAGGCTGGCCTCGAACTCGCAAAGATCCGCCTGCCTCTGCCTCCCAAGTGCTGGGATTAAAGGCGTGCGCCACCACCGCCCGGCTCTCTTTCTGTATATTAAGAGTCAGTAACTACATTAAGAGATTCTGGAAAATCTAATAAAATCATGAGAAAAGCATATAGTTCTTATTTTTTAACTGAAGCATATGGGCTTTGAATTACTTATATTTCATGACTTAAAACCTGCCATTCCTAATTCATTGGCATCTGTATAAAAGGTAGGAGATTTGGAAATTTGTGTTCCTCTTCCAATATGGGGAAGAATCCAACTAGTTCTTTCTATAAACTGAAGTCTTTTGCTTTGGAGGTATTTGCTGTTAATCCCCCCCCCGCCCCCCACAAATTACTGTAAACTCTTTGCCAGAGAATGGTCCAGGGTAGTTTGAGGTAATTGTGGCTTGGTTAAATCATCCAGGAATTGCGTCTATTTTTAGTCCAAGTGAAGGAATGGCTCATGAATGAAGTCCATCTTCAGATTAAATGAGTATTCAGATCGGGAGTTCTATGGGAAGAACAACATGGTTATCAGCTTCTAGTAGGCGAAGGTCTCCTGGTTTCAGTTCATTCATTGGAATTATGTAAGAGTCACAGCAAAGATCTTCACAGTCTGTATATTCATAGCTTCAGTATCATTGGTGTCCTATAGTTTTTATTGTGATTCTTGGGTTATTAATTTCATCTGTTATATAGAGGATTTGTAGAGAAGGGACGGCAATTAGAATGAAAATAGCTGCTGGCAAGATAGTTCAAATTGTTTCTACTTCTTGGGCATCTATTGTGTTTATAGGTGGTAAACTGGTTGTCAATATTAGTCAATATTAGTGAACTAAAGTGTTAATAAGGATGACAATTATTAATTTGTGATTATGGAAATTTGTGAGTTCTTCTATGATTGGGGATGTGGTGGCTTGTAAACCTATTTGGAAAGTATAAGCCATGTAAGATATATAGATTTAAGTCTATAATGTAACTTTAACAAAGTTATGTAATAAATTTACTAATACCTCATTAAGAAAGACATAGAGTTGGGTTGAAACCAATTTTGGGGGGTTTGAATCCTTCCTTTCTTATTTAACTTTTACATAGGCAGGCTCCTCGAATGTATGATGGGGGGGAGCAGCCATGGAGTCATTCTAGGTTAGTTGATATATATGAGATTGCTCATTTAGAGGCAAAGGCTTCTCAGATTATGAATATCATTACTAATATGGCTGTCAGGGATTATGATTACCCTTAATGAGGTAATTTCAACATTAGTATAAGGAACTATAATCTCAGCGGGTCTGTTCCTGCTAATTGACAAAGTCTTATTCTTCCTTTCACAATCAAATCAGAAATCTTTTCTATATAGGTTTATAATTTTTTGCTCTGTTTATGTGCTAAAAATATCCATTCTTTGATATTTTTTCTCTCTGTGTAAGAATTCCTGTAGAAAAATGAGTAGAAAGCCAAAAAAGTAAAACACAGTCAATCTTGGTATCCAAACAATCCACATGTGCATCCTGTAATCTCTTTTCGACCAAAGCCAATTTTTTCTCAGCTTCAGCTGGTAATTTTCTTGGATTATTGAAGTATGAATCACCTTGCAAGATTTGAAATCAAGTACTTAGCTCTTGAGTGGTTTATCCAATTGTGGGCCATAGCCAGTTAATATCTCCCAGCAATTTTTGAAAATCATTAAGAGTTTGTAATTGATCTCTTCTGATCTGTATATTTGGGGCTGGATTTTCTGTAGACCTATCTTTTTTTTTTTTTTGGTTAGGGAAATCTTCCTGGGGTATAGGATTGCACATACAGCACTGAAAATAAATTATTATTATTATTTTTTTGCATATAGGTCTTTAGTCCATATGGAACTTATTTTTACATTTTCTAGGAATTAAAGAGCCAACTTAATCCTCCCCCATCCCCCACTGATAACTCGTTAATTCAAGTTGTGTTTAAGAACTA
This sequence comes from Lophiomys imhausi, assembly GCA_907164525.1. NCBI lineage: Eukaryota > Metazoa > Chordata > Mammalia > Rodentia > Muridae > Lophiomys > Lophiomys imhausi. The sequence goes on from CAJQZJ010031946.1 coordinate 1,927,932, forward strand.
AACCCGATTTCCTTTTGGCTGTGTAGACCTATCTTATGTCTTAGATAATTGATAGAATCTCCGCTTTGTATTTTTTTTTTTTCTGGAACAATTTGTAATCTCCAGCAAGGCAAAATTCTCTTTTTTTCCACAGACATTTTTACTAAGGTATCTGTACCAGAATCAGCCAGTAAGATATCATCCATATAATGATTAATCATAGTTTGAGTAAGCTTTACAAGTTATTTCTAATGACTTTTGTACAAAATATTGACACAAAGTGGGACTGTTTAACTTTTTTGTGGCAAAACCTTCCACTGGTACCTTCAATTTGTCTTTTCATGATTACATGTTGGCATAATGAAAGCAAACTTTTCTCTATATAGTTTCTGTAGGGGTATTGAAAAAAGCAATCTTTTAAATCATTCACTAATAAGGCATGCCTTATGTTACTAAGAAATTGAAGGGATTCCAGGTTGTAAGGAACCCATAGGCTGAATTACTTTATTAATTGCTCCCAGATCTGTCAGAATCCTCCATTTTCTAGATGCCTTTTTAATGGCAAATATACCTGAATTCCAATGGCTGGTAGACTTTCCTCTATGTGAGCCTTCAGGTGCTAGTGCACCAGCTGTTCTTGGGCCTTCTGACTTTTCTTTTTTTAAGGGTCATTGCTCAACTCAAACAGGTTTGTTAGTTAACCATTTTAATGGAAGGCTGGTTGATACTTTATCAGCAATGGCTCCTCCATATAAATTTGGAGAGCAATTTCTTTTGTGTCCTGCCTATGGACAGCCTGGATGGTCTGTAACTGTTTTTGATAACATTTTAAATACCCTTATCCTATTTTACAGCTTGTCCCTGAAGTTGAAGGACTGCTCTGTATAGATTTCTTTTGAAGTGCCCAAGTTGGATTCCAAGAATCTTTTCTTAATCTGCTCCAGTATCTACTAGACCTTCAATCTCAATTCCATCTAATTGTAATTTAAACTTTGGTCTCTGATCATTTACAGAAATTTTACAAAATACTTGTTTCCTGGTATCTTTACAATCTCTTATTCTATGCATCAGATTAGTTATGCTTAAAGCAGCACAATCAGTCATCTCAGGCATTATTTTTTCTAGTTGCTCTATAGAACAGACTATTTTTGGCTAACAGGGAATAAATGGCTCATGTTTTTTGGTGAGGTAAGAAATTGCCTTGTATATCTCTGAATGATCTACATTCATAAGCCGTGTGTCTGCACTTTCACCATCTTTTACATACCCCAAGAAGCTTTCTCCCTGGATTATCATTTGAGAAAATAGTATCCTTAGGAACTTTTTGTCTATAGTCCTTAAGGAGATGACCTAGTCTTCCAGAGCTAAAGCATCTGACATTTTGAACTCTCATACCATTAGCAATTGACTGTCCAACCTTAGTGGAAGTGTAAGCATTAGATCCAATATCCACAGTAATCTTAATCCATTCATAAATAGACATGGATTTGGCCTTCATAGGTCTAATAGCCTTTTTACAATCAATGTTAACATTCTTGAAAGTTAAAGACTCAATTAAAAATTCTCTTGCATCTGGATCTGATATTGTTCTACTTACAACTGTTAATGTTTGTAAAAAAAAAATCAGTAAAAAAAATTGTATGATCACTGAATTAGTTTTGTAAATGATTCAGATCATTTTCCCTTTTGCTCAGCCTTGCCCCAAGCATTAAAAGCTTCAGTACGACATTGCTCTTGGTGGCATCATTAAACATAATCTGCATTTGTAACTCCGCATACTGACCTTCACTTAGCAAGTGATCCTTGACAATATTAATACCTCTAGTCCCATTACATTGTTCCATAACTGAAGCCTCTTCTTTCTACCATGTCAGCCACGTAGTTGATGGTAAGCTTCTAAGTTATCTGATAATAAATCTTTCCAGTGTTTTAGAGCTATATGATTTTTTGTGGTCCAGTTATTAATTATCTGTTTCACATAAGGTCAATGCATGCCATAAGCCTACCATTGCCTCTTTAAATCGTTTTAGATATTCTGTCTCTATGGGCTGCCACCCATATTCTTCATAATCTTGCAATTGTCTTATGGTAGCTTGAAAAATTATTTTAGGTTTTCAAACAAGCCTGGATTGCCATCCTGTAATCTTATCATAAAATGGCATAATAGTCTTTAGATCAAATTGCTCTAGGCTAGCTTGAGAAAATTCTTTATTCTGATTTTAAAGATCCTCTAATTTTTGCTCTACCACTTGAAATTTAGTATCCCATTTCCAAGTCTGTGGCAACCACTGACACAGCAGTCACCACACAAGGGGGTACTCAGGTAAAGGTGAGGGTGCTGTCCACCAGCTCCATCAGCCTGCCCTCAATCGGCAGAGACAAGCAGACTAGAAAAGAGTGATATCTAAGCATTTCCCATTTTAATGTTTCATTCTCTGGCTTATAAACAGAACCAAATGGGGGATTTCCACACGGGCCAATCACATTAAAGGTCAACCCATCATACCACATAGCACAAGCCTGGTAACATGGTGAACATGCACTGATCATGAGCATGGAAGTCTTGCTCATCCAATCAACCATACCCACAGTTGGGCTTCCACTCTTTCCAGGCATCTTCCAGCCAGTGCCATCTTAGATATCTCCCACAAGTTAACTTTCTTTTTTTTTTTTTTATTTTTGAGACAGGGTTTCTCTGTGTAACAGCCCTGGCTGTCCTGGACTCACTTTGTAGACCAGGCTGGCCTCGAACTCACAAAGATCCGCCTGCCTCTGCCTCCCAAGTGCTGGGATTAAAGGCGTGCACCACCACCACCCGGCACAAGTTAACTTTCGTTTTTCCAGAAATGAGACATTTCTCAAAAGCCTCCATTTTTTGGGTCCCCCACACCATTCCTCTCCTTAACTAAGTCTACTTCCTATAAATTTGAGGGAGTTCAAGGAGGTCCTTGTCCTTTCCTTTCTTCTTTTTTTTCCTGATTTTTCTTAGAGAGGACATAGAAAACTATAGTTACCAATCATATTTTTTTTTTTTGGTTTTTCGAGACAGAGTTTCTCTGAATATCTCTGGCTGTCCT
>CAJQZJ010031946.1:1930997-1981476 GCA_907164525.1 Lophiomys imhausi
AAGATCCGCCTGCCTCTGCCTCCCAAGTGCTGGGATTAAAGGCGTGCGCCACCACTGCCCGGCACCAATCATATTATAATTAATTCTATATTAATAATTAAAACAAAACTATATGGGGTCCAAATAACCTCTGCTATAATGTTTTCTATTTTTTAACCCAGAAAATATTTTCTTTTTTAAATCTTGATAATTCTCTCCTTTTGATGAGTTCACTTTATTATATTCAAATTCAGTAGTCCTTTCTATGACTGTCTATATTCAGTTTCTTTCCTTTTTTCTATGTCTCTGTGCCACACTGTTTATGCTCCTCTCCTCAGGGTATCCAGGCTTATTCCACACCAAGCTAGACTGGAGGGAGGGAAGCTTATCTGGGGCTGGTGGGTAGAGGCAGGATCTTAGTCTGCACTGTGAGTGCATGGGCAAAGAACACACTGGAAAAAAACTTCAAGGAACTGGTTCATTTATTGGGGGAAAGGGGTATTTATGCCCCTGGGGAGGTGGCCAGAGTCTCTGGGGCAAGATTTGTGTGGCTATGTACAATTGACCAGGGTGGGAGTGTTGGCAGACACTTCATCTGCATACTCAGGGGCTGTAGGGCCCAGGAGTGGTGGTAGTGGTGGTAGAAACCTTATAAGGTCAAACAAGGAGTGAAGCCTGAGAACTGTCAAGGTAATAAATTCTTGATGGTAGAGCAGCCAACTTTATGGTAACAGGTTGGGAGGGGGATAAGGAGCCATCTCCTGCCATCCTCATCTGAGGTATCCAGGGCTGAAGCTCTCCTCAGTCCTTCATCTATAATCCTGGGCCATTAGCGTCCCACATCTATGCACAGTTACAAAACACTTCTACTTATTTCCCTTTTGCTGCTTTGAAACCTTATATTTATTTCTGTACTTAAGCGTCCCTAAACTCTGTCCTCTGGGAACTGCCGGTCTGAGCACACATTACCAGCTCTGAGGTCTGGAGTTTCAGCTCCTCTGACCCTGCTGCTCCACCTCATGCTCATGTAGCTGGGATGATATCATGCATGGATTCTCTTTTCCTGTTCCCATGTCCAGAACTCATGGCCAATCTGGATTTCAGGCCTAACCCTGGAGTTTGGGACCCACATTGATGTGCCAGATATTGGAGGGTTTTGCGGATCCCGCTTGAGGCTTAAGACACGAGACATCAGTACAGTTTAAAGCTCTTGGCCTTTTTCTGGGGCAGTCTCTCAGCAAGCTACTAACTAACCCAACTTCTCCAACACTCCCTCTCTCCATGTGGTTCTCACTGCCGGCTTTCCAGCACCATCTCCCCTCTGCTGCCTTCTGCCTCTGTCTGCATTTGCCTGTGTCTCCCTGTGTCTATGTGCATCTCTGTTGGCCTGTCTGCCTGGAAGTCCCACCCATACTTCCTGCCCCATGTTGTGGGAGACCAGTGGCTTAGGTCTCCAGGTGAAATGACCAAAGGCCCAGAGCAGCACTTGGGCAATAAAGATGCCAAGACTTTAATATTTTAATGCTTAGGCCTTAGCTGGGCAGACTCTCATCTAGCTCATCAAAGTTAACCCAACCACCTAGCCCATCAAGCCACAAGCTAGCTATACCTTCCAGAACCATGGTCACACCTGTTTCCCTTTGTCTCTCCTGGTGAAAAGTATCCTTTTTCTTTTTCCCAGATTTCCTGTCTCCACTCCAAGGAAGACCTGCCTTCCACTTCTCTCTCTGCCTGGCTATAGATTGTCAGCCTTTTTATTATCCAATTAGGGATAATTTGGGAGGCAAGATTTACACAATGTCATCTTGAGGATTTGTTCATAGAGCAGCAAGGATATTTGGGCAAGCAATTAACATTTGAACACATAGTAGGTTTTAGATTAACCTGAGCAATTCCCCTTTTTTGTCTAATTAAAAAAGGGTATTTTTATAATAAACTACATATAGCAAAAGCAATTATGAAACAACTATGAAAACTATTAGGTAAGATCTACATTCATAATGTCTGTTTTATATGCATTTGGCAATTTAGGAGAAAGTATTATCTATCTTATCTTGGTGAGTCTAAAGTTCTGTACCTAAATCATTCTCTATCATATCTTGTATTTATGAACTTAAAAACATTTTTCTAGACCTTAAAACATTTTCCAAATACCTAAACAACTTAAATCTAACTTTGAGACTACAACTATCTAGTCTTTAACCCCATCGGAGATTTGAAAAGGAAATATATTTTACCTAAGTAAGTAGGAAGTACAGGCAAAAAGTTTCTAAAAATATAATGATAGTGATAGTTTACTGCCTGGTCAGTCACCCAATATTTTTTTTTATAATATTGAAGCATCATTTTCAGCCTTCAGGCCCAGGATACCTGACAGACAAATTTGTGAAGCAGGATCTATGAAGGACTTGCTTATCCTGTCTTGGCAGAGTTACGCAGTTGTCTTCCCTTAGTTCAAGTTTTGCCCATTTTGGACAGCAATTTGTCTGCAGACAGAATGGCAGTTTTTGTCCACTGGAAGCTTACCACATTTGAAATAACTTCATGTGTAGGTTTTCTGATGCTCAATCTTCTTTCAGATGAATGGGGTGCTTGCCAGGAGCTGACATGTATAAGACAACAAAGCCTTAAATTAAATAAAACATCTTTAATGCCATATTCTGTAGGTCTCTGAGATTTTTGAAGACTATCCATCTATCTATCTATCTATCTATCTATCTATCTATCATCCATCTATCTATTATCCATCTATCTATCTATTATCCATCTATCTATCTATCTATCTATCTATCTATCCTTGAACAGGCAAATGTTTTGGGTTTTTAGCTATTTACTATCATTTTACCCTACGATGTATATTTTTGTGATAAACTAGACTAGTATCTGATATGACCATGAGTCTGATTGATTAACCATTAATTTTTCTTATATAATTATCCTAAAAGTTTGTAATAGTTGTTTTTAAAGGAATGGAAATAAACTTTGTATTTATAAGTGAGTTGTATAGCTCTAATACCTCATACCAGATTAGTAACATATATCTCTGTCTACATCTATATCTATATGTGTGAGTATATGTCAAAATTAACTTTAAATTTTGTATCACTACCCAAAATTCTATACCAATGTAAGACTATTGGCTTATAAAAAATATTCTTTGGAGGGCTGGAGAGATGGCTCTGCAGTTAAGAGCAGAGGCTGTTCTTCCAAAGGATCCTGGTTCAAATTCCAGCAACCAAATGGCAGTTAACAGCTGTCTGTAATTGCTAGGCGTGGTGGCACACACCTTTAATCCCAGCACTCAGGAGGCAGAGGCAGGTGGATCTCTGTGAGTTCAAGGCCAGCATGGTCTACAGAGTGAGTTCCAGGACAGCCAGGGCTTATTACACAGAGAAACCCTGTCTTGAAAAACAAAACAATACAAAAACAACAAAAAAAGAAAAGTTCTTTGGTTTAAGAGTAAATTCAATAATCTACCCTTTATTTGTATTATTTCTACATGTCTTTCCTATATTCCTCCATTTTCCTCAACACCTGTATAATGACAAGCTACCGTCACCCAATAAAATAACCAAAACCTACCCACCCCAACCTAAGAGAATGGGACCTCATTTTTCTCAAGTTTTCTTCCTGCTGATTTGGGGTATAGTATTCTACTTTTGAGGGGGGAGGTCATAGAAAGATTGGGAAAATGGTTAAGTCTTAAAGAAATAGCTGTGGCACTTGTCCATTCTCTGGGTAGTGAGGAAGTGAATTCCTGACTGGATCAGTCTGTAAGGCTGGATGAATTGAGGTCATCTGGGGTTGGATAAAGCAGGATGCCGAAATAAATACATCTCAGTGTGTCAGCATCCTGGAGGATGAATCTTGTTAAGGCCATCTCCATTCCATTTGTGTCTGGTCTTTTTGTTCTGTAAACATATAAACTCTCACAAGTGATATACAGTTCTGTAGTTATAAGTGTATGAAATATGTAGGATGCATAGATCAGTAAAAGATATTTTTTTTTTTGCCTTTTTTTGAGCAGGTCAAAGACATCTGTCTTTCGTACAAGCTTGTTTGGGTTGTAAGCAAAACTGTAGTATAAATCTATATTCATGCCATTTAAGAGAATGACTTTTGTAGACAGCAATTTATTGGTCATGTGTAGCTGAAGTTCTTGATGGAGACACGTACATGTCCCATTTGAGTTGCTCCAGTGCAGGGCTTAGTTATACTTTACCTATTTGGTCTTGCTCATTTTTCTTTCCCTCCTGTCTTCATCCAAGATCTTCACGAAGTCTCTCTACAAATCCGACTTTTATTACATCGGATGAAATCCAAAGCCTTTTCTTCTCTTCCTGTTGACACAAACATAAAGCCTCTCTTCCAAAATAACATAGTCTTTGTCCTCCAGTTTGAAGTCACCATGAACATGAACTGATTTAATCCGCAGTCTAGTTTTTGTCTAGGTCTGCTACATTTTTACTTCCCTCAAAGAGTATGTACAATATACCACCATTACCATTAACATACATATAACCATTTTCATACAGATAAATCAAGCAAGACCATATAGAGTCCAAATAGCCTCCTCTACAGTAATATGTATTTATTAATTTTATTGAGACAGAGTTTTTCTGTGTAGCCTGGGCTGTCTTGGATTTGCTCTTTAGAGCTCTATAAATTAGTTTGGCCTCAAACTCACAAGGAACCTTTGTGTCTTTATCCTTGTCTCCCAAGTATTGGGATCAAGGTATAAATTTAATTAACTAAATTATTGATTAAATTATTAAATCAATTAATTATTTATTTTCTGCTAGTCTGAGTTCCTTTCAGTTCTCCAGTAGAAACTTCACCTCTAAGAAGACTGGTTGGTTGTTCACTGCAGTGTGATATGGTATTGTATGTCAACTCTTGGTGACAGGAGGCATACAGCTTGCATGTTTGTCTTCCAGCCTAACCCTGGGTCCTTACATTTGAACAGAATATATATTTTCTAGGGGAAAATGCCTTTTGGCACCAGTTTTCCAGTGGGAGCCCCACACCTAAGAAGACTGGCTTATCACCCATTTCTCTTTAAATAAATTTAAGGTTGATATGTATTTATCTATTAGAACAGTAAGGGTGGGCTGGAGAGATGGCTCAGCCGTTAAAGGCTAGGCTCACAACCAAAAATATAAGAACAGTAAGGGCATTATTATTTATTACTAAATGAAAACCTACATAGTAACTTTAAGGAAAAAAATATGCCATTTTGAATTTAATATTGTTGTCTATAAGGGGCTTTATCTCATCAGCAGGGGATTTCTGCCCTGACTTCATTGTGTACACCAGGCTGGTCTAGAATTCACAGAGATCCACCTGTCTCTATTTCCTGTGTGCTATGAATAAAGGTGTGTGCCTCTACCAACCTGCTGATATATTTCACCTCAATTCCAAATCATTGTAAACTTTATATTTTACGAAAAACAAAAACAACAAAAACCCAAATTTTGAATTTTAGTGACATTCTGAATTTTCTTAAAATTTTAAAAATTCTACTAGGTTTTAACAATACCAAGCAAGAAAAAAATATCCTTTTTATTTCCCACTATCAGAGAAAAACAAAAACATTCAAACAAAAATCAATCAAAAAAGCAAGAAAATTTTAAGTTTTGGGCCAGTTGTGTGAGCTCATGCTGTAGCAGCAAAACCTTATCTACTATTCTTTAGGTGTTGCTATTCTATATTGTCAGGCCCTTAGCAGAAATAACTGACAAACATCTCACAGCTAGAGAGCTCTGGGTTCCAGCTGCCATCATTTTCTTTTTTTTTTTTTTTTTTTTTTGGTAAGAGCCTTCTTTCTGCCTCTATTCTTATTGCTTGTAATTTATCATTCCAACTCTCAGTTCTCTTCTTACCTAAGTCTTCCTTGTTTTGAACTTTCTTAGAGGGCTTAGAAAACTGATCATTACTGAATATATTGTATCTAGCTCCATGACACCAACACTAAAATGGAAAGATACAAGATCCAAGCATCTTCTGCTATAGAGTTTTCCATTTCACTCACAGCTTTAGGCCTAGCTCTCTCTAGTGTGACCAAGGATCTGCTTTGCTTTGTTTCTTTTTTAAAGAAACCAGACCTCTTGTCTACATAGCCTGACCCTTTCCTTTCACCTGGGCCTTCTTGGGCTGTAAGCATAGAGTATAATTGCTATAAGTTGGGGGCCATATTGTTGAAAGGTCATGGATGGCCTCCAGCCATAAAAATAAAGATGCCAAGATCTTTTAATATTTCAATGCTTAGGCTTTAAATGGGCAGACTCTCAACTAGTTCATCTAAGTTAATCCAACTACCTAGTATATCCAGTCACATGGCTAGCTATACCTTCCAAGTTCATAGTAGTCACATCTGTCTCCTCTCATCTCTCCTTGCAAAAAGTTTCCTCTTTCTTCTTCCCAGAGTTCCTATCTCTGCTCCCAGCAAGTACTACCTTCCACTTCTCTCTCTGCCTAGCTGTAGGCTGTTAGCCTTTTTATTATCCAACCAGGGATAATTTAGGAGGCAAGATTTACACCATGTCATCTTGAGGATTTGTTCATAGACCAGAAAGGATCTTAGAACAGCAAGCAACTAACATTTGAATACATAGTAAGTTTTAGATTAACTCCAACAGCCCCAGCTCCAGCTGGCAGCTCTTTATTTTGCAAAAAGCCACATTCCTTAAAGGCAAGTGCAGAAGTGACATTTACCAATCCTGCTATCCTGACATTGCAGTCTTCAAATAGCAATAAGAAACACACTTTTTCCTAGCTAAAAATTACAATATTTGTGGGTCACCCCAATAAATATGCATGTTCACACACACACACATTGTTCCAGTAATGCCTAGTACCTTAAAATTAACCTCTGACCATCCTATCCCATCCTGTGTTTTAAACTCCACGGGCAGCTATAAAGTGCCAACTTCCTACAGTGAGAAAATGGCTTTCTGTAGGAAAAACTAACATGCCTCGCATAAGGGATGATGCAGGACAAATCTAATTGAGCATGAGAACAAAGTCAGAAAAAAAGGGTCAGTTCATCCACTACTGGAATAGCATTAGAGAAGAGGTGTGTATATCCCTGAGCCCAGTAGTTCTACAGATGACTCCTGCATTTACTCTTCATGGGTTGGAGCTTGGTTGTGGGGTCACAACCTAGTGAAGACAATTAACTCTTAAGTGAGTAGACAGCCTGATGCTTATTACAATAAACTTGAATCTACAGTCTTGTTGTTTATAGTCTGGGAACTAAATGCTCTTTTTGCCAATTCTCTTTCTTATATCTACTGATCCCTGCCCACAGTGAAGTCTTGTTAAGCTGCTCTGGCTGTGTGGAGAGCTGAATGGGGCTAGGGAGACCTTGCTGCCTGTTCATGGCTAATACTGCAGGGTAGAACAACTCCTTTACAGTGTTTTCAAATTAGCTGGCATTTTCCTTCTGGAGATTTCTGGAAGAATTAATATTAGTCTTTTGTAAGTTTTGGAGTAAATAGGAGCTATATATTCAGTCTCTATACATGCCACATAGTAGAATGCTGCATAGTTGGTGATTTAAAACAATGTAAATTTGTCACAGCTTAGCAAGTCAAGTCTATAGATGGATAGGCCTATCTCCAGACTTATGGACCCCTAAATGTGTTTGTTTGAAAGCTACCTTTACCTGATAAGGCACCCCTCCCCTCTCTTATCCACCTTTGCCTTTTCTCCACACCTAACACCAGACCTGCCTTTGAACAGGCTTCTTTCACTAGCAGTCTTTGCCTGGGAAAGACTCTCGCCTCCCTCATACATCCCTCTGCCAACCACAATCTCCATATGCACAAGTCCAGCTCCATACCAAGATTCCATGTTGGCATAGCTCCATACATACAGCACTTTTATTGGAGCTAAACTAAGGCAGACCAGAATCTTATATCAAACACACAACCAAAAAGGGATCCACATGCCCAAACCACATTGCAAAACAAACAATATTAATGACTAAGACAGAATGTTTCCCATCAAATCCACTTGTCCTATAAAACATTCTCTAATAAGACTTACTATGATAAGCCTCACAACAAAGAATTTATAAGAACAATCATAAATTGTATCAAAGAAGTCAATGAGTTTAAGGAAGACACCAATAAAAACCTTATTGAACTTCTTGAATAAATTCCTGAATAATGTCCCAAAAATGCAAATATACAGATATAAGGCTGAATAAAATGACAAAAACAATTCAAATTTTGAAATCTGAACTGTGTAAGGAGACAAAAATATTAATGAGAACTTAAATGGAAATGACGATAGAATTGAAAAACTCAATAATACAACTAGAAAACTCAATGGAAAACCTTACACATATACTAAGACAGAATTTGAGGGTGCAAAGATAAAAAAAGAAGAATTAGATCACATGAGCAAATAACATGAAAACAAGTCTAAAGCACGGGACAGGAGCATGTAGAAACTGTGTGAAACTATGAAAAGATCAAATATTCCAATTTTAGGCATTGATGATGGAAAAGAATCCCAGATCAATGACAAAGACCACATCTTCAAGATCATAGAAGAAAACTTCCTCAAACCAAGGAAAGACACACTCACACATATATAAAAAGTGCATAGGACACCAAATAGACAAACCAGAAAATAAACTCCCTGTGGAATATCATAATTAAAATATTAACTGTACAGAACAGAGAGTATTGGAAGCTTCAAGAGAAGAAAACAAGTTGAGTATAAAGGAAAACCAATCAGAATGATAGCTGATTTCTCAGTAAAAACTCTGAAAGCCAGAAAAGCCTGAGCAATGCACTCTAAATTCTGAACGACCATCACAACTGTACTCAGCAAAACTATCTGCTATAGTTGAAGGAGAAAGAAAAACTTTCCATCATACAAACAGCCTTAAAAATTTTATACCCAACAGATCATCCCTAAACAGAATATGGGAAGCAATACTTCAGTTTGAAGAGAGGAATAAGCTTAGCCAAGAAACCATAGAAAGAAAACAAATGAAGCTATAATTCCTGAAACATAAAGTATGACTAACAATACAAACAGAAAAAAAGGCTGAAATCAATATAAACCATTCAATGATTTTAAATATTACTGATCTCAATTCTTCAGAAGAAACGGGATCCCTGAGTAGGTTAAAAAACAAAATTATCTTTTTGTTGCCTACAGAAAGCTCAATTTAAAGATGGGCAGCACTGTCAAATGCAAAGGATGAGAAAGGAAGTGCTCCAATCAAATGAGATTGGAAAGCAAGCAAACACTGCCATCCTAATGAGATTTCAAACTCAAGCCAGTCAGAAGGGTTAAAGAAAGACAGTTCACCTTAATCAAAGGAACAGTTAGCAAGACCCCACAATCTTAAACATTTATGCACTAAACTCTGGTGCACCTAAATTCATAAAAAATGTACTGCTGGACTTAAAGACAAAGATAAACATCAACCCACTAATAGTAGGTAATTTCAATACCCCACTTTTGTCAATAGACAGACCATCTGAACAAAAGATAACAGAACAAACAAAGATCAATATTAAATGACCTCATATACAAAATGGACTTAATGGATTGTAGGGACAGTTCTGGAATTTTGGTTTCTTTAAAAACACAGAAATGTAAGAATGTGCTTTTGTTTTAATCCCAGGTGTAGGGAATGTGGGGTTTCTTCAAACTGTCTGTGGCAGCTGACTATGATTTGCCTCATGATCTAGCAGAGGTATGGTTTTGCCAGTTGCAGAAAGTTTCTACGATTGTGTGACCTTTGAATTATAGGAAATTTTCAGAGGATATATAAATGCTAGGGCCCTGAGAGGCGAGAGGCAGGGTTGGTTGGTGGTTGGTGGTCATTCAGGGGAGTTGGTTTGTGGTTGTTGGTCATTGGGTGGGGGGGAGAGGTTGGTTGTGGTTTCTTAGTAGTAGTGTTTAAAGAAGAATCAAGAAGAAAGAAATTAGATTTAGGAATCTCTCTCTCTCTCTTTCTCTCTCTCTCTCTCTGTCTTTCTCTCTCATCTTCTTCCTTCTCTCCTATCTAGTGATGGGGGTAAAACTAGGGGGATAAAGGGTGGGAAAAATAAAAACCCATGAAGTAGCAAGGACAAGCTACAACAGATAGTTACAGAATATTCCACTCAAACGTCAAAGAATATGCAGTCTACTCAGCATTCCATAGAAGCACCTCTAACATAGACTACATACTAGGACAAAACTCCCAAATCTTTAATGAATCCATAAAATTTAAAATAACTCTGTATATCTTATCTGACATACTGCAAAAAACTTAAAACCACCCACCAACAAATGTGTTGTAATTATACAAACTCATGCAAACTAGTGACTATTAAAAAACTCACTAATGAATGATTTATAAATCAAAGAAGAAATCAAGGAAAAGACAAAAAACAAAAAACCCACCAAACAAACAAAACAACAACAAAAACAAAACAAGAAAAAAACCCAACCATTCCCGAAGCTAAGTGAAAATGAAAGGAACACAACAAAACTTTGAGAACACATTAAAAGCTGTGCTATGAGGAAAATTTATAGCTCAAAATATCTACATAAAAATTAGAAGAAATGACTTGATAATGCAACTCAGGAATTTGAAAAAGTAACAAAATGAACCAAATGATATAGATGAGAAGAAATAAAAAAAATCAACAGAAACTGAAGATGTAGAAACAAAGAAAACAATACAAAGAATCAATGAATCTGAAACCCCATTCTTTAAGATGATATTTATGATCAAAAGACCCTTGACTCAACTAACCAAAATAAAGAAAAAGAGGACTAAAATTAGTAGAATCAGAAATGGACTGGGAAAGACTGCAATAGACACCAAAGAAACTCTGAATATAAGTATATTGGGGTAGTGTTAAGCATTCCAAATGTTAATTGGTCCTACTTGCTGTCCATTATTTATATTGACTCTGATTGGTTAAATAAACTGCTGAGGCCTGAGATTGGACAAAGACAGAGAAAGGTGGGACTTCCTGACAGGAAGCCGGTGATTTAGACAGAGGATTAATTAATTCATTCCAGCCAGCAGCAGGAAGAAGAAGGCATTCCAGCCAGCAGCAGGAAGAAGAAGGATTCCAGCCAGGAGCTGGAAGAAGAAGAAGACACGCCATGGGTTAGAAAAAAGAACTTCATTCCACATGGCCAGGAATATCGGCATAGCATGGAGAATGGCAGTCCAAGGGTACGTATGTATATATGGGGTCATATTTGGGTAATAGAATTAAGAGCTAGCTTAGATGGGCCAGGAATGCACAACTCAGGCCAAGGCTTGTTAAAATCCATGTGATGTCTCTGTGTGTTCTTTTATAATGGATGGTTAAGGATTAGCTGCCCAACCAATTAATGATAATATAAATACTGGTTAAATAGTTTAATTAGCTATATATATATATATATATTTTTTTTTAAATAAGTGAATACTTAAAAACTTCTATTAAGGAAAATGTGAAAGAAATGGATGAATTTGTAGGTTGATCCAAACAACAAAAATTAAAGCAACAAGAGATCAACAACTCAAATAGAACCATAGCAAAGGACAAAGTGAAAGGCCTTCCAGAGGCAGTGAGAGGGGTTGGGGTGTGGGGGGGCAGCTCAGACCCAGATGAATTCACAGCAGAATAGTAAGACTTCAATGAAGATCTACAGCCACTATTCTTAAATTATTCAAAAGAACATAAACAGAGAAGTATATCCAAACTCCTCCTATGAAGTCAGTATTATTCTAATACCCAAAGCAGGTTAATGGAACAACAAAAATAGAAAACTACAGACCAATATTCCTGAAAAATATAGATTAAAAAATCCTCAATAAAATACTTGTAATTCACATACAGGCATATATCAACAAGATGATCCATCATGACCAAGCTGGTTTTATCTAGAAATGCAGGAAAGGTTCAACATATGCAAGTCTGCAAGTCAATAAATAAATAAAACACATCAATGGACTTAAAGATTTTTTAAAAAAATCACATGATCAGCATAACTTCCTGATAAAAGTTCTAGAGAGAGTAGGATTAGAGGAAACATTCCTTTATATAGTAAAATCTACATATGAGAAACTCATAGACAATAGCATCTGAAGTGAAGAAAATATTGAAACAATTGGGATAAAATCAGGAATGAGACAGGGTTGTCCACTATCCCCTCTCCTTTTCAATTTTGTGCTCAAAGCACTATATATAATAATAAGGCAAGAGAAGAAAACTAATGGATATAAATAAGAAAAGAAGTCAAACTATCCCTATTTATAGCTAGTATAAATATTATTCATAAGAGATTCCAAAATTTCTACCAGGAACATTCTATAAATGATAAACAACTTCAACAGCATGGCAGGATCTATAATCAACTTATAAAGATTGTTAGCTTTTCTATACAACAACAAACATACTGAGAAAGAGATCATGGACACATTCTCACTCATGATACTCTCAAAGAAAATAAAACATCTAGCAATAAACCTAACCATGGAGGTGAAACATCTCTACAAAACTTTGGGAAAGACTTTTATGAAAACTCTAAATTTCTAAAAAAAGAGATTGAGAAAGACATGAGAAAATGGAAATTCCCCCCATGGTCATGGATTAGTAGAATTTATATTATGAAAATGGATATTCTACTAAAAACTTTTTACAGATTCAAAACAATTCCAATCAAAGTCCTCAGACCTTCTTCACAGGAAAAGAACATTAACATCCCCAAATTCATTATTTATAAACTCAAAGGTTCCTTCTTTATCCCTAGACAGCCAATGCAATCCTAAGCAAAAAGAATAACACTGGAGGAATTACCATTCCAGATTTCAAGATCTACTACTCAGCCATAGCAATTAAAACACTATGGTACCAGCACAAAAATAGACATGTAGAGCAACTAAACAAAGCAGACGACTTAAACATAAACACACAAACTACAGGCATCTGATATCTGACAAGGATATAAAAAACACACAGCGGGTGAAAGACAACATCTTTAACAAATGGTGCTAGGAAAATTCCATTCCACATGCAGTAGAATGAAATTAGACAAATATCTATCATCTTACTTAAAACTAATTTCAAGTGAATCAAAGACTTCAGTGTGTAGTATTAGTAATAACAGTAGCTTTATGAATCAGGGTCTCAAATATTACAGGCCAGCCTCAAACTCACTACATAGCTGAGGATGACTCAGAATCTCACACCTGTTTCACTTCTCAATTTCTGGATTATGGATAAGCACCATCATGACCTGCTTATAAGATCAAATCTAGGCCTTCATGCATGCAAGATAAACACGCTACCAACCAAACTTTGTCTTCCACCCTGTTTTTAAAGATTCATACAAACCAAGTAAGCTAACATAATTTATTTATTTTAAGATCTTTAATCTTAAAGGAATATTGAGAGTCACTCATGGGATGGTGGGATATATTTACAGTTCTCATTAATTAGCGCACAGATATTTGGGAAGGTATGGAGTGTTTGACCAATCAGAGAAAGAAAAAGAGTAAACAGAGAATACATATTGTTTCATCATGCCCATAAGGAAATTGAAGGATCAATGGCAAAATCTAGAAAAGGCCAAACAGAAAGATAAAAAGAGCACACTTCAAGAAGTTAGTGAACTGTTGAAAAGTTAACTTCAAACACTTGCTGTTATAATTGTGATGCTGGAACGTGATCTTTCATGATAAAAACACATGTTGTTAACCTCTTCCAGCCTACGGCCTATGTTTCTATTGCTTTCTATGCTAGATGTTGCAAAAATCCTTTCCCAGAGGGATACATATGCAGCACCTACCCCTTCATCTAAGATCCCAATGACAAACTAAGACAGTTTGTTCACTCTGGGGAAACAGTGAGTTTATTGGGCTTCCTTATGCAGCACTTATGAGGGATGCAAGTAGGCACAGCTGGACCCCCTAAGATGGAAGTTGCTTGGTTTGAAAGATGCGATAGTTAAGCATAACATAAGAAAACAGAGCCGGTTGTGGTGGCGCACGCCGGTAGGATTTGCTGCCGGGCAGTGGTGGCGCATGCCTTTAATCCCAGCACTTGGGAGGCAGAGGCAGGCGGATCTTTGCGAGTTCGAGGCCAGCCTGGTCTACAAATTGAGTCCAGGACAGCCAGGGCTACACAGAGAAACCCTGTCTCGAAAAACCAAAAAAAAAAAAAGAAAGAAAACAGAGGCAGAGCTATTCCAAGTTTTCTCAGATATCTTCAGACTGATTTCCATAGTGGTTGTACAAGCTTGCAGTCCCACCAGCAAGGGAGGAGGGTTCCCCTTTCTCCACAACCTCACCAGCATGTGCTGACATTTGAGTTTTTGATATTAGCCATTCTGACAGGTGTGAGATGGAATCTCAGAGTTGTCTTGAGTTGCATTTCTCTGATGATTAAGGATGCTGAGCATTTCTTCAAGTGTCTCTCAGCCATTAGGGATTCCTCCTTTGTGAATTCTCTGTTTAGCTCTGTTCCTCGTTTTTTTTTATTGGATTATTTGGTTTCTTGGTATGTAATTTCTTGAGTTCTTTGTAAATTTTAGATATTAACCCTTTGTCAGATGTGGGGTTGATGAAGATCGTTTCCTCGTTTATGTTCATAGTAGCCTTATTTGTAATAGCTAGAAACTGGAAACAACCCAGATGTCCCTCAACCGAGGAATGGATAAAAAAAAAACAAAAAACAAAAAACTGCTGTACATCTACACAACTGAATACTACTCAGCCATCAGAAACAACGAAATCATGCAATTTGCAGCCAAATGGATGGAACTAGAGAACCTCATCCTGAGTGAGCTAACCCAGACTCAGAAGTTTGAACATGGCATTTATTCACTTAATCAGATTTTAGCCATATAGTATAGGATAACTATACTACAGCCAATGCACCAAAGGGAACATGAACATAGATGTTTTTTCCTGTCAGTGAGACACTTTGCCCTAGTGGTGCTGCCCTGTAGGCCCCCAGTGTATGAGGAGGCTCTTGGCCCTCATATGACTACTGAACATGGTGAGGGACTGATATGTAGGGACACTCCACTCTGGAGGAGTGGGATGGAAGGGATGGAGGTAGAGGGTGGGAGGGCAGGACTGGGAGGGGTGGAAAGAGGGTACTGTGATGAGATGTAACCTGAAGTAATAAATAAACATAAAAAAGGGAAAAAAAGCTAAAAAAAGAAAGAAAGAAAACAGAGGCATTGGATTTATGGATTAAAAATAAGAATTATGGATCCAAGATGTTGGTAGCCCGCATGGACGTATTTTGAATGTGGGGAAAATAGCTCTAACACCACAGAGTTATAAGATGCTGAGCAATAATCTAAGTGGTTTCACCCAGAGACCCAGGGGCCATTAAAAGTCCCTGGGCAAGACTCTCCTCTCTCGGACACTCAGAAAAACAGACCAGCAGAAACCACAGAAGCCGCTGACTCTGGGAAGCAGAATCATCACCAGGAGAGGGACACGAGCCACTCAAAAACCCAGCGAGCGGCTCCAAACCCCAGACAGGGTTACTCACCAGCCTCCTCGGCTCTCAGATTCCATGCAGGCATTCCAACACCAAGAGGAAGATCAGTGGAGCCGTGGGAATGGATGTATTCTCAGTGGAACCATTGTGGTTGTGGGCCACAGCACAGTCTAAACTGCAGGGCGGCAGCAGGACCATAGCGCAGCAGCGTTCTGGCAAACACAAGCATATTTGGGCTTCCCCAGAGGGGTGTTGAACATACAGGCCCGTCTATTGGATTTGGAGTCACTGGGATGACGACAGCAGCTAGATAGAGCAGCAGGATACACTTCTAGGGGCAGGTTACACTGCTGGCATCACTACAGTGTCCCGGGACTTGGACAACAGTGGCCTCAATTCCCAGTATCCATGGGACAGCTCCAGCACAGATGTAGGAACAGTAAGATAAGAGTGGACAGAAAGGCGAGTGGCCAGGTTGGAAGGCTGCTTGGATCTCCACAGGGTCCAAGCCCTGGACGGGTTGTAGGATTAATATCAAACTCCTTCACTAGTGCTGGCTCCACCTGCAGAAAACCAGATCTTCAGCATATATAGTTCCACCCCTGGAGCAGTGAGGTCTTGGCCTGGGTGCAC
Source organism: Lophiomys imhausi (assembly GCA_907164525.1). Taxonomy (NCBI): domain Eukaryota; kingdom Metazoa; phylum Chordata; class Mammalia; order Rodentia; family Muridae; genus Lophiomys; species Lophiomys imhausi. The sequence goes on from CAJQZJ010031946.1 coordinate 1,947,083, forward strand.
TGCTGAGTGACTCAGACTAAAGGGCTTAGTGCTTAGGGCTGAGAGGCACAGAGGTGCCCTGGGAATCATCTAGACAGGCACAAGCCCATCTGGGCCTGCCCAGCAGGGACAACAAAGAACTCAGTACTGGAAATATAGACACTGAAGGATCAGAATCACCAGATACAAACACTGAGCACCTCTCACTGTGAAACTGTACTCCCACTCTGTTGGATCCTTTCAGGACTCCAGCTGGCAGACTCGACCCCCAAAATTAGGACCTCCAGAGTCCACAGCATCTGTGCTTGGACACCCAGGAGCATACCAGCAGAGCTGCTAAACGCTGAACACCCAGACACAGAGAGCTCTAATTGGGAGCAGTGAAACAATCCGGGGCCATTGCTCATTGCCTGGGAGTAGGCTGTACCAGCTCACAGTGCTTCTGGCTATTAGATGCACATTGATCCTGAGAACCCCTTGAGAGCAACTTGGGAAGACCACAAATACCATCCGACAAGTAAGCTGCAGGGGAGCTACAGCCCCAGCCAACAGTCTGTGGCCTGCCAACCTACACTGTCATCTATACGAGGACCAGTTGGATCCCAGTAACACATCCCACCACAACCCCTGACCTGAGTCCCCAATTGGGACAAAACAGGAAGGGGTGAGCTCTGGGAGACACACTGAGAACAAACCTCCACACCAGGCCCCATCCAGCCTGTGGAAAGCTACAGATCACCAAGCTATATGACTTCTACACCAAAGCGCCCTTCTTGGAACCAAGCCCAGAAGGCACCAGGAACAAACAGCTAAGAACAACCAAATGGCTGAAGGTCAGAGAAAGAACAGATCCAACAAAAGTCAGGGAAATATGATTCCAACAAAATGCAGCTATGCTAGTACAGCAAGGTCTGACCACTCCACCACAGCTGAAACACATGAAAACGATGACAAATCCATATTCTGGAAAGGGATAGAGTCCTTTCAAGAAGAATTTAAATCTCTGAAGGAATTCAGAGATTTCACAATTGTACAAGTGAAAGCAATGGAGAATACCATTAGAGATCTCCAAGCCAAAGTGGCTCAACTTGAACAGGAAAGAGACAAGGCAACAAGCAAATTGGAGCAGGAAACATAAAATGAATAAAATGTTTCAAGACTTGAAATTGGAAGTAGAAGCAATAAAGAAAACACAGACAGAGATAAGAGTGGAAGTTGAGAATCAATGGAAGAGAGTAGGAACTACAGACATGAGTATCAAAAGTAAGATATAAGAGATGGAAGACAGGACCTCAGGCATGGAAGATTCAATGGAAGAAATCAGTACAACAACCAAAGAAAATGAGAAAACTAAAAAAGTTCTCACCCATAACATCCAAGAAATCAAGGACTCAATGAAAAGACGGAACCTAAGAATTACAGGCATAGAAGAAAGAGAAGACTCCTGACTCCAAGGTCCAGGAAACATCTTCAACAATTTCATAGAAGAAAACATCCCAAAACTAAAGAAAGAGATGCCAATAAAATTCCAATAGGCTTACAGAACACCAAACAGATTAGATCAGAAAAGAAACTCCTCTAGCCACATAATAATTGAAACTCCAAATGTACAGAACAAAGAAAGAATATTAAAAACTGTAAGAGAAAAAGGTCAAGTAATTACACCTGACTTCTCCTCAGAAACTTTAAAAGCCAGAAGGGCCTGGGCAGATGTCCTACAAGCTCTGAGAGAACAGAGGTGCCCAGCCAGACTACTATACCCAGCAAAACTCTCTATCAACATAGATGGAGAAAACAAGATATTCCATGACAAAATCAAATTTAAACAGTATCTACCCAAAAACACAGCCCTACAGAAGATCCTAGAAGGAAAATTCCAACCCAGAGAAGATAACTACACCCAAGAAAACAGAGGAAACAGAAAACTCCATGGCAACTTAACCAAAAGAAACCCAGGACAACCACCTATACCAAAATAATGGGAAATAACAACCTCTGGTCACTAATATCCATAAACATCAATGGACTCATCTTCCCAATAAAAAGACACAGGCTTTCAGATTGGATCCATAAAAAAGACCCATTATTTTGCTCCTTACAAGAAATACATCTTACTAACAAAGATAGACATTGTCTTAGAGTAAAGAGCTGGGAAAGGTTTTCCAAGCAAATGGACCCAGGAAGCAAGCTGGAATAGCCATCCTAATATCAAGCAAAATATACTTCCAACTGAAGTTAATAAAAAAGACAGAGAAGGGCATTACATACTCATTAAAGGAAATATTCATCAAGAGGGCATCTTAATACTGAACATCTGTGCCCCAAATACAAAGGCACCTACATTTGTAAAAGAAACTCACCTAAAACCTAAATCGCACATCCATCTCCACACATGAGTAGTGGGAGACTTCAGCACCCCACTCACAACAATGGAAAGATTATCAAGACAGAAACCAAACAGAAATAATGAGCCTAACAGAGATCATGAACCAAGTGGACCTACAGATATCTACAGAACGTTTCACCCAAACACAAAAGAATACACCTTCTTCCCAGCACCTCACGGAACCTTCTCAAAAGTCGAACATATAGTCGGACACAAAGATAGTCTCAACAGATACAATAAAATTGAAATAACCCCTTGTATCTTATCAGACCACCATGGAATAAACTGGACTTCAAAGGCAACAGAATCATCAAAAAGCCTACACACACATGGAAATTAAGCAATGCTTTACTAGACAATTACTGGGTCAAGGAAGAAATAAAGAAGGAAATCAAAGACTTCTTAAAAACCAACAAAAATGAAGACACAACATACCCAAACCTATGGGACACAATGAAAGCTGTGCTACGAGGAAAGTTCATAGCACTAAGTGCCTTCAAAAAGAAAATCGTGACAGCTCATATTAGCGAATTAACAGCTAAACTGGGTGAATTGGAAAAAAGAGAAGCAAACACTCCCAAGAGGAGCAGAAGGCAGGAAATCATCAAACTTAGGGCTGAAATCAACAACTTAGAAACAAAAAGAATGATACAAAGAATCCATGAAACTAAGAGTTGGTTCTTCGAGAAAATCAACAAAATAGAAAAACCCTTAGCCAAATTAACTAAAAGGCAGAGGGGAAAAAAACCCAAATCAACGAAATCAGAAATGAAAAGGGAGAAATAACAACAGATATTAAGGAAATCCAGAAAAACTTTAGGTCCTACTTTAAAAATCTATACTGCACCAAATTTGAAAACTTAAATGAAATGGACAATTTTCTTGATAGATCCCACCTTCCAAAGCTAAATCAAGATCAGGTTAGTGTATTAAAGAGTCCTATAACCCCTAAGGAAATAGAAACAGTCATTAAAAATCTCCCAACCAAAAAAAACCCAGGGCCAGATGGTTTCAGCACAGAATTCTATCAGACCTTCAAAGAAGAGCTAATACAAACACTCTTCAAAATCTTACCCAAAATAGAATCAGAAAGAACACTGCCAATCTCATTCTATGAAGCCACAGTCACCCTGATTCTTAAACCACACAGAGACCCAACAAAGAAAGAGAACTTCAGACCAATCTCCCTCATGAACATAGAGGCAAAAATACTTAATAAAATACTGGCAAACTGAATCCAAGGACACATCAAAAGTATCATACACCATGATCAAGTAGGCTTCATCCCAGTAATGCAGGGATGGTTCAACATATGAAAATCCATCAACGTAATTCACAATATAAACAAGTTGAAAGAAAAAAAACCACATGCTGAAAAAGCATTTGACAAAATCCAACACCCCTTCATGCTATAAGTCCTGGAGAGAACAGGCATACAAGGACCATACCTAGAAATAATAAAGGCGATATACAGCAAGAGAGTAGCCAATATCAAATTAAATGGAGAGAAACTTGAAGCATTTCCTCTAAACTCAGGGACAAGACAAGGATGTCCACTTTCACCATATCTCTTCAACATAGTACTTGAAGTTCTTGCTAGAGCAATAAGACAACTAAAGGAGATCAAGGGGATATAAATTGGAAACAAAGAAGTCAAATTATCCCTATCTGCAGACGATATGATAGTATACATAAATGACCCCCAAAATTCCACCAGAGAGCTCTTACAGCTGATAAAAACCTTCAGCAAGGTGGCTGGATACAAAATTAATTAAAAAATCAGAAGCCCTTCTTTATACAACAAATAAATGGGCTGAGAAAGAAATTAGGGAAATAACACCCTTCACAATAGCCACAACCGAGAAAAAAAAAAACAAAAAAAAAAACCTTGGGAGTAACTCTAACCAAGGAAGTAAAAGACCTGTAAGACAAGAATTTCAAGTCCTTGAAGAAAAAAATTGAAGAGGCCATCAAAAGATGGAAAGATCTCCCATGCTCATGGATAGGTAGGATCAACATAATAAAAATGGCCATCCTACCAAAAGCAATATACAGATTCAATGAAATTCCTATCAAAATACCAACACAACTCTTTATAGACCTAGAAAAAGCAATTTTCAACTTCATATGGAATAACAACAACAACAACAAAAAACCCTAGAATAGCTAAATCAATCCTGTAGAATAATAAAAAACAAAAACAAAAACAAAAACAAAAAAACATCTGGAGGTGTCACCATCCCAGATTTCAAGCTGTACTAAAGAGCAATAGTAATAAAAACAGCATGGCACTGGTATAAAAACAGACCAGTAGATCAATGGAATCGAATTGAAGACCCAGAAATGAACCCTCACTTAATTTTTGACAAAGAAGCCAAAACCATACAATGGAAAAAAGACAGCATCTCAACAAATGGTGCTGGTCCAACTGTATGTCCACATGTAAAAGAGTGAAATTTGACCCATACTTATCACCTTGTACAAAACTTAAGTCCAAGTGGATCAAAGACCTTAACATAAGGCTGGACACATTAAATCTACTAGAAAAGAAAACGGGGAAAACCCTTAAACTCATTGGCACAGGGGACAACTTCCTGAACAGAACACCAACAGCTCAGGACCTAAGACCAACAATCAATACATGGAACCTCATGAAACTGAAAAGCTTCTGTAAGGCAAAAGACACTGACATTCGAACAAAACGGCAGCCTAGAGATTGGGAAAAACCTTCACCAACCTCACATCTGACAGAGGGCTAATATCCAAAATTTACAAAGAGCTCAAGAAATTAAATGCCAGGAAACCAATAATCCAATCAAAAAATGGGGAACAGAGCTAAACAGAGAATTCACAAAGGAGGAATCCCCAATGGTTGAGAGACACTTGAAGAAAGGGTCAGCATCCTTAATCATCAGAGAAATGCAACTCAAGAGGACTGTGAGATTCCATCTCACACCTGTCAGAATGGCTAAGATCAGAAGCTCATATGATGGCACATGCTGGCTAGGGTGTGGAGAAAGGGCAACCCTCCTCCATTGCTGGTGGGAATGCAGACTTGTGCAACCACTAAGGAGGTCGGTCAGTCTGGCGATATCTTAGAAAACTTGGAATAGCTCTGTCTCAAGACCCACCCATACCACTTCTGGGTATACATCTAAATGATTCCTCACTGAATCACAAGGAAGTTTCCTCATTTATGTTCATAGCAGCCTTATTTGTAATAGCTAGAAACTGGAAATAACCCAGATGTCCCACAACTGAATAATGGATTAAAAAACTGTGGTACATCTACACAATGAATTACTACTCAGCTATCAGAAACAACAAAATTATGCATTTGCACCCAAATGGATGGAACTAGAGAAGCTCATTCTAAGTGAGCTAACCCAGGTCCAGAAGGATGCACATAGCATCTATTCACTTATAGTCGGATTTTAGCCATATAGTACAGGATAACTATACTACAACCAATGCACCAATGGGAACATGAACATAGACTTTTTTTTTCCTGTCAATGAGACACTTTGCCCTAGTGGTGCTGCCTTGTTCGCCCAGTGTATGAGGAGGCTCTTGGCCCTCATATTACTGCTGAACTGGGGTAGGGTACTGTATGTAGGGACACTCCACTCCAGAGGGGTGTGATGGAAGGGTTGGGGGTAGAGGGTGGGAGGGCGGGACTGGGAGGGGCGGAAAGAGGACACTGTGATGGAGATGTAACCTGAAGTAATAAATAAATATTTTTTAAAAATAGGAATTTTATCCCTCAATATTATAACTACTGTCCCATTTATTTTAGTTCTTATCTTTGAAAACTTGATTCTGGTTGTTAATTTTTTTAATAAATTTTAATTAATATACAAAGAAATTGATCTCATTGTGATCTTTTCATGATTCCACATTATTATAGCTTTCATTTGAACTTTGACCTCTTTCACCTCCCCAGAGTTCTCTCTTCCCCATGTTGATGCCCTTCCTCTCCACAAATAGATCTTCATGCTTGTTTAGAGGAGACAGTTTCCAAGCATGGAATGATTTTGCCAAAAGACACAATGGTTTTCTTACCCTGGAGCTGAAATCATTAGGCCATTCTCTTCTCCAGTGTTACTGCACCACTCAAAGAAGACAGGATAGAACCCACAGTCATAAGCTGAAATATGGCCGCAGATACAAACTCTTGGCAAGAAAGATCATTTTTGGAACTTAGAAAATTCCCTCTGGAGCTTTCCACATTGAATAGTGAATATAATGTGAAACTACAGCCACAGAATAAAAACAAGGCTCCTAAGGAACTTGACCCTGAAGGAATGAGAATTTTGGATCATGCTACAACTAAGAGCTCTCAACCAAAGGAAGTACAGAAAAAGAAACATGGAGAATAGATTTTTTTCACCGTTCACAGATGTGTATGCCTGGAACAGAATTTTGGTCCTCTGAACGACCAGGGAGTTCTACTGACTGATGAGCTATTTGTTTAGACTCCAGTTTTGTATGCATGAAAAAGTATATAGATAAATGTACGTGTTACTTTGGGCTTTGAAACTTATAAAACTTAATCCAAAATTCATCTTCAAACATTTTCTATCTACCTATCAAATTATATATTCAAAATATAATTCTGGAAATTATCAAATGTGTTCAAACTAGATATAAAGAGTTCATTGAACACTATGTACCAATTGCCTGGATCACACAGATTTAGAAATCTATTCTATTGATATCACCAAACATTTAGCACCACTTTATTATCTTGTTTCCAAGATAATAAAGCATTTTTTTTACATTGGTACATAACTGTAAAACTAAAAACTTGTGTTTTCTATGAAATATATGTGCTCACAGACAATTTAAGTCAGTGTTTCTTACAAAAATAAACAAGCAAAAGTGATATTATTCCTCAAAACAGCAAATTTATAGTTTCTGAGTTTATAAATATTTCAAGAAGATTACAAAATCTTCTGGATATATAGAGCATTTCCTTTTGGGCAGAGATACAAATATTTGTTGCCATTGGCTGATTCATCCCTTCTGTTTTAATTTGTAATTTATTACCCTTGTACTTTTTGATTGAAGACAGCCTGGAGTGTTTATCTTAATAAGATTTTACCCTTTGTCCTTTTATTGTTGTATTTATGTCCTGTTCTTTAGACCCTGAATTTCCCATGGAATGGTGCTCATAATTAGAATCTTTGTAAGACTCATATTCAATCTAATGGTTGAGAAGACTATCTCTGGTCTGAAGAGGACTAAGGGAACAACCATATTTCAAGTATCTCACTAAGATGGTCACAGTGACTGTTTCTTTTTTGAGTGTGATAATTCTGGTCACTGATGAGTTTTTCCATTTAAAGATCTTTTATATATTTGAAGTTAAAATAGAATCACATCACTTTCCTTCTTCCCTTTCCTCCCCCAGTGCCTCCCAGGTCTTCTTCCTCCAACCATGCCCCTGTCCACCCCTCAAATTAATAGTCTTTAATTTATTGTTATAGTTACTTACATATATATGTTTGTATATGTATGCACAAATGTATGAATACAACCTGCTGAGTCTGTTTTTCTTCTTTGCATGCATATAGTTTCATGGCTCTTCATTTTGTGTTAGGTAACCAAAAGGTGACTTATCCCTGTGAGAGACTAATTCTCCTCCTCCCACCAGTCTTAGTTGCCTATAGTTCTTTGTCTAAATGTGGGGCCGTGGGAAAATTTTTCCCTTCCATGTTAGCATGTCTGTTAATACTGTCATTGCTCCTATCTTATTTATGTAGCCTTTTCCTCAAAGAGACTGTTTCGCAGAAGAGTCTCAGTATTCTCTTATTATCTTCCCACCCTGATTCCACAGTGTTCCCTGAGCCACAGATGCAGAAACCATGACACAGATGCGTCCACCGGGGCTGGGATCCCCTGCATGCATCTCTGCACTGCTGTGTCCAGTTGTAGGTTTCTGTGATGATTTCCATTTGCTGTAAAGGGAAGGCTTCTTTGATGAGGAGTGGTAGTTATACTCATCTGTTTGTATATATAGTGATGGAAGGTGGGAAATGGAAAAATTGAAGGGGTCTTCAAGTAGGGAGTAGGGAGGGAGGTCAATATAAAAGAATAAAGAGGAACAAGGAACATTATATTTACCTAAAATTATACACTGTAACCGATCTTTTAAATTATTATTTAACTCTTATTTATTTATTACTAAATTCACTTATAACAAACACCAACAATTTCTTAACTATTAATCCTATAAATTCCTACAACCCCTTTAACCTATCCACTAAACCTATTGATAATTATAACAACTACTTTCATAACCTTTTAGAATGATACAGTCTCTGGGGCAGGTCCTCAGTCGTCAGGAACACAGTCTTTGTCGTAGATTCTTTAACGCACTTAGCAGTCCTTTTTCTGGATCTCTCAGATGCAGGTTCGTCAGGGTAAGTTGGTTATTGCAGTCTCACCTTAAATAAGGCTTCATGCTTTCTTCTCTGTGGGAGACTCCAGCCGTCTTGCAGGCCAACTTACTTCTTTTGAATCAGGAACTCAGCTGCTCTGCCTCAGTCCTTAAAGCCAGGCACAGTTTCCCCTAGGCCACTGATCGGACAGATCAAACCCCTCCAGGCAAAAGCTGAGCCACAGGGTCCAGTCCTTGGCCTTTTGGTGTCTTGCTCAGGCTTTCTTTGCTCACCAGCTTCTTTCTGCTTCAGGGAGAGAGCTGGCCATCAATGGCCAGCCCTTTTTTCAGCAGGACTCTTGGAGCTCTCTAGCATCAGGGGCCTCTTCTTCCTTCTGGGCTCCATGCACTGTCCTTAAATAGGAGGAACTCTGTTTCAGCTTAATTTGGGCTCCGCCCACTTAGCAGCTGAAAACAATGTCAGGCCAGATACTTTGTTTCTTCAAGTCCATTAAGTCTTTCCTGTTTTCCTGACTTCAACCTTGTTTTTCAGTCTATTGAGTCTTTCCTGTTTTTCCTGACTTCAACCTTGTTTTTCAGTCTATTAAGTCTTTCCTGTTTTTGCTGACTTCATGCTGATAATGCTCTTCAGGCCCCGAATTAAGAGACAGTATCAGAAACTCCTATATATTTTCTAAATCTAATTTATCTAACCCCTACAATACACAGTATGCTTAAGTATATATATATATATATATATATATACATATGTGTATACATATTAATATATACATTAATGAACATATACTAGAATTATATATAATTAATATATATAATATATTATATTTGATATAATATATGTATATATGTCTATCAATATATGTAGATACAGCAATATATGGATATAGTTATTAGAATTAGAACAATGTTCCTGACAAGAGACATAGGCTATCTAACAAAAACCCCAGTACCAGGCATAAGAAACCACCTATCCAGTAGTTGAACATGGTAGTCCAAGTGACTCCCAAAACAACATAGGTGTATCCTTTGGTTGCCTCTCAGAGGTTGAAGGTAAGGCCCCTTTTGATGGTGATGCCACACACTTAGGACACAGGACTTGAATGATTCATTTTGGATCTAACATGAAACTCTCCTCCTGTTGGTCTAACCAGAAAAATACTAAGCAAGATGCCAAGGGAGGAAAGCAGGCAATGGTTCCACCTGGCTGCAATACTTGTGTACCACAACAATGACCAGCATGGTAAGATAGCCGTAAAGATGCAATAGTTGGACTTGTGTGTTGGTGGTAACCAACAGACATCTAATTCAATTGAAGACTCACTTGACAGGAGAGAAATCGTGCCTGATACTGAAACCCTAGCCAGCTTCCCAGAGCTCGTGATGTCACAGGCTTTTAAAAAGAATGTATCACTGCCACCTTGCTAAACCAGGATAATTCTTTTTTTTTTTTTTTCAAAGAATTAATTATTTATTTATTCATTTATTGATGTTTCTTGACAATAAAATGTAATTATATCACTTTCTCCTTTTCTTTTCCTCCCTCCAACCCTTTCTATGCACCACCACTCCCCCTACTTACTCACAAATTCATGGCCTTTATGCATGTAACAACAATTTTAAAATATTTTTTAGTGTTTAAGTCATAACTTTAATGTAGTGCATAAATAGAAATAAGAGAACAGAAAAAAAAAACCACACAGCTATATCCTCTGTTCCATTCAAGAACCATCAGCAATTTGTTTTTTTTTTTAATTAAATACTTTATTTTTTTTTCTTCAAGTTACATCTCAGTAACAAACCGCTCCCTATTCCCCCTTCCTATCCCGCCCTTCCACCCTCTTCCCTCCAGAAGTTTCCCCTTTCAGTCCAACAGCTGGTTCCTTCTCTTATAACAGTAAGTATTATACAAAGCAACAGATATAAATATGCCACATTTATGAGAGTAAATTGGCCCAGTATACCTTCCCAATGTTCAGTTTATACCTATTTGGCCCCTGACTTTAACATTCTACTATCTACCCAACTCCATGAGTTTAAAGGTCTATATGTGACTCAACATTCATACTATCTTGCAACACACTTTTAAGAGTATCTTCTTAGATCTATAACACCCTCTTGATTCCTAAACAACTCAAAATTTAACTATAAGATTCTATCTGTCTATTCTTCAACCACCTCAGAGACCTGAGAGGGATAAATATATTTGCTTATATAGGAAGTGCAGAGCCTGCAGCTTCCAAAACTAAGAAAGAACATACCAATAACTGCCTGGACAGTTCCCATTTTCTCTCCATACATTCCAGCATCAATCTTCAGGCTTTGGGTCCTGTTTCTATGACAGACATTTGTTGTAGAGCAGGGATTATGAAGGACTTACCTACCCTGTCTTGGCAGAGTTAGGCTGTCGACTTCCCTGCTACCAAGTTTTGTCCTTTTTGGACAGCAGTCTGTCTGCAGTTGGTGCAAGGGGTTTTTTCATGCCAGAGAAAGGCTTGCCACTAATTCAACCATCTTACAGTGGAGGTTCTTCGATGCTTATCTTCTACTTGGAGTAGAATAGGGGGTGCTGTCAGGCGCTGATATGTCTCGATATCAAAAAAAAAATCTTGATTTAAGATAACATCTTTGAATGCCATATTCTGCAGATCTCTAGGGGTTTTTGAAGATGCCCTATCCATCTCTTGTATTTAGATAAGCAAATGTTGCTTGTCTCTTAGCAACTTGATTACTGGGTAGTTTAGAGAATATCTGTGATAGACTGTCATAGTAGCTAACAAAGAGACATGTTTACATGACTAGGAGTTTGTTTTAACTATCCTAGACCGTTTTAGACGGTTGGTATCAAGAGGTCAGAACTTCACATTTTATTTTTAAATATCTCTAGGTATGATACCATTGGGACAGGATAATTCTTAACTTCATTCTAAATATTATCTTTATACTCACAAATATGTAACAACTATTTTTTCATTAATTAATTAGAGGCTTGAAAACTAATTTCCCAAGTCTCTTTCTATTATTTTGAAATTTATATGAAGAATAATTTATCTTTGTTTTTATCACTAGAAAATGAATTGAATAAGTGGCAGACATGCAAGTGTTTTTGCCTAAGTACCTCTATTTTGAAATAGATTTAACTTGTTATTTACCACTATCTTAGTGTGATCATGTAACATTTTTATGGTGTTATTATGAATTTATAAGCTCTAACATTTAAATGGTTCACCTATTACAATTATTCAAACTCAAGCTTTCCTAGATCTGACTAGTAGAAGCTTTTCAAGTTGGCCTCTGATTCCTCTTGGCACAAGTTAGTTTTCAAGGATTCTAGGATAAGATATTCCAGGCCCACATATTATCTCCAGATCTATAGTCAGTCATATGACTCCTATGGAGAGAAGGTTAGCATGGAGAGACCAGAAAAGAAACAACTCCCTGTCTTAGTTTGGATTTCAATGTGGTCATAGAAGAGACACTATGACCACACAACTCTTACAAATGAAAATATTGAATTGGGATTATCTTACAGTTTCAGAGGTTTAGTCCATTATCATCATGATGGGAAACATGGCAGCATACAGGCAGACATGGTACCCATGATTGGAGCTGAGAGTTCTTTATCTTGATTCACAGACAGCAGGAAGACACTACCATACTAGGTCTAGTTTGAGCATATCAGACCTCAAAACCTACCTCCACAATGATACACACACTTCCTCCAATAAGGCCACACCCATGCCAACAAGGCCACACTTCCTAATAGTGCCATTCCCTATGGGCCAAACATTCATACACATGAGTCTATGGGGGCATTCCTATTTGTACCACTGCACTTTCCATCAGGAAACATTTCCAAACTTAGTTCAAAATTTCTCAAACAGAAAATTTTACTTCCAACCAAACTTGGGCTATGGAGTACCCTAATTCATACTACAGAGTTTCTAGCCTATAATCAGGCAGGCCCTCTACCAGGATTGCATGCTGATCAATCAGGATTTTCTTTATTTGTATGGCCCTCATTTTCATGGTGGAAATGACATACCTGGAAATTACACATGCCATGGCTCATTCTAACCTATAGTAGTTAACATTGACCCCACTGAACTGCTTGCATCTACATGACAGCGGTTGCACGCCAGGGAAACCACACATGAAATGGCTCACCCAACAACTCCAAAACGAAGACCTGCACAGCCATTTTCTCTTGTTCTAGGCAATTACTGCCAGTTGGTTTCTTTTGTTATTGCTGTTTTTCTGTTATGTGTTTTGAATGGATGGATTCTTTCTCCACCTGCTTGTCTTTTTCCTTATGAGAGTACCTTTGTGTGTGGTGCTGATTGACCCCAATTCAAGGTTACTAATAACCATTGCTACTCAGCTGGTTATGGTTTCTACACCTTTCCGACTGAGAGAGCTGAGAGATACAGGTGTGTGTGTGTGTGTGTGTGTGTGTGTGTGTACAATATATATTCTTTTCCAGTTTGGAAAACCTCTTAATTCAAATATGAAAGTGCTAAGCTTCCCTAACCTCATTCATGTTGCATTAAAGCCATCATGTTGCAGTACAATTACATCAAAGCTATGAAACTGAATAAATCCATTAAGGGAGTATGGTCATTTGAAGATAAAAGTCCCCCATAGGTTCAAGTATTTGAACTCTCGGTCCCTAGTTCATGGTGGTATTTCAGGAGGCACTACAGCCTTGCTAGAGAAAGTTCAATCACTACAGGCAGGCTTTGAGAGACCAGCCTTGTCCCTCTTCCAGTCTGCTTTCTCTGCTTTGTCTTCTGTTGAAGGTTATGATCTCTCTCTCTCAGCTTTCTTCAGATGCTTCCTATTTCTTTGCCTTGTTCATCATTTTGCAAAGACCAATCCCTGCAGAATAGTAAGCCAAAATGAACTCCTTCTTCCATACATTGTTGTTGGTTCTGGGGTTTATCATAACAGCAAAAAAGTGATTGATATATAGGGAGGAAATAGAGCTCGAGCAAAGAAGATAATTCAAGGGCAGAATTGTGGGGAATTCCAATCTAAAGACTAAAAGTGCAGGGACACTGAGGTAGAAAAAAAAAAAAAAACTCAAGGGAGAGGGATGTCCTGAAACCCAAGTGAGGAAGGCCCAAAGAAAATCATGAGACCAAAGGCCTTCAAGGTGGATAATAGACACAGCAGTGGCAGATTGTGATATTTATCCTGTCCTTTTCTCCATATTGCATCAGTGAATTCCCTCAATTAGACCACTAGCTAAAGTTTGGGGCTCGGGGTAAAAAGATTAGAGAAGTTATTTAAGAAAGAGGGAAAATGATTGGATCATTAAAATGTATTCTGGCCAACAATTCATCTGCTGTCCAGTTATATTAGTGATGATAAATACAAAATCAACCCTGAGGGCATATTAATGAGTGGTTCTCCAGTTTCAAGAGTGTGGGTATAAAAGTGGAATAAACAGAAAGTTGGATTCAAGTCAGTGAAATTTGCCAAGAAAGAACGACAAATAGAAACCTGGACAGGGAGATTAAGAGTTCACAGGAGGCAATGAAGGATAGTCACTTGAAGTTACTGAGGTAAGAATGCAAGTGAGAAAATGAATGGTATGGGAGAATTGCAACTGCCTCTGGCAACCCTGTGCTGTGATTCTAATCCTCTGTAGCTCTGAGTGCACCCTTGGAAACAGGGATTTTGCAGGTGAAATGAAGGTAAAAACGCCAAAAATCTCAGTAATGTTTCAAGAACTGAAGGTAGAAGCATAGGAGACAGGTTAGCCAGGTGATAATGATGACAAGCGATAGACCTTGGCTAGGCACTTTAAAGTAAAAGGACCTCAAAGTGTGACCAGATTTTTTCTTGTCTAAAAGCTGGAAATGCCCTTGGGTATGTCTGCAATCTTGTTCATGCCAGAGGCCAAAAGGCTAGCGCTATCTAACTCAAAAATGCCTCTGGTTCTGCTGTGGCCAGAGACTGGAGATGCCAGGAAGTATGGTTCCTGGAACCCATACTGGGAATTGTACTGAAACTGGGAGCTACCTGCACACCTAAAATGGAACCTGAATCATTTTATCTCCACCGCTCCTTCCTCCACCCACTAAAGCCTTGTTAACTCCAAGGCAAGGTACTCCATTCCACGGATCACTCCAGCTAATAAGATATTTTAAAACCTTAGCTTTCAGCCAATGACCTTTGCCCATGCCTCTAGCCATATCTGGAGTGTAACCTTTGACATAGTTCCCTGCTAACATCCTTCTTGCTCCGTCCTTGATCCCTTAGATGATAAACAGTGGCGTGGAAGTGTAAGCCAGACAAGCCCTTTCATCCCCAGCTTACCTTGCTGTGTTTCATCACAGCAACAGGAACTCTACCTAAGATACACACATGCACACATGCACACACATACACACTCAGAGAGAGAGAGAGAGAGAGAGAGAGAGAGAGAGAGAGAGGAGAGGGGATATGACTCTTGTTTTATTTGGATCATGCCTTCTGTGGTGTTGCCACTGCAGCTCTAGGAACCACCAGACTTACAATCACTTACATTACCCAGATATATACATGTATCAAATAAAACAAACATATGTTGGTGGTGAGTCATAAAGAAACTTATTTCAAAGTAATTCTTTGGTATTCATAATTTTACCAAATGCAAAAGATTAAAGCAAATTTCCATATTAATGAGATACTTGTTTTAGATAAAATAATTAAAACTTAGCTAAATATTTGATACTGCAGGGTAGAAATCATATTCAATAGTTTTTAGTTGATTGAATAATTGGTTGAAACTTTGAGTTTTTTAAACATCAATGCTGAGAATGAGATTTTATAAAAATATAACAAAATGGCAGAAATATACTTAAGGCCACTACACAAATCATTGGAAATCCTGTCCTTATCTCAAACCAAAATTAATTTAAGAGAAAGTTAAAAATAAAATTCAAATCAGCAACTCAAACATAAATTTTTGAAATTAAACATTTTAACATAATATAATACAAATATATGGCAATTTGATGCAGGCAGAAGAATGATATTAGGAAAGCATGAAAATTCTTTCTTTTCTGTAATTAAACCACTTTGCTTCTTTAAGAGCAGAAAACTTAGCTCTGCAGTTGAAACCCTGCAAATGCATAACAGGAAGGTGCCTGGAATCTGAGCCTGTATTTCAGACAGTGCTTGTGGGCACTGTGGGCCACAGTCATGCTCAAGGCCAAATGGACTTGCGGTGTGTTCAGAACCAAGGCTGCAGTGGAGGCTTGCGATACAACACGGATGAACTTTGCCAGAAGCACCTCAGATTTTGTACACATTTGATTCTGAATTAATTCTGGCTGCTACACATTCAAAAACTTTGTACTGTTGGCATATTTTTGTGACTCCCCTATTGAGGTAACCAACCCCACTTGGAGTCACAATGCACAGTTTGAGGAGTGGGGATTTAATATTTGAAGATGAGAAGGACACTGATGTATGACATAATCTAGACAAGGTGTGTTCCAGAACCCCTAAGGAATGTACAAACGTTAGCCACATTCTTGTAGTCATGTTAACTGTAGATTGTAAAAATAAGAAGAGTAATTGTTAGAGAGCAATTTGGAAACCACTGAAATAGTTCAAATTATACCCAGAGGGGGGAATTACTTTTTTTGTTTATTTCAGTAAAGACAGATGAGTTCTGTGTCATTTTGATTGGTACACACCATTTCCTCTTTGATGGCTACTTGTGGCCATATTGAAAAGTTTAATACAAAGATATTTGATCCCTACTTCTGATGTCAAAGCCCAGTTTGATTGCTAAAATAAAGTTCCTGATCTTAAAAAGTGCAAACACCATTGTTCAGTTGTTTTCTTCTTGTTGTTGTTGTTTCTTTGTTTTATTTTGTTAAGACAGGACCTTACTATATACCTCTGGCTGGTTTTGAACTCACAGAGATAACCCTGCTTCTGCCACCAGAATAGTGGGATAAGTGCAGCATCACACCCAATCCATTGATTCTTTGTAAAGTTTAAGATAATTCCAGGTTTCTTTGCCTCTTTCTTTATTCTTTTGCAGTAACATGTACTCATAAAAATGTTAGTTAATAGGGCTAGAGAGGTGGCTCAGTGGTTAAGAGCACTTTTTGCTCTTGTAGAAGGTTGTGGTTCAGTTCCCACTACCCACATAGCAGCTCACCACCATTTGTAATTCCAGTTTCAGGACATCCAGGGCCTTCTTCTGGACTAGGCAGATACTACATGAATGTGGTACACATAAACTCAGAGAAGCACACACTCATACATACACATAAACACAAAGATTAAATAAAAAAAAAAAAGGTGATTGCTTATTTTGCCCACCATGGAAACTGGAGTTACATATGTGATAAAGGTACTATCTGTTCATTTAGGGCTTTCATTTGTAGTGGACATGACATAATTTAATTCTTGGAATATCCTGGAAATCTCATTCAGAAGAACAAATATAGCTCCATAGAAGAATATGTTGAGCTTAAGTGGCCTGCTCAGAGTCACAGCCCTGGAAGAATAAGTTGAACCTTGGAGAATCCAGGTGACAAATTTACTTACCCATGGAAACAAAATGTAAATTAATTAATATTGCTCAAATTCCTCTAAAATTATTCTCTTGGGAAAAATTGTTTTGAATTGTACAATTTCTCAAAGCAAAGCCTTCTCTTTCCTTAGGCTTATGTACAATAAGCAACTGCTTGCCAACAATCCATTTGCTATTTTGTCAAATTTTAAGACTCATAGGGTGTGTGGATGGAAGCTATTGATTTTTTTTTTTTTTTTTTTTTTTTTTTTGCTTTGAGAGTGGACTCCCACTGGAGGGATCCTGCAGAGCTTTGATCCTGACCTGAAAGTATTCCTGCAGATTCTAGAATCCCAATGGTCAAGGAAACAATGAAGGGAATTAGCCACGAATATGTATATATATATTTAATAATAGCAAGCAAATAAATACAACACAGGGCTGGCCCCTTGCTGTCCCTAAGGACTGGCCTGGTGGAAGATTGCTTGGAAGGATCATTGGAGGGGGTCTTTGTTACAAACTTCCTTCCCTGCCCTGGCTTCTGTTTCCTCGCCCTCCCACCCCCTGTGGAGTTGTGTTTTCTGGAATCAGCAAGTAAAAATCACAAGTGGTCTTTTCTTTTCTTTTTTTCCTCTTTCTTCTATAAACAAAGCTCTATCACGTGTGGCCTTAAACTTGCTGCAAATTGCAAAGAAATGGCTCAAAGGTTCCAGCTCTTTCCGTGCGCTGGGAGCTGAGATGCTGGGCAGTGCCCTTGCCAGGGTGCCCAATTCCCTGCAGACTGCCAGAAAAAAAAGAGGCCAGTTGGAAAGGCGAAAGAGAAAGATTGCCTAGGGGTGAGACCAGACCCTTGGTCTTTTCTTTCCTCTGATCTGTTCTGTCTGTGCCTACCAGCTCTCTTGACTTGCTAGAACTACTCAGAACTGCTTTGGGATGCTGCCTCAGTTTCCTTTTTCAGGCTGTGCCTTGTGATCCAGCCTCTTGATGAACATTCTGAGAGCAACTGGCCAGCTTTGAAATCTACCTCCAGGTACGACTTGGTTCTTTTTATTTTTGTATATTTTATTTATTCATTTGCTTTTAATTGTGTGTTCAATATGCCTTGCTTTCTCAGGAGAGAAGTTGATAATTTGATATCAATTTCTGCAAGACTTTAGTTTATCTATAACACTTCAGTGAAAGGCAATGGGTTCCCTTTTTAGCTGGGTGAAATAGAGAAGTCTGCTTGAAGAAGCCAAGTAAACTCAGATCTGCTTTCAAATTTGGACTTTGGTGCTATTAGTTGAATAACCTCTGTCAGATTGCTTAACTGCTGTGAACCAAATCATGTTTAAGTAGAGATGACGATATTGAAGCTTTGGAGTTATTTTAAAGATTACATATGCATATATATGTACGTATGTATGTATATACATTTTCTCCCCATCCTTTCAAAGCACCGAGAAGCTCACAATGCCCACAAGCTGGAGCCTCCTTGGAATATATTGCAGTCATGCTGATTTGCATATTATCCATTAAGATGAAGTTTGGTTTCAGCAAATCAACGTAGAGTCATTTTTTAAAGTTATTTTTCCAGATCACAACATCAATCATATATACATGAATAGAGGTGGTGGGATTAATAGTCTGTGTAAGGCACATTGGTCCTCAGCAAAAACCACAGGTACTTTTTAAGACTTCTTGAAGAGAAGAATCTCAGAGTAAGAACAGCTGGCCGATGCAGAGCTGCTCCAGAAGGGAGACTAGGCATGGCCATCTCTCTGACCTTCTCTATGGTAGCCCATGCATGTTGACTGCATCCCCATCACTGTAGGGCCTATGTGCATCTGTATCACTCAAGTTTACCTACCTCGGCTACCCATACTCCTTTAAAGACTAGATTCTCAAACAAACTCATGTAAACAGAGAATTCAGCATTTAAAAAACTACCTGCTTTGCTTGTTTGCTTTAGAATCTGGAATAAGTTATGCCATATCCTAGGACATTGAATGAAATCTTTGCCGTCTGCCTTTTTATTAGTTATTTTTATTTTTATTTTTAATTTTTTGCAACCAAGAGATAAAGGATGTGTCAAATGTATACCCCTCTAAACTGAGCCCTAGCCTTGCTATGCAAATGCAGATGAAGGGACCTTGACCATGTAAGCCTTTCCTTCCACGCATTCACATTTTTCTCCCCATCCTTTCAAAGCACCGAGAAGCTCACAATGCCCACAAGGGAGCCTCCTTGGAACATATTGCAGTCATGCTGATTTGCATATTATCCATTAAGATGAAGTTTGGTTTCAGCAAATCAATGTAGTGTCATTTAAAAAAAATGTTACTTTGCCAGATCACAACATCAATCAAGACCAGGATATTTGTCCATTGTCCTCACCACAAGATCACAATTAGAATGATTGTGTCAGTACCTCTAAACACAGGAGAATAGCACATTGACACATCTCAAGTTTTTAAATTATTTGCAGCATGTTTTACTGTCTGGAATGAACAGCTTAGAATCAAACTATTTACTCTTTTAAAGAAAGATTTAGCTCAAGTGATGTTCACTATTATTGAACTTTTATTGGCATATTCTTATTAACAGCTTCAAAACTATGTCTAATGGGAAATAGTATGTCAATAAGCCCTTTAAAAAGGGTCAATTTTAATTATATACTTTTTGTGAAAGATCACATCTTGAATTGTAAATTTATTTCTTTTGTGTTTTAAAATCCTTCTGGTTTATATGATTTCATATGTGCTATTTTTAGGTTTCTAGAAATGTCATAATTTTTTTATGTAAAATGTATGCTTATTAAAAAGAAACTAGAAAATATGTGTAGACTTAATTAACACTAAAAATGTGTCTTCAATGTCATACACTAGAAATAATTCCATTTCACTGATGTCACTGAAATTTTGTTTCTCTGCATGTAAGTTCATTTCTTATCATAGATTCAGTTTGTACCACTGTTTTAAAAATCAATTATTCTCTGTTCAATTTCTATATTTACTTCTTTGCCTTACTCTTTAGTGGCTTCTAAGATTTCATTGTGAGGCATCACTATAATTTGTTGGCCATTTAGATCATTTGGCTGTTTGGATGTTTTCATCCTAAGCAATGACTCTGTCTAGACATTCTACTTCAGATACTGGGTAGACTTGTTTGAAAAAGATATACTCAGTATTGCAGAAGCCTATGTTTCTCAAATAGCATATTGATTGTTCTTATAAATCATTATTTAGGAAAACCAGCCTTAGTAATTTAGTATTTGTATAATGTTGGTATCACAAACTGTTAACAGTGTTTCTTAGAGTTCTGATTTTGTTTCTGTTACTGTTGTTTTATTGTTAGTTTTTTTTTTATCAGAGGTGGTTGTTGAATGATATCAACTACTATTATCAATTAATTGCTACTTTTTAAATAATAATCCCAATTAAAATATTGAGTAATTGATTTGATTAGTTAGTAGTTGGGGGGAGTTTATAATCTGTAGAAGTTTCTCTTTTTCTGCTGTCCTCATGAGATTTCATAATGAAGGTCACTTTAGTTGTACCAAACATAGCCTCAGTGAGTTCATTTCATTCTCTGTGTGCTTTCCTTAAAGGCAATTACTTGATAAAGCAGTCCTGCCATTTCAGATGTTCTTACTGTCTCTGCTTTGGAGTATGGTTTTTAAAGTATATTGCTCTCCTCCTCATTGTCTGTTTTTCTCTTCAGACTTGTGTCAATACAGCTACTATTTACTGGAACATTTTCTAGTTATCTATATATCTTATGCATAATTTTGGTCTTGTTTACTAAGCATCTCTATTTATATTTTACCCATATTTATCTTTTGATCAAGACTAGTGTTAGCTATTCTAATTTCATTTAATTTTTCACTGATGTTTTACTTCTTTTTATTTGCCCATTTTTAGAAGCTTAAAATTAAGCATGTTTATAAAATTAGATAAACTATGTCTTACAATATTTTCAAAAAGCCACTGCCCCTCCCTTCTAAGATCCACCCACTTTCAATAAATTAAGGAATAACCATTTACTCGATTTCTAAAGTGCTTGGGCCATCTGGTGTTAGTTTTGTATTTCATGCCACTCTTTCTTAATTTTTTCCCCAGTTTAAAATGCTATCTGTGAAACCAAATGATGAAAGTTTAATAAACCAAGAAGGAGAATTTTCTAACAAGGCCAAGATCATATATACATAAACAGAACAATCCCAAACTCTACCACATATATGAAGTTTTACTCCAAATATTGTTTCTTCAGTCAGTGTAATAAGAGTTGGAAGACCTCTGTTTGTGTACAAGTGTGGCATTTTGTAACCAGTAGGGACAGCCATGTTGTTTTAATTTTTGAATCCTGTGGCATGCATTAGATTATCAGACAAACTCTGGCTCATGTAGAAGGCTAACAAAGTGTAGCACAGGATGTTTAAATATTAATGTGGACAGGGAGAAATAGGGTCAGATTGTGCAAAACTCTTATGAGTTTGGTCAGGAGGAAGAGAGAGGGGAGGGTGGGAATTAAACTTGGGAAGGGTTTTCCTTCCTCTAAGGCAAACTACAGCCTGTACTTTCATTTGAATTCAATCTAGGCACCAGACGTTTATCGTTCACATTCCTTCCCCATTAGCCAAATAGTACACAAATTGGATCTCTTCCTTTTTGCTTCATTTTAAGCCTTACTTGGGTACCACAGGAATGCTAAGGTGCTTTGGGGATCTGTGATGGTGTCAACCTCTGCTATTCATTGAAATCTTGGAAGCCTTAATTCTAATGAATCAATATTCAAGAGGTTGGATTCCTCTTCCCCTTCCTGCTCGCGCCCAGTTTAATCTGGCAAGACCACAAAGTCAGCAAAATTCTGCCTCGTTATTTATTCCAAAGGCAACATGGAAATTTATTCTTTGCTGTAATGAGGCTCAAAGTGAAGAGATTGAAAAAGAACACTGGCTGTGGACTCTCAACGGCAGGATTCGTTAATCAAATATCCTGTCTGATTTTAATTGACAAATGTTGCCAACTTACTGTGGTAAGAGGAGCTAGTGATGCTTTAAATTCTCCCTATACGTTTGTAGCGTACTGTGAAACAGAAACGTTCTTATATTATGTGGGTTGGAATTAAATTGTTGTTTACTTTTAAAATCAACTTTGACAGGCCGGGATAAGAAAAAAATTCACAATGGACACCTCATCCAAAGAAAACGCCCATTTGTTCCACAAAAATTCAACTCAACCTTCCAGAAGGCCATCCTGTAAAGTGGGCTATCCGTCCGCAGAGGAAGCACAGCCGTGCTGTGGCAAACTCAAGGTAGAGGGGTTGGGTGTAGTTTACATGCTGACTTCCCTTCCAGACAAAATGAACCTAGAAATGGAAATTGCTTTCTCTTTGAAAATAGGGCTCTCAACTGCAACTTGCTAAGCCCACTCACCAAGGGTGAACATCATTTCTGCCTTCTTGACCTCCTTTGAAAGCTTTTCCTAGACAGAGGCCGGACACAGAAGCAGACATTTAGTAAAGCTCTGCCCTGCCCCATGTACTGTATTAAGCATTCCCATACTATTTTCCTTTTGTGAATGAAAACTTTGGATTTTCTTGTTACACTGAGAGGGACAGGTGTCTGCATGATACCAGCCTCCCTTCTTTAAAGTAAACAATATTGATGGAAGAAAACAATAACTGTATTTTAGTATCTATGAACCCGAATTCACATGCATATGGCTTTACACATTTAATTAAAACATACATCTATTAAAATGTAACCAGATACTGAAGAACCTCTGAAAAACTGAAGAACAAACAACAAATGCAAACCTGAGGGACTTGCTCTAAAAAACCAACCAAACAAAAAGGTGGGCTGAACATTTCAGTGTAGTGTTCCCTGCTAGTGAACACAGTTACTTCAAAATGCATAATGAGCAAGGTTGGACTTGTGAGAAGGTGCCGCATGTGTAGGTTATGATATTCACTTCCTTCATTTCCTTACCCACTGATGGCTCCTTCCTTGTTACTCACTGATATTCTCAAAGCTACGCTCTCTTTAATGTCCTTTGTGGAGGGGTAGGTAGGCGCGAGATGGAATCCTGCATACATTTCCCATGAAAATCAGCATGCATTTCAATTGCCAAGAAGCTTAGAGGGGTTGTTTTGAGGGAAGAGGAGAGATTCTGCATGGTCTTGAGGCTGATTAGAGCTGCAACCCTGCTTGAATCAAAGCATCAATGGTAACACACTTACTGTTTCACTTTGCTGTTTCCTTGGTAACTTCTGAGTTATGACAAACTAGTCAGACTACTTGTACCCTTTCGTGTTTTTCAGGTGTTCCTGGGTGCCCTGTCTTTTGTTTACTTTGCCAAAGCATTGGCAGAAGGCTATCTGAAGAGCACCATCACCCAGATAGAGAGAAGATTCGATATCCCTTCCTCTCTGGTGGGAATGATTGATGGTAGTTTTGAAATCGGTAGGTATTAGAGAAGCCGACTTTCCTTAGGCTACAATAAACGAAATCTGTTCTCCCAGGGAGCAGGCAATTTGTAACAAATTCCCTGCCTCCAGTAGCTGGATGCCTCAGAGAATTCAGTTACCCATCAGAGGGGAGACTTTCTTTAGGGGAAGATGAGGTGCTGATTGGTGTTTTGGGTTGTAGTATGTGGGGAGCTCCTCTTGGAGGAGTGAGAATGTGGGAGCACTCAAAGGGGTTCTGCAAAAATGTAGCCCAAATATTTAAGAAGTAGGTGCTTAATGTCTTTTTCTACACAGAAGCTGTGAAGGAGAGAAAGAGGGTTGTATTAGCAGGGATACAAGAGCAGAACAGACTGTAAACCTCTATGCTCAGGTACCCCAGTTTGGTAATCCCTTGTCAGAGTGATTTTAATCACTGATTAAAAAAGTGTTGGAAAGTGTTGGAAAGACTGTAATTCCAGTTAGTATGCTTCCCGAGTTAATAAAAATGAGAGGCATTTAAAACTTTTTCAAAGTAAATAAAATAATCCCTTCAGTGGTCATTGATGTGATTTGGGACAAATAAAATTGCAGGGAACTCTCTCAACTGCTTTAATGTCAGCTTTACCTGGAGTGAGAGGAATATTTAAGTCTTCAACTTTTTTTTTTAATTTGCTATTTTGATTTTATTTGTGACTTGGGATGCCACAGAAAAAGTGAGACCAATGAACATATAAGCTTTTCTGGCTTTTGCAAAAAACACAATCCTCACTTGAAGAGGGATAAAAGACGATTTATTTTGGAGACAAATAATATATGGCCATAGCCCAGATACACAGATTATACTATCCCAAATACTGTGTCCTAAGATGCTAACTGGGTTTCATGAAGATTTTATTGTTTAAGAACAACAATAGCAAAAACAAAAAGACATAAATCAAATGCTTTTCAACATGTTGATGGAAACATCTGGTAGGTTGTTACAGCAAAGCGGGAGAAGCCCCAGCTATCGGGCTCAGAGACCAGCTGATGACTGTATTAGCTTTTGAGCACGTGAAAGCTGGAGATCTGCTCGGACATTCAAAGAGATTTACCTAATAGTCAGAAAAATGTCAGGTCATACACAGAGGTAGGCGATGATGGTTATGAAGGGGATTAAAACAGCCCAAGATAATTCGGGTCTTAACTCATAAAATGCCATGTACTGGAGTTCTAGACGGGATGAGCTTTTGTAGGTGGAGCATTCCTGTAAATTTGTTCACAAAGTTTCCAGAATCAGTACCAATCACACTTTAATGGCCGTTCAGGTGTCTGGGAAGTGTTAAAATATAGACAGTAGTTCTGCAGGAAGTGGGTCCAAACTTTTGGGTTTTTTTGTTTTAACTTTCTTCTCTCTCAGTTATTTATTTGTTTGTTTGTTTAGTCTGTGTCTTCATGGGCATACACAAGTGTTCCTTGGTACACACGTGGAAGTCAGAGTATACCTTGAGGGAGTCATTTCTGTCCTTCCACCGTGTGGGTCCTGTGGATTGAACTCAGGTCATCAGACTTGGTGGTGAGTTCTTTGACCTGCTGAGCCAGCTGAGCCATCAGAGCAAAACTGCATTTCTTGTTGCCAGAGGCTATCAATATTGTTAGTCAATAACCTCACATACATCAAGGTTCTAAAATGCCCAATTGTTTTAGGATTTTATTGCTGTGAAGAGACACCATGACCATGACAACTTTTATAAAGGAAAACACTTAACTGGTGCTGGCTTACAGTTCCATTATCTGTCATGGAGGGAAGCATGGAGGCACAGAGGCAGACATGGTGCTGGACAAGGAACTGAGAGTTCTATGTCTGGATAGGCAGGCAGCAGAAAGTGACAGTGACACACTGGCCAGGCTTGAGCCTCTGAGACCGCAAAGCCTACCCTCTGGTGACACAACTCCTCCAAGACTACTTCTCTTAATAGTGTCACTCCCTGTGGGCTATGGAGGCCAATTTTTATTCAAACCAGCAACCGATCAAACCAGCCCCTTATGTCACTGTGTCACATCCTTTGAGAGACCTCAAGAGCTGATGCCTACCTCGTTGATGGTAATGAACTGAAAGATCATAGAAAGATGAGGTCAGGTGGCACTCTGCATCCTGGGAAGAAAGGCATATTGATAGGAAGCTGCTGCCTACTGAGAGAAGCTGACTTACAGCATGGACATTCATATGCCTGTAAAAATGAAATATCAAGCAAATTTAATTTTTATCACTCTTGGTTTCTATGCAGAAACACCTTAGTGCTAGAGATGCTTAGAAATGATGTAGTATAAAGTTTCTTTTGAATTTCCTCAATACATAAAATAGAAACTGGTCCAAAAAGATACACACTGCCAACATCAGGTCTCTACACACATGTGCACACAAGTGTACTTTACACCCACACACATCTGTGCCCACACATGTGTGAAAACACACACACACACACACACACACACACACACACACTACAATCCCCCACATGTACATACAATAAAAGTTATATATAATAATATATTCATTCAACAACTTGGTTTTAAAATAAAAACATACAATAGATACATTATTATTAATAATTAGCTATTAATTTGTTTGTATGGTTTTTAGTAAGCATACTTAAAACATTTATTTACTCAGAACATTCGTCTTCTTTGCTTCTGTTCTTCGTTGTTTGAGTTTTTTAAGACAGAATATCTTACCCTATGGCCCTGGTAGGCATGGGACTTGCTGTGTAGACCAGTTTGACCTCCAGCTCGCATAGACCCACCTGCCTCTGCCTCCAGAGTGCTGGGACTGGATGTGTCTACCACCATGCTAGGCTCAGTTTTTCTTATACTTCAATGTCAAGCTGCACTGAGAGCTTTACTACGTTTCTTCTGTCCCACAAAAATGTTTCTTCCACATGTTGTGCAGTGGTTCAACTAACAGATTCCCTCTTAGCTCATATTCTCACACTCCTGGAATAAGCTGTATTTGACAGGTTGCACTGACTATTCCATTTGGTACCAGGATCTTTACCTTTGAATTCACAACTATACTTGGCCTCCATTTGCCATTTCTTACACTGTTCTTGTTCAGTTTTTCTTTCTGGTGCATATGCTAACCACAGTCCTTTGTGTTCTTTTCTAAGATTTGAAATTTTGGATGTGTAGGCATAAAAAGAAAAAAATAAAGGGATGTGTTCAAGTATGGTAAAAACATTTATTAAACTTCCTGGGCCTGTTGTCTTTTTATCAATTAGTCATATGAAGTATGGAAATGATTTTATATCCAATTTACTATGTGTGTGTGTGTACACGAACACATGTGATGTGTGTGCACATATGCACGTACACATGTCCTTTATCACTGTACACTTTATCTTTTGAGACAGGGT
Source organism: Lophiomys imhausi (assembly GCA_907164525.1). NCBI lineage: Eukaryota > Metazoa > Chordata > Mammalia > Rodentia > Muridae > Lophiomys > Lophiomys imhausi. The sequence continues at coordinate 1,974,187 of CAJQZJ010031946.1, forward strand.
TTTTCACTAAGCCTGCTGCTCACCGTTGTACCTAGGCTGGCTGGTCAGAAAGCCTTTGGAACCTGCCAAGCTCCACACTTCCTCCCCTGAGCCTCGGGCTGAGGTTACAGGCACCAGCCTCATGCCAGCTACTATGTTGTTGACAGTCTGAACACAGCCAGCGTGTTGCCCCTGAGCCCTCTTCCCAGATGCTGTAGAATCTGAATTACTCATACTCCCCATGTATCTCTCCTGGGAACTCAGAAAGGTTGTTACTGTAGCAAGTACAAGGAAACCTAAACTTCTGGACACAGGATGGTGGTGAAATGGTGTTGTTCATTAATATAACAAAGAAACACCCTTCTAACCCCAGTCCCTTAGTGTGAAAGTTTGGTGGAAGGTATACGGGGCTACAAAAGGATTGGTAGAAAATGTAAGTCAGCTTTACAAGCAGAAAGACATAATCAGTATTGTGTCTTACACTTGTCAAGTGGGTATTCTCATGCTTAATTTTTTAATAAACAAATTTTAAAGAACTGAATTTTCCCAAGAATCCAGCACATAGATGTCATTTTCAAGCTACTTTTCCCATGCCTTTATTATTATCCTTCAGGCTGTAAAATTTACCACTCATTTTCCAATTGACCAGTGCTGGCAGTGTGTTTGAACAGTAGTAAATCAGATGATTGCTTGCAGACTAAAGGAAACATGCTCCTGCTGTAACATTAGAAATACAAAGGACAGCCTCAAATCCACCTTAGGCAGCCTGTGGGGAAGTGTTTGCTTCTTTATCTAGAAGGGAGTTCCGGCTAATGAGACTTTTCAACCGGTTATAGTTAAAACGTGAAAGGTCCTTCCAATGTATGCCCCTGACCCGGGTTTCTCACAGTGTGTTGCTGTCATGATCCGTACCGTTGTATCTAAGTTTACCTTGCATATGCAAATTCCTTAACTGGACCTTGTTCCATGGCATAAAGAACTGGATGTGCCTAGAATTTTACATTTTTTACAGGTTTGTATCTCTTTTTTGCACCTTCTCCTAGGAATTCTTTTATATAACAAAGCATGACAAATCTTCCCGTAAAACATGTTGAATCATAGAGCTCAGGAGACAGTTCATTCTGTAGAGTGTGGTGTAAAGATAAAGGTCTGAGTTTGATGCCCGAATCCTTTGTAAGCAACAGCAACAGCAACAAAAATCTAGGCATGTTACCCCAGAAAAGATAGGTGGACACAGGACACAGCTCACTGACCCGCCAGCCTACTCTAAATCAGAAAGCCCCAGCTGATGAGAGGATATCTTATCTTATAAAAGAAGATGAACAGTGTCTTAGGAATGACAGCCAAACTTGACCTCTGACCTCCACATGCACACCAATGCACACATGTACACACACATGAACACACACAGACACACAAATACATACACAGAGGAGTGACTCATGATGTTTTATTAGAGCTGTTTTAGAATTATGCAATTCTTGCTTTAAAAACAATGTCAGTCAATCACTTAAAAAAGTCTGTCTTGTGAAAAATTTGTATATCATGATATTTGTACCTTGGAGTTTATATATGATGGATACCAGAGTTATTTGTGAAGGGCGATTTTCTACACTGAGACTCTGTAAAGAAGTCTTTTAATAATTACAAAATATCATTTGTATAAATGTGAGTTCAATATTTTATTCCATTTAAAGTGAGTTATACTCCTGTTTTGTAAAACTTTTCTCTAGGGATATTAGCTGTGGAAGCAGTTTAGAATATGTGCTTTAAAAACAATTGGGAAACTAATAGAAGCTTTAATCCAAAGCATAAAGGAACAAAAAAAATTAAAAAACTTTGCTGCAAAATCACTAAGAAAAACTTAAAATATCAACTAAAGAAAGCTTTGTGTAATATAGATTTATTTTCAAGTTTTCATTATGTGTGTATGAGTGTAGGTGTGTGCATATGAATGCAGGTGCCCTTGGAATTCAGATTAGGGTGTCAACTCTCCTGTAGCCAGGGGACAGGCAGCAGTGAGTCACCCAGCAGTGCTGGGAAGCAAACTTTGTCCTCTGTAAGAGCAGTACTACCCTCTCTCCACCAACGTGCCATCTGTCCAGCCTTCTATCTACAATTTAATTTATTGATGAAATGCTTTTAAAGGAACAAATGATCAGGTGGGTAAAACAAAGTGGGTGGGGAATAATAATTGAGATAATTTGACAAGAAAGATGAGGTGATTAATGTCATGAATATAAAGATAATTTCAACAGCTATTTTAGCTCCCAGTCAAGAAAGCAACATTATGGGGGAGCTGGGGTGTGGTTTCCTTAGAGTGAAGCTGTGCTCAATCTGTGTGCATCTTAGGATGTTGACTGCTTCCTAGGCTCCCTAACCTGACCATGAATGCTTCTTTTTGCCCCCAAAGGGAATCTTCTGGTTATAACATTTGTTAGCTACTTTGGCGCCAAACTTCACAGGCCAAAAATAATAGGAGCAGGATGTCTGGTCATGGGAGTTGGAACGATGCTGATCGCAGTGCCCCAGTTCTTCATGGAGAGGTAAGTCTGAAGTATCCATCTTTTCCTGAACTTTTCCAGCAATGGCTGTTCTCTCCTTCCTTTTCTTAAAATTATAATTTGTTTTGTTTTGTTTTCATAAGGCAGCCATCTTGCTAGGTGCCTCTGGCTGGTCCTGTGTTCATCTTACTAGATAGCAAGATAGCCTTGAATTCACAGCCTTCTTGTCTCAGCCTTCTGAGTGCTGGGGTTATAGGCATTTGTTTAAATGTGTGTGTGTGAGTGTGTGTGTGTGTGTGTGTGTGTGTGTGTGTGTGTGTGTGTGTTTCTGCCTGCATGTATATCTGTGCACCTTGTGTGTGCAGTGCCATGGAGGCCAGAAGAGGGTACTGGATCCCCTTGTACTGTAGTTATAGATGGTTGTGAGCTGCCACATGGGTGCTAGAAACTGAACCAGGTCCTCTGCAAGCAGAGCCCATGCTCTCCACTCTGAACCATGTCTCCAGCTCTGTCACCAGATATTCTTACAGCTTTTCACAGCACTGTTCACTGAATATGGGATTTTTGTAAATGTGCGTTGCTTTGCATAAACAGACTTTTGTTCTGTATTCTTAGAAGAAATACCCTTGGTGTTACACAAAGCTTGTCAATCACAGATGGTAGTCAGGAAGGGCCACCCTGGCTGGCTGAGCTTTGCATTCTTTCTCTTAGCTCCACTAACTCATCTATACCAGTAATGATATAGTATAGATATGTGCCCATCATTCTTTTAGATGCTGGGGATAAAGGAGTGAAAAGGACTCCATGAGCTCATGGGTCTTAGGAGAACAAAAACAAATACAATATACAGATACAGAGTGCTGTGGCATGTCAAATAATGATATTAACTGTAGAACATGGGGCTGGAAATAATGGTCAAGCATTTGAGAGTGCTTGCTGTACAAGTAGTGTGTTGCACAAACACCTGTAACTCCAGCTCAGAGGCACCCAGCACCTTCTAACTTCCCTATGAGCACTAGTGTGCACACTAGCACACACATATATGCATACCCTCAGGCAGATACACACCACACACACACTATAGAGAATAACAGCCAAGTGAGGACCCTTGAGGGAACCATGCTCCAGATGCAGCTCACTGACTGGTGACATATGAGGAAGGACTGTTAAAGGCCAGGTGCTGTTCACAGACCGACTGACCAGTGACCTCAGGTGATGGGCTGGAACAGTCTCCCCAGTCACATGCTGGGGTTACATATGCTCCCTGGGGCACCTAGCACTTAACTGAGCTCATGCTTGCAGAACAGGCACTTTACTGACTGAGGTGTCTCCTGGACCCAGGATTTGGGTTCTTTAATGGTTCATTGTGACTGTGACCACTGCCTCACGAACCAATACTGAGGAAACAAGCTTGGAATGAGACCAGTGGGAAGTGGACACAGAACTTCATAATCACAGTAAAGACTGCCTTGGGCTGAATTTGGAAGCTGTGCAGAACAAAAATCCTAAATTTAAGAGCATTTGGACCTGGGGCTGTGGCTTATCAACGAAGTATGGTCCTGCACACAAGGGGAGGAGGGTTCAGCTCCCACCAATGAAAAAAAGAAAAGAAAAAAAGTTTTCAGTCATTATTTGGACCTAATGGCACAGGCCTGTGACACCAGTTATTCCTGAGGCTGAAGCAGGAAGATCACATAAGTTCAAAGCCAGTCTTGGAAGGCTACTAGGAGCTCATGGCCACCTCAGGGCAACTTAGCAAGGCCATGTTTCAAAGTAACAAAGAAACTCAGGAAAGTAGCTGGGTGGTGGAAGAATTTGCAGCCAGGTTCACTGCCTTGAGAGGAAAAGAAGAATTAGTGTTCCTTCAGGGCAAATAGCTCTTGAGCCTTAATGCATATTATACATTCTCTAGAACTGGCCTGTCTGTTTTCTGCTAAATGTGTGATTCTGATGTCCTAATACCACAGGCTGTTATAGTATTATATTGATTTTTCTCTGATTTGAAGGCAGCTTTGGTCTTTAACAAATATAGGTAGATACTTCTTGTACTAAAGGAATAGATAATAGACAGTCATTAAAATAATTCTTGCTTTTATTTTCTGTCATGGATGGCCCAAGAGTGACACAAAAACTTACTGACCACATCTTCTGTCCACCTGTGAAGCCAGCTGCTATTCAGTGCTGGTTTAGTTCGATGAATCTGATTTGAAGGAAACTGCAAACCCAATCTGATTACCTCATGAGTGGAGAAGCAAACCTTTGTTCTAAGCAAGATGTTAGCCTGTCAGGGTAAAAATATTTTTTTATATGCAGGTACAGCTATGAGAAATATGAGAAGTATCCTCCCTCCTCCAACCTTACTCTCAACATCTCTCCATGCTACCTAGAGTCCAGCAGTCCATCACCAAGCTCAATCACTGGGAAATCACAAAGCAAAATAAACGATGGTAAGATGATTTTTAAAAATTGACTTGTATAAATGGGTAGTTTTAGCTTTTATATATGATTTAGTATGCATTTTAGTTTTTTCCTGGAAAGTATTATTACTTGAAATATTAAAGTGCAAAAAAAAAAACCCACAAAACCCTACAAATGTGCTAGGGAGATAGCTCAGTGGGAAAGGATGCTTGCTTCGCAAGCATGAGGACAGGAGTTAAATCCATAGTGCCCACTTAAAAATCTAGGCATGTATGAACATGCCTATGAACTCAATACTGGGAGACAGAGATGAGTGGGTCCCTAAAATTCACTAGCCAACCAGTCTAGCTGAAACAGTGAGCTTCCTGTTCAGTGAGATATTCTGACTAGAGGCAAAGGGGCAAGAAGGATGGAGAAAGGCACCAACATGCTCTGGGCTCTGCTTGCACACAGCGATAGGCATGTGCACTCGTTGTTCACATGCCTGCCCTGCATGTACTCACAAACACATAAACAACTCCTAAAGTATAAAACAGTGTAATATGATCCCAGTAAGATATTTCAGTGATTAAACATTATGAAAAAGACTACTAATTGCTTGGTGGTGACTAGGAAGATCTACTATTGGGTTCGAGTAAGGTGGGTCTTGAAATGAAAATAAAATGAGTTTCACAAATAGAAACATCAGTCAAAAGGCTTAGAAAAGAAGAAATGTGATTTTTCCCATGGTTACATTTAATTTTCTTTTTATTCCCTTCACGCCTTGGTAAAAATAATTCCCACCTCCAGTGTTGCTTAGAAGATTCCAGTTAAAAATACCTGAGAACCACTTAGCCCAGCATGTGCCTGGGAGGGGTTGTTTAGATGTGGTGATTACTGGAGGCTGTTAACATCCTCAATTTTATTAGAGTGCCCAAACTCTGCGAAATAGTCTTTTATTTACACAACTGATGTAACTGTCTTGCTTCATATAGTCAGATTATAGCATGACATTTATTAATGTATCCTTAAATAGTCAGCTTTAGATTCAACTCTAAAATATTTTCAAAACCCAATTCTTTTTGTTGGAAAATATGAACTTCTAAAGAATATAAGATGTATATATTTTTTATATGTCTTGTTCCCAGAATTCTAAAAATAGTTGATTGCTACCAGATACAATTAGTCAATACAGACCAGTGTTGCAATTATCGACCACACAAACGGTGGAGTTTCAGGTAGAACTTGAGAATGGAACAATGGGAAATACTTGTGTTTCAAAAATACACAGTTTTTAACAAAGAGAAGGCAGATTTGCTCATGAGTTGTTATGCCTCAAATAGCAAGGTTAGAGGTGCTGGAGTACAGAAAGACAAATATCTCTGTGTAGGTATAAAATGAAAAGAAGCTCGCATGTAAGTTAAAGGAACACAAAGAAGCAAGAAACTCCTCTGAATTTATCTGTGAAAGAGATAGAAGTCAAAAGACAAAATATATATTCCAGGCTCATCCAAATTCTTAAGAGATCAGCAGTGTGGCAGATTCCGATTCTGCTTTCTAATTCAATCTTAAAACAGAATGTAGAAATGAAGAATAAATATTTAACTTCAATAGTGATCTAGCTCTAGTCCTCTTGTTTGCTTTTCTTTCAAGGATGTCAAGGGGATGCCAGCTCCACTATGTGGGTTTATGTTTTCCTGGGAAATCTTCTGCGAGGATTAGGGGAGACTCCTATCCAACCCCTGGGCATCGCCTATCTGGATGACTTTACCAGTGAAGACAACGCTGCTTTCTACATTGGTAATGCCTACCTCATCCAACCTGGGAAGTGGGGTGCCTGGTCTCAGCCATCTATTTGCATCTCTCCCAAATGCTGCATGGAAGGTTTTAACACTCAGTCCCCCATGCCTTCATTCAATTAACACATTCCTCAAGTACACATAGAATTTGAACAGTGTAAGGTACTTTAATCAGCATCTGCTGGATGAAGGGAAAGAACACTAAATTAAAAGAAAATAGTTGTGACCTTAATGGCATGGGACCTTGTGAAAGCATCTTCCAGGCTTCAGAGTTTGGACATTGTGTGTGTGTCTGTGTGTGTGCCTCTGTATGTGTTTCTGTGGTGTGAGTGTGTGTTGCATGTGTGTGTTTGTGTGCCTCTATCTGTGAGCCTCTGTATGTGTGTGTAAGACTGTGTGATCATGTGTGTGTCTCTCTGTATGTCTGTGAGTGTGTACAAGTGTATGTGAGTATGTAAATGTGTGTGCATGTGTGTGTTGTTGCTGCACTTCTAGAAACTGCCTTGCATTTTATAAGCCCTGATTAACTAATTAACTAGAGGATCTCTTCTTCTTCTTCTTCTTCTTCTTCTTCTTCTTCTTCTTCTTCTTCTTCTTCTTCTTCTTCTTCT
>CAJQZJ010031946.1:1981486-2023789 GCA_907164525.1 Lophiomys imhausi
CTTCTTCTTCTTCTTCTTCTTCTTCTTCTTCTTCTTCTTCTTCTTCTACCTTCTTTCTTCTTTCTTATTTGAGAAAAGAAATATAGAGAGAACATAAGCAAGGCTCAAGGATACCCATCTCTAGATCAGGTTCCTGAAGACAGGTGAGCAGCAGTAGTAATCAGCATCTAATGCAAAAGGGTTGTGTGTGGGGGGGAACGCATTGGAAAGCCTTCCACACAAAATTGTATTGCAGAAGTGAGCTCTTAAGGTCAGGTGCATCCAAACACTATTTAATGGGTGTCTCTTACACCCTTGGAATCGAGCTGGAAATTATAGTTGCAGGGATGACTACTGTGTCTTCTGTGATTCATTTATCAGTTTTGATTTCTTGGAATTTTGAGCCTTTGAAGGTGGAGCTTTTAGGGACAAAGAGCAAGATTGAAGGAGAGGCTACACCAAGGACTACTATGTTTCTGGCTATGCACCACAGAAATCCTTGATATCCTGCACATGCCCAAATAAGTTTAAATTAACAACCTGCTCTCTCCCTAATGAAAACTTGAATATAATTCAGGAGCCTAAAGAAGGACTATGTGAGGCACACTACACAATTATCCTAGGGCCTGGGTAGGATTTCCCTTCCTCTGCGGTTCTCAGACTTACAGACACAGTCTTATACTGTTCTTTGTCCTGAAAGACTCCAAGGAATAACACTTCATGCCTCTAGTTAATGTAATCTCCCAGGAATACCGGTGTTTGTGTTCTGTTGTGACATGAACAGCAACTTAGCAAAACAGCCTAATGCTTTCTAGTGATACTGTCCTCTGGATAACCTGCTCCCACCATCTGTTCAGGCTGCCTCTGATCTGTGATGAGCTTTATAAAACAAACAAACAAACAAACAAACAAACAAAAAACCAAAAACTTAACTAGTTCCAAAGTCTACCTCCATTGCTAGCTGCCTCTCCAGACATCACTCTCTAGGTAGAGCTTCCTCACAAGCTCTATGTTTATGAGTGTGATTTATCACCGAGGTCCAAAAAAATCCATTTTAATGTCAAAACAGACTTATGCTTAAGTGACCATAAATATTTTTGAAAAATTATCAAATTAATAAAGTTATGGTTTGTTTGTTTTTTGTCTGACAGAGCCCCTAGCTCGATCCTCCACCTCTCAAGTGCTAGGATTCCCAACAAGTACCTATGGACAAGTACCTGTCAGAACTAAAGTTTCGAAGATTACCTATGTCAAACTGTTGGTATTATTTCCTTGAGTCAATTAGTGTGTTAAAAGTACTACTTTTCTCCCAAAACAGGGAGAGATTTATTTCTTGAGTCAGCAGAGTTGAAGACTTAACCATTGAAACGCCGACAAACGAGGCGTGGAAGTATTTACCTTGTGCTCACCAAGGGCATCTCCTTCATATTTGCTGCTTAGTATTTTATCAGTTTACCAAAGTATAGTCAAATGACAGCTATTCTTACTTTTTCTCTTATGCCCTTTTAAATATGTTTTATTTCGACTTGGTTTGCTTTTTTTTGTGCAGGGTGTGTGCAGACTGTGGCAATTATAGGGCCCATTTTTGGCTTCCTTTTGGGCTCATTATGTGCCAAGCTATATGTTGATATTGGCTTTGTGAATCTAGGTAAGTAGATTGGCTATTTATTTATTGATTGATGATTGACTGATTGATTTATTGATTGTTTTACACTTTTCTCTCTCTATGTGCACATGCCATGATGCACTTGTGAAGGTCAGAGGATACCTTGTGCAAATCAATTTTCTTCTTTCACCATGTGGAGTCTGAGATGGGACTCAGATGCCCAGGTGCCTTTACACACTGAACTGGTTAATGTGCTAAAAGTACTAGTTTTCTTCCCAAACAGAGTGATTTATTTCCTCACTCAGTGGAGTGGAAAAATTAACCAGTGAGGCAACCACAAATGAGATGTCATCTTCTCTGCCTGAATTTAATTTTTCATTTATTCATTAATTTTAATTACTGAAATTTTTAATGGGATTGTGAAAATATTAAATTTTGGTTTTGGGTTTTTAAATTTAAAAAGTTGTATGAGTACAAATATTTGCATAAATATATGTATGTACACTAAATGAATGATTGTTGTTGGAGGAGGACAGAATGGGTGTAAGATCTCCTGAAACTGGAATTACAGACAGTTATGTGCCAACATGTGGGTGTGGTAATACAACCCAAATCTATAAGAATATCAAGTGCTCTTAACCACTGAGCCATCTCACCAGCTCCAAAATTTTGTTTTAATACACTCTTTCATAAAGTAAAAATAATCCATGGAATACACATTTATGCTGAGGATGCAGGTGATTACAGTGCAGAAGGACAAACAGGTAGTGGTTAGAACAGGGTGGCCTGTGGTCTGTTTATTAAGGCAGATCCTCTTCTACAGCTGCCAATTCAAATGCATCCAGCACAGTTCAGACTCAAATCTGTGGCTCCTGCTTCTTCTTGCTGGTTTCAGGTGTGTTGACATTTATTATAGTGATATCAACCAATAAAGCAAATTTAGGAGTAAAAGTCTCCAGTGACCAAACTTCCCTTTCTCCTGATCCTAGCCTCTCTCTCTCCTCTGCTCCATTTCCCCCCAATGAGGCAATCATCTTGGGGAATGGCAGCCAACATTCTTTGAGGATAACCTTAGATACTCCATATGTAAATAAGTGCTTCTGAAGGAACAGTTGGCTGTAGGGAGTTTCATCTTCCTTACTCTCTCATATGCTTATGGTATAGTCCCAGAGCACAGTGTAAAGTCATAAACCTCCTACAGCCTTTAGTCTCTGACTTTTTAACCCACAATTCAAACAGGGAAACTAAAGTCCTTCAGTCCTCCAGGAACACACCTTTTCTGGAGATTGAGGGGTAAGGGCAGGGAATGACATGTATTAACTATTAGATGTTTTCTATTTTCATATGTGTTCTTATACATACATATATACATTTCCTTGTGTCTGGGCATACATGTGTGGGAGTGTGTGTACATGGATAGGCATACACATGGAGGCCTGAAATTGATGCTGGAAGTCATCTTAATTTAGTCTTTTACCTTATTCAATGAGTCAGGGTCTTTCGCTCAAACTCAGAGATCACTGATATAACGAGTGTTGCTATCCAGCTTACTTTGTGGCTCTCCTGTCTCTACTCTTGGAGGCTGGAATAAAGGCTGGCATCCAGGCCCACCTGGGACTCATATAGGTTCTGGGAAATCAGAACTTAGACTTATGTACTAAGTCATCCCCCTGACCCCTGATAGTTTTTTTTTTTTTTTTATGATGTGGTAGAACTGTTGCTAGAATTTGTTTTCTGCAGTAACTCATTTCAACACCCTAACCTTGAAGAATTTGCTACTTACCCAACCTCTGTCTTTCAGATCACATAACTATCACTCCAAAGGATCCCCAGTGGGTTGGAGCCTGGTGGCTTGGTTATCTAATAGCAGGGCTCCTAAGTCTCCTTGCAGCTATACCTTTCTGGTGCTTACCCAAGACTCTACCAAGATCCCAAAGCCCAGAGGACTCTGGCTCCTCATCTGAGAAATCCAAGTTCATTATAGATGATCCAGTTAGCTACCAAATGGCCCCTGGAGAAGAAGTGAAAATTATGGAAATGGCAAGAGGTAACTCAGACTTTCTTTGATCATAGGCTACTGTCTATCTTCCTAGTGGGACTGGAGGAGGTTTATGAACAACAGCACTTGACTTCCCTCCCTGTGTGAAAGAAAAATTAAGAAGCCATACAGGAAACAGAAATGGAGAAGGGAAGTCTTTCTTATTGAAAAAGTTACAGAGCTGGATGAACAAAAAGCCCTGCATATCTTCCTTCTCAGGGTCTCTAACTTCTCACTCATGATCGTTTTTCTCTATAGTAGTTGTTCAATGTAAATCTGGGTGGGCAGAAAAGAAGAGGCTACAACTCCATGCCTGAGAACCTTTCACACACAAGACCTGCCTGTTTGAATAATGTATAGAAATGTGTGTTTTGGCAAGAGTGTAAGTGAGAGGCAGGGAAAAGCAATGTTCTCAGGAGTTTCCTTCAGGGAACTTGGTGGCTGAGAAATTGCCCTCATCTCTTTCTAAGAATTCACGTATTCATGTTTATAGACATTCTTCAACCTGTTGAAGTTAATTGTCTGAATCATGGGGTGGGGGTGAGAGGAGGAGGAAGGTTCTTTTAGCACCAAGGTATCTGTGAGCTACATTTGGAGAAAGAGACTCACACTAAGAGTTTTTGATGCCCAGCCTAGAACTGCTAGGACGATGAGAAATGCTCCACCCCTTTGTCACCAACACATCAGCTGGTGAGATCACTTCCTGTCTCACTTATGGGTCCTGTTTAGTCTTCCTCTAGGAGTGAATACACCTAGATTCAAACCTGAGCAGACTGTAGCTCTGCAGGTTGCAATGTCTACCAACTGAGATCCTTCTTCAAGGACTCCATACTGTTTTTGCCTTACAGATTTTCTTCCATCACTGAAGACTCTTCTTAGAAATCCAGTGTACATCTTATACCTATGTGCAAGCACTGTTCAGTTCAATTCTCTATTTGGCATGGTGACATATAAACCAAAATACATTGAGCAGCAGTATGAACAGTCATCCTCCAAGGCCAACTTTGTCATTGGTATGTCCACACACGCCTGCCTGTCATATGTTCCTGTAGAAGCCGTCTTTGATGAATCTTGCACATTCTTAGTAACATTAGATTTCTACATTTTTTAACCTAAAGTAATTTCAGGTGTTTTAGATGAAGTAAAATAGCAAATTAAAAAAATATAGTAGGGTAAATATGTGTATGGTGGGTGTGTACTACAACTTTGCAACAAGAATTATTTATATCTGTGACTGGTTGGCTTTGAGTGAATTTCCCACGACTACTACAAAGAGGTGAATCCAGCACGGATTCCTTTTAGATGATTGCTAATGTTGGGTACCTGTATTAGAAGCTCTGTTGAAACCTTATATTTACATTATGCATGCATGGTGTCTTGGATTGCATACAGCAGGTATTTAGACAGCACAACTGTGCTCACTCTAACAAAGATTGACCCAGACATGTTTAGAGTGGCTATATTTATAGCATATTAATATATCCAATAATAAGAACATCATTCAAGGATCAAAACAAGAATGAAGAAGTATAAGAACAGAGAACAATATTTAAACACAGGGCTATCACCCTGTGCAAAATGAGAGATTTAAAACCTGAATTGACTCCTTCTCTTCATAAATATGTCATTTAAAGTCACTATTTTGAGCTATTAAATTTATTCAGTTTCTTGGGACATACTCCTTTGTGATATGAGACTCTAATTTCTTTCCCTATACAAAAATTAAAGAATTTATTTTATTATTATTTTGTATGGATATGGATGTGTTGTGAGAGGTGTGGGTGGGTGGGCATGTTTGTGCACATGAGTGCAGGTGCCAATGTAGATCAGAAGTCTCCTAGAACTTCAGGTGGTTGTGAGCCATCCAATGTGTGTGCTGTGAACCAAAATTAGACTTCTGAGCCATCTCTACAGCCCCTCTTCATGTAATGTCTTAAAAACAACTCCATGTATCTATCTCTGCTAAGGGAAGAAAAAAGCCAAGTACGTCTTGGAAGATGCAATTTTCTGATAACAAAGTCTCAATAACAGGCACTTAGAGGATATGAAAGTGACTGACTTATTTGGTGTATTCTCCAACCTTCTGGAAACATCAAGATTAGATCAGTGAACTTTTTCATTTCCAATATTAATTGATTCAAAATAACTCAATTGCATTATTTTCCAGTTGAACAAAAAAAATTTAGAATTTTCCCTCAGAACTCCATCCATATCTCTCAGTATTGTATACTGAGTTGAAAAACAAATAAATAAGGAATAAATCAGTTTGAGATACTCTTTTTCATTTTATACATAGTTTTATACATTAAGACAATTTACAATCAACAGTTAAGTCTGCATATGTTCCCTATGCATTTTAACTGAATGAATTGTGAATATATGTATATGCATGTGTGTGTGCATGTGCACATGTATGTGTATGAGTGTGTGTGTGTGTGTGTGTGTGCATGTATGAAATAGTCATCATCTGGAGCAATCTGTTACCCATGAAGATTATTACCAGCACATACTTTCCCTACTGGCCAGAATAGTTGTTGACTAAATCTTCATAAACCAGTCTTAGCCGTTCTTGAGCCTCATATATGTTGAGGAATTGACTTTAAGATTCATTCGTGGTTTGAATACCCATGGTTGGCTCGTTTCATTCCCATGACATAGTCTATGATATCAGTGTACCATGAAATATTTAGTCACTTTATTGCTGATATCCCTTTTGGTTTGTTTTTATTTTTTGGCCATGACAGAGTGCACAGTCATGATCATTCTATGGCTATATTCATTTTCTTTGACTAGAGCATGGAGTGCAAATACTAAAGCGTAGGCAGTCTGTGGTATATGCAGTAGATATTGCTGAGAAACAACATAGCTGAGCACGTTTAAACACCCACTGAAAATGTGAGTGCATGCTAGTCTCCCCACATTTTTACCACACCTTGATGCTATCAGCCCTTTGGTGACTTCCCACAGTAGTGATATAGTAGTGGTGTGTCATTTACCTGATAACCATCTGTGTTGAGTATGTCTGCATAGGTTTACTAGTCCCTTCCCGATTCCCCGCTACTAACTCTGCTTAGGTCATTAGCCTGAAGCTTATTTATTTATTTTTGCTTGCCAGTCTTTCACTTGGTGACTTCTGGCTACTGCATGGTTTGTTTTTAAATACAAGTACTTCATTGAATGTTGCGAGCATTTCTCATATACTTTACCTTGACTTTTAATTTTTTCCCTTTTGTTAGACATAGATTATATTCTCATACAATATAATCTGAATGCGGTTTCCCTTTTCATTACTCCTCCTAGTTCTTCCCTACCTGATTTGACATAATGCCTTTTAATTTTGACAACAGTCATGATCCTCATTTTAATTAAGCCCAATTTTCACTATTTTTCTTTTTTGTGTTATTTTGATTCTGCTTCTAAAACTGTATATTAAGTCCCCACATCACTGAACTGTTTTCCCAATGCTTCTAATGTTAAATTTTAATTATTTCATTTATCACATATTTCAACAATCCATTTCTAATCAAGTTTTTGTATAATATGAAAGAAGGTTCAATCAGAATAAAGAGAGGAAAAAAAACTCAAAAACCTCTTCTCATGAATTTTGATGAAATCCCATGTCTTTGAAGATGTGGCTGTTCTTCATTATTCCACCTCTTACAATACTGCATCAGGCACTTGATCTCTCCCACACTGGAGTCATGAATGCGTTTTTTTTTTTATTTCAAATTGAAATCTGTTTTTCATAAAGGAAAATTAAGAACACTATTTACAGAGAGATATTCATAATAGAAAATAAGAGCTGAAGAGATGGCTCAGTGGGGAGAGGCATCTGTACTTGCAATAGGTCTGAACACCTGAGGAAGATCCCTGGGATATTTTGAAAACAAATAACAAATTTTACTAGTTCTTTGTGGGAGGCACAGAGGTTCTTGTGCTCACAGCTAGGCACTAGATTTACCAGGCACATTAAACACACAGGGTTGCCTTCTCAAAGGGAGGCTAGGAAGTGGTTAATGGCCTGGAGACCTTTGTGCTATCTGTGTGGCTTACATTCTACCAGAGTCTCCTGACACTCTTATCTGGAGGTTGTTTTTCTCAGTTAATCTATAGAACCCACCACTGTGAAAAATGCCACATATAATTTACAAAGGCTTTTGATGTAATCATGTCTTAAGCTTTGTTATGCACATGGAATTGAGTTAATTATCATCAGGAAAATTTTTCACCGAATTGTTCTGTGCTCCAACATGTCTAAAATAGAGTCCTTGGGGGTCAGACTCTCTAAATGTGAACTAGCACAAGCTACTGAGCTGTGTTGAAATGAACTACCTTGTCAGCACACCCAGATCATTGCTTTGATGGCCATGGTGTTCACAGAGGCTTCCACTATTCTTTGAGACCTTCATACATGCAAGCAGTATGTGATCATAGAAACCCACACTCCTGTCTTTAAATTACCCCAGAATCATCACTATCCATCCTGACTCCCTCCCAACTTTATATATATATAAAATAGATGATATAGAAATAGACATAGAGTAGGAGATAAACAGAGGATAGATAGATATATAGATAGAAATACATAGATACATAGATACATAGTGTGTGTGTGTGTGTGTGTGTGTGTGTGTATTTATGTATATCACACTGAGTCCAATTTGTGCTGTCCATATGCTCATGGGTATGGGACCATCCACTGAAGCATGGTCCATCCACAAGCAGCCACACTCATAAAGGCAGTCGACTGTCCCTCTCCTAGCAGCCATCAATAGTCAATAACTCTCCTAAAAGAGTCCTTTTCTTATACATGCTGGAATTTTGGCTATTTTGATCTTATGTAAGCAGCCATGGCAGCTGTGGGTTCATGAGTGCAGAGTTTTGTCATGACCAGAAAACTGGGAATTTCTCAAAATTCTCAGTGGCACGTTTTATGTATTTATTGTACGTGTGTATATAAAAACAGGGACTGTATTACTTATTTTTCTGTTGCGGTGATACAACACCATGACCAAAGGTAACTTAAGGACGAGAGAGTTTATTTTAGTTTATGGTCCCAGAGGAGTGAGTCCATTATAGCTGAGCAGAGGCATGGCAGCAAGTGGCAAGTAGGGTGGCAGGAGCAGGAAGCTGGGAGCTTATATCTTCAGGTGTAAGTGCAAAGCACGGAGAGAACGGGAAGTGCAATAAAACTTTAAACTCTCAAAGCCTACTCCCAGGGAAGCATTTCCTCCAGCATGTCCTCCTTAACTTCTCCAAACAGCTCCACCAACTGGAGACCAATGCTCAAATGTCTGTGTCTATGGTTAACACCTTGTCATTCACATTACCACAGCTATTAACAGAATAGACATAGAATCACAATAGAGCTGATTCTAGGATGGAGAATGGAAGGTGAGAGAGAAGGAGGAGGGAGGGAGAGAGAGAGAGAGTTCTATCTCCACACTTAGAAGTTTGTTTCTTTTTTTCTTTTCTTTCTTTCTTTTTTTAAATTAGGAAAAACTGTTAACATGAATAAATTTGGGTCACAGGTAGCCAGATCTGTTATGTTCTTCCTAGCATTTGTTCTTTGTTTTAAAAATAACAACCACGTGCCCTTTAGCTGATTGTTGGTCCCTCAAAATCCTGGGATGCTTATTCTTAGTCACTTGCTATACGCTACAAATTTCTGTTTAGGTGAGAGCAAAAGTACTATGTCCTCAGTTGCACTTTATTAAATTCACAGTCATTTCCTTATGAAGGTGAGCCAATTTCTAACCTAGACTCTACCCAGGAGCTATATTCTTAGTCAGGCTGGGCTGGTTTCTAATATGTCAACTTTAGTATTAAGACTTAAAACCTACAGTCAAATCAAAAAGAGGGACTAAATGCCTTTTTAACTATTGATACATGGTGGATACATTTAAAAAAAATAAAGTAATGTAAGAGTACGTCAGAAAGATGATTCTTTTAATTCCATGAAGATTAGTTAAAAGATTAAATATATAAATTATAAAACAAAAGAAAGTATAGAGAAGTAATGATATCTTTTTTATTTATATTTATTTTTGTAATGCTATGGGTTGAACACAGGCACTTGCTCATGCCAGTCAAGCATTCTACCAGTGAACAACAGCTCCAATATCTCTCTTTAATTTTCTTCTCAGCATCTCACTCAAGTGCTCAGGTTGGTCTCGAACTGTCTCTGTATCCTACTCAGGCCGTATAACCTCCCTGTATCTGTCTTCTGTATAGATGGGCTCTCAGACCTATATCCCAGGCCTGGTCTTTCTCTAATACAGAGGATGCACACCCTGGTCCCTATATATTATTTTCACCTTTGCTAATATGACAGAAATGAACTGAAAATTTTGTATTAGATATTGTGCTAAGGACTGCTGATGAATAGCATCATCCCATCACCTCAACACCATTTCAGGTTCAACATCTCAAATCAGAAATAAAACATGCCAACATGATTCCACAAATGGAAAAATCCATACTTGACCTTGAGTAATTGAGCTCATTCAGAACCAAGGCACACTTAAAATTACCCCCAGACTATGTTATTGTGTTATGTATATAATACATAAAATTAATTTTTTGTTGAGATGTGGGTCCCATCTCCTGGACATCTCATTATGTGTGTATACTCTAAAATTTTCCAAAATTCAAAAATGTATTAGTCTCAAGCATCTAAGTAAGGAATATTCAGACTGTAATGGATAGTTATTATAAGAGAGTGGACAGGTTTAGAGATATTTAGAAAATGGCTTGCAGTTGTATAGCTGTTAAGTGGCTGAACTGATGATACCTACACTTAGGCACCTACGTCTCTGAGTACACACCTGGTGGACCACTCCCTCTGCTTGTTTTAAATCATGTTTACTTGATGACTAGTGAGGTTGCCTAACTCTGTCTAGGATTACATTTCCCAATTACCTTGAAGAAGATGTAACTAGTATAACCTAGTGATAGAAGGCAGGGGTTTGTCTTTACCTTCCCTACATCTAAATTGTGTCTTACTATCCAAAATCATGAGGAATTTGCTCTCTAATTAGAGAATGATAACATGGCCATTCTTTTTTTAAGGGGGGGGGTGTTCGAGACAGGGTTTCTCTGTGTGTGGCCTTGGCTGTCCTGGGCTCACTTTGTAGACCAGGCTGGCCTTGAACTCACAGAGATCCATCTGCCTCTGCCTCCCAAATGCTGGGATTAAAGGCGTGCGCCACCACACCCGGCAACATGGCCATTCTTAAGACTGCAGTTAAGACTAAATGTGATGAATAGTACATCAGATGTTTAACTGATCATCAGGATCATGATACATAAATGGTAACATGACTTACAGCTGTAAGGAGACCAGTGAAGCAAGAGACTGAGGAGCTGGATCAACAAAATCAGTTTGTTTGAGCCTGAAAATAGAAAGTAAAACATAAAAAAAAAACCAACCAACAACAAAACAAAAACAAAACAAAAAAAACCTTTTCTTCATTCTCTGTACCTATTATTCTATGGACAGTATTAAAAAACAGTAATGTCTACCCAACTGGCATATGATTGAGAGTGTTAGTTCTGGGTGTCTACCAGAAAAGACATCATTTCATTGACTCATTCAGCACTAGTGGAGTTGCCCTTGCATTGGTTATACCTTGTACCTTGTGTCATGTAGAATGGATACCAAGACCACACTACTGTTAAGCCATGACCTTGATTCTTAACACAAACCCTTGGTTTATGTTGACCAATAATAGTAACTGAATATTTTCAAAAGTTAAAAGGCCAACACAGTTTGGTATGCCAGAACCGTTGATGTGTTTCTGTGGTCACTAAGATCATGTACGTGATGCTCAGAGATCTTGTGTGTACAATGAGTGATGTGTTTTTCTTATTCTACAGGGCTAATCAACATTCCCGCAGTTGCCCTTGGAATATTCTCTGGAGGAATAGTCATGAAAAAATTCAGGTTGGGCGTGTGTGAAGCTATAAAACTCTACTTGGGATCATCTGTATTTGGATACCTCCTCTTCCTCTCTCTGTTTGCACTGGGATGTGAAAATCCCAGTGTGGCTGGACTGACTGTCTCCTATCAAGGGTATGTTCCCTCATGACATTTGAGGAGATAGGATTGTTTAATTTAATTGTCAATAGTTTTCCAGTAAGATTAATTTAATGTTTTAAACATCATAACTATAGAAAGGCATTTTTAATGGAATAGCTAACACTACTTAAAGCTTAGAATCTGTTATTGTTACCCAAAATTTGTGTTTCTTCCAAATTTGAATTTGAGTGTCTTATAGAAATATGAAAATTGCTAAATCTACATCTTATATTAGAAAATTAACCTGACAAATGAAACAATGTAATCCTAGAATTACAGACCTTAAGTTCTTAGTAAAGTGATGATTTATGGGTTGAACCAATCTGATTATAATTTTTTTATTTTAAAAATACAACAATAACTGTCTTTTAGGATTGTGGAAGAGCTAAGTAATGTTATACACACAAAAGTGATTAGCACTTGCCTGCCATAAAATAGCTGGGAGCAGTTGCCTTTTTCCCCCTCTGGACTTCTAATTAACTGGATTGGTTTCTAGGCTATCTTTTCTATATGTTAAAATCATAGCAAGGATCAGGAGAAAAAGTTACCATTTTAGCTGGCTTTAGCTGTTCATCTTGTAATGAGTCCAGAGAACATGAATAATTTACATTTCCTGTTGTTGCTCTCATTCCTTAACCCAGTATGTGGCTGCTGATATGATTGTGGCATATCTAGTTTGCAGGACATATTTCACCACCCATTTAAGAGTTCTTCCTATCACTCCACCAGAGGGAGCATCTGCAGCCTTTTATCTATTTCTATGCTATTCATCTACTGATGTTATGGAACTTCTGCCATGTGCCAGAGAGGCTCTAGATTAAATCCTCCAGACTGCTTAAAGCCCTGCAGAGGCAGAAAGGCAGACAGACTCTCCAGATCCTCTTGTATTCTTTACTTTCTTGTTTTCAATCCCCGTAGTCAAATGCCTGACAAAAAGCACCTAAAAAGGGAGATGTTTATTTGGGCTTGCAGGTTTAAGGGACACATAAGATTCATTGCGGAGGGACCAGCATAGCAGAGGGTGAACCTATGGCTTTGTGAGTCTATGGGAACTGCTTTCTCACATATCAACAGACCAGGAGGCAGTGCTGGGACAGGAAAGAATGCTGTGCTACAAACCTTCTGACCCAGTGATCTACAGACTCCCCACCAGACTCCCAAAGCTTCCACAGCTTTCCAAAAGACCTTCACCTAGTGGTAGAGCCAAGTATGCAAGCACATAAGCATATAGGGGATATTTTACATTTTTCTACATTTCTCTTCTTTTCTGCAGTTGCTTCCCTGCCTCTTGCTCTCTACAGCTCTCCGTTTCCTGTTTATCTGTCTGACTCTAAATTCTAGCCTCTATTTTCTTCACCGACATGGTCTCTTCCACTTGTAATTAAGCATACACTATCATTTCTTTCATCTAAAATGAAAGCTTAGTGAGTGCAAAGTTAAAAAAAAATGTGTGACTACCAGGGTTGTGAGGCTGAAGACTTTGTTGTAGTCAGCGATGGACATAAAAAATATCAATGGTAACTATGAATTACTAGAAGATTCTCCAGAGAATAGAAGCCTTGTGTCATTTTTGATTGTACCTTTCTTACTCGTTTATAGACCAGCATGGCAGGATCATTTGTGGTTTTCAATTTATAAAACATCATAACTTTCATTTCCAAATGCGTGTCCTCTATACTCCCATAAAAATTAGTGTTTGTAAACTTCTTTGAAGGGAAGTGAGTTTTAAAAAGTTTATTTGCTTCCCAGACTTGATGTCTATCAAAGGCAGATCTTGACCTTGAGCACATACATGACTCAAAGTCTACTGTTCTTTCTATATCATGAGGCTTCTAAGGTAAAAGTGAACATATAGACAACAGCTGTGAACTTTTGAGGTTCATATTATGAGCACTTCTATGATAAAACATGAAATATTTTAAAGACATAAAAGATAATATACCCATTGAGTAAGAACCTCTCCAGCAGAGTCAGCTTGAGAGACTAATTACAGTCATGCTACATTGTTTGGTGCATTCTGAACTCCTCTTTTAAAATTGCTTTTCACATTTTAAAAACATCCCCCATAATGGCAAAAATTTAACCTTTTAAGAATAGCTGGCCATTGAGAGCAGCTGAGGAAGGGCAGCACCACTGGGGAAGCCAGCCACTGGCCTCTTAGACAGTTCTCCAAAAGAAAAGACCCACTGGGGGATAAACACTGTGTGTTTATTGAAACCCTTCTTCTAATTAAAAAGTTAAGCCACAACTCTGCTGTCAAACACATTCTTCATAAGACATGTTTGCAATTAAAGTTTGCCCTAGATGGCAAAGTAACATATCCTCAGTAATGTAAAATAATTAACTTCAATGCAAAATGCTTGCCTGGGGACCACTTTGTTTGAAAAGATTTTTTTGATTCTCAACACCCAAGACAAGCTTGAGATATGATAACTGGGTGAATGTTTCTTCTGCAGTAAGAGCATAATGCTGCTATGAAAACAAGAACTTAGATGCAAGAGGCCTGGGAGGGTTTCACTCCCAGGTTTGTCACTAACAAATGGTGTGAGTTTGAGCATGTGCCCTCCCTAACCTGACTTTCCTGATATACAGTGAGTGGGTGATCTCCATCACACCATGTCTCACTGGAGGCGCAATCATCTGTGACATTGTCCTCACAAGACCTATGGCAGCCTGATGCCAAGCTTTCAAAGACATTATTATTATTACAGGTTCAGATGAAACCAATCATCTCAGCCAGCAGTTAATACTTCAAGAGAAGGAGATTAAATTCTCCCAGAGGACTTCTCTGAGACCTAGTTAAATGCCTTTTTGTTGGTTTGGGGTGATCTTTGAGATGTCCTATTCCTACAGTAGCCCAACAAGATGGACTGTTACCTAAATTAATAAATTACTATTATAATGATATAGGAAATACTCATTAGGAGCAAAGGCACACGGGACTGCTTCTTTTTCTAAATACCACCTTTGGATGAATGTGGTGGTGCATGGTTTTAATACTAGCACTGGGGAGTCTGAAGCAGGTGATCTGAGAGCTCAAGCCCCACCCAGGCTACAGAACAAGACCCTGACTCAAAAGGAAAGACTTGATTTTTCTTTGATGATTCAATTCCTATAAACCACATTTCTTACTCTATTTGCTAAGTATTTGACACTAACACCATAGGAGTAAATAAACAAACTGATCTGGCCTCCACTGAATATACATTTTACTATATTGATTTTTAATTTAAGTCTCCAAAATATTTGCATAAAATCAAGTTCAACAAGGTGAGAGATTAACACAAAAGAAAATGAAATGATGGAGGAAACTGGATTATGAGAGGTCTATGGACATAACACATAACATGAAGCCAAAATGATACACCAATGGGTAAATGCCCTGTGGAAAAATTAGAGAAAGAGAAAAAAAACATTCAAGAAAGCCAACACCTGGAGAATAAATGTTACCCATTAACTTTTATAAATATCTTCCATCCTTCCAAAGCTCGCACGTCAGAGGGTTCCAATAAATTCTTGTGGCTTAATGAGTTGGTAACACATTGAATAATGTGATAGGACACAGGTATCCACTGGTCGAATATGGAGACAAAAGATGTGTGGTGCGGTATTGGAAAGACACGAAAGTAGATAGGCAGTCACAGTGGATGTAAGACAGGCATCCACTGTTAGCTGCTTTCATTCATGACTATAATCAACACCCATCATAGTGATCTCCACACAATTACAAAACACAGAAGGCACAATGTCAAAAGTTGACCTAGAATTTTACTTTTCTGTCTTGTAACCATAGACAACATAGCCACCTTTGCTCAAAAATTCATTAAAAGTACTGAGAGGAAGGAGACTTTAATAAGATCTTTACACTAAGCAGTAGATGTGACTAGAATGGGTAAACCTCTTTAAGGTAGGGTTAAAGGGAAAGTCACTTAACAGTTGGCTCACTTTAAACATGTAGATGCTGAGATCTTTAACACAACAACTGTATTTTCAAAAGACAAACTTGATTGCCAATAGCACAGCATTTATATGACTCAAGAGCATTTTCATTTTAAAATTAGGATCTTGTCTGCTAAGAGGTAATATTTTATACTGTTACGTTTCTTTTCAGAACCAAACCTGTTTCTTATCATGAACGAGCTCTCTTTTCAGATTGCAACTCAAGATGTAAATGTTCAGAGTCAAAATGGGAGCCCATGTGTGGGGACAATGGGATCACATATGTGTCAGCTTGTCTTGCTGGTTGTCAATCCTCCAGCCGGAGTGGAAAGAACATTGTAAGAAATATTTCTTAACTTGTCTGCTTGTTATCTTACTACTATGTACACCCATGTAGCTCCATTTGGGGATCAGGAGGTTCCCCAGATAGAAGCCCCCTGGTTTTGATCCTACCCTTGTTCTTGTATATAAATATAGAGAATTTCAATCATTCTTGTGGATCTGCAGTTGAAAGGATTAAGGAAAGAATTAGTTATGTAACAGGTGCAACAACTTTCATAATTGTTTAGTCTACATCTTCTCATTTTATTGAAAAGAGTTTTAGCCCAGAATGAGAAAGTCCGAAATATCAGATCATATAATTTTTTAAAGTCTGCTTTAGGATCTGTGTCTCCTGAGCTCAAGGCCAGTAGACATGGATGGATTTAGGAAGAGCACAAATCAGCAGGTTAAGGTCTCTATCTAGAGATTTGGATTGAGAAGCCCAGGAACTGATTGCAGGGAAGTTGATGGCTCTGAGGCAGCTCTGCTGGATAATGAGGGGTTTTTGGTCTGGGCTTCAGAGCTTCTGTAGAGTAGAGCAGAGGAATCAGAACTCCAGGTAGGAAGTTTGCACAGTCTGTGCAGGGGCAATCATACATGTACTTGGGATGAATGGCTTGAATTGCAAGCACTTATCCCTCATAGCTGTAGAAATGAAGTCTAACTGAAGGTGCCCATGGGTCCAGGGCAAGGTGAGGGCTGGCTACCTAGTTTGCAGATGTCCTCCAGGACAGAGGGCAGAAAGGAAGGGAATGGTGTTTATAGTGGTCAGCTTTTTGTCACTCCCTCAAGTACTGGGAGGGAAGCATTTAAAGAGGGGAAAGAGTTGGTCAAGCTTAACTTTCCCATGTCTTCGGTCATGGCCATTTAAGTTGCTGTATCTGGGCCTGTGCTGCTGCAGGGTAAATTGGAATGGCCCATGTGACAGAGGCCATCAACCTCACAGTGACCTGGTAGGAAAAGAGGATTAGAAGACAGGCTACAGCTTTCCAAGGCCCTCCTCAGTGACAATTTACTCCATTTAGAACCTTCTTTCACTTATACCACCCCCAATAATGCCATCATATTATGAACTTATCAAAGAGTCAGCCTATTGATTAACTCAGAATTCTTGTGATCTAGTTTTTTCCATAAATCCAATCAAATGGAAACCTAGTCCCCAATGTTATGGAGATACTTCCTGTTTGAACCTTAAAGTAGTTTCTTCTTGTATGGATACTAATTCCTGAAGACTGTGTCCCCATGTCCTCCCCAGGGCTTTACCTCCAAATCTCATTGCACAGAAGCTTAATATTCCAATGACTGAACTGGGAATGGATGTTCAGTGCATAACTGAAACAAACTTCGAGGGACTTTACATTAACTGACTCCTCCACCAGTCAAACCTTTTCATTTCAGGCTCAAACACTGTCTTCTGTGAAAATTGAACAACACATATATAATTAAATATACTTGTTAACTAGCTGTGATTGCTTATCTAAACACATTTGAGGACATCCCAGATGATAGTGAGATGCAGGAACAAAGAGCAACAATAAGACAAGATCAGGATTGGGACATAAATTTTTTCAACAGAACCATATATATATATATAATATATATATGCATATATACATATATATGCATTACATATATATTCTTTTTTATTGATGAAATTGTATAACCTTTATTTTATTCTTTATCTGAAAATGTACTCTTCGGTCAGTGATGAAAAGGCCAACTTATTGTCTTAGTTAGAATTTCATTGCTATGATAAACACCATGACTTGGAGGAGACTTTCACATCATAGTGCATCATACACAGAAGCCATGGCAGAAACTCAAGGAAGGAATCTGGCAGCAGGAACTAAAGCAGAGGCCACAAAGGATGGCTGCTTACTGGGTTGCTCCCTGTAGCTTGCTTATTCTGCTTTCTCATACATACAGAATCCCCTACGTGAGGGTGGCATCACCCATAGTGGGCTGGGCCTCCTACATCAATCACTAATTAAGAAAATGACCTGCAGCCCTGCCTACGGGCCAGTCTTATGAAGGCAGTTTCTCAGTTGTAGTTGGTTCTTCTCAGATAATTCTGGATTGTGTCAGTTTGACAAAAATTAAGAATAAGAATAGGGACACACGTAATGTATGGTACACATAGGAAATAAATATCATAAGATTCTCATTTCATAAATTAACTCCACAGAAATAACCTGTGGGATGATAAAATTACTTAATATTCAAGGTTTAGTTGACTTTTATGCATAAGGATTTGCCACCTAAAAGATGATGTAAATTCTACCATATCTTCTAATTCTGCCCATTTAGCTAATAAGTTTTTTTTTTCTTAAATACTGAAAGTGAGGGTAATTTTAGGCTCTGGATGTATAGGAGTGAGAAGTTAGGGCAATCCTGCTTTCATAGAGATTATCTTCTAGTAGAGAGATGAAATTTAAGTAGCTCTATGCATAGTAACAAGAACTGAGGTAGGGTGCAAGGACAGAGGTATGGGGTTTGGTTTAGAAGGGGAGGTCATGGAAGGTCTCTCTAATGAAATCTGAGGAGATAGCGGGAGCCTTCCTGGATGTGAGCAGCAAGACCATGAGATATGGGTGAACTTGCTGTGTTCAAGTGGAGGGATATTTAGGGCCAAACAGACCTGCAAAATTGTTCTCATGGGAGCCATTTGTAACCAAAACAGAGGTCAAGAGGGAAGATTGTTGATTGTCTAACACGATCTGGGTGGGATCTGGGAGCTATATGATAGAGAATGGATGATTAACAACAATGATTTGGGATTTTTAACACTACTTGCAGGGTTGAGGGCAGTGAGAGAAGTTGACCCCAGTTTTGATCATTCACTTGGATTCTATGTGGAAAACATACAGGTTTGTGAGGGAGGAATTAGGTTGAGCATAAAATGGTCACTGTGCAATCAAAGCATGAAATAGTGGAGAGGAAGGGGAGGCCTACGAGGGAGGAGGGGGTGAATGTGGCCAAAGCACACAAAGAAAAGTGTAGCCAAGAAACCCTTCGCTACAAATAATATCTACCTTACCAGGGAAAGAAAGAGTGGTAGTTAGACTTGAAATCAAGAGTGAAGGAAGCAATATTTGGGTGGAAATCTTAGAATTTACTGAGAAATTTTCTGTGGAGTTAGTCTTTTGTATACTGTAGGCCACTATTTGAACAATGAAATACTCTTAATAGATTTTACCTTAACATAGGTCAATACAGCAGGAAGATAATTTCCCCATTGTTCATGTAATATGATATGTATATTATACTAAAAGTATTAAAATAAATATGTAACTTCTGTTTTAACTAAATATACCTCAGTAATTGAAATTTTCTCTACTGTGTTACAGATATTTTCTAACTGCACTTGTGTGGGACTTGCAGCTCCTATGTCAGGAAACTGGTCAGGCATGATGGGCAGGTGTCAGAAAGATAATGGATGTCCCCAAATGTTTCTGTATTTCCTTGTGATTTCAGTCATCACATCATATACATTATCTCTAGGTGGCATACCTGGATATATATTACTCTTGAGGTGAGTGCCAAATCTCCTTAGTCTAACTTCAGTATCACACAGAATATATATTCTTCCTTGTGGAGTGATGGCTCTTGATAACTTTTTTCAGTAATTGACCCCAAACCCTTATTCCACTGTCAGATAACCCCACTTTAAGTGTTTTATAAAAATGTAGCTGAATAGAGTTCTATTAGTTCAACATGTTTGCGAACACTTGATTTAGAGAATTGTTAAAACCTGTATCATTAAAGTTTTCCAGTAAACACCATGTGGGTCTTCTGATGTTGGGACAGTATTAACTAACACAGATAAAACATACCTTAGATTAAATATGCTTCCATCAAATGTGTACAATAAACATTTGTGAGCTACTTTAAAAGTTTGTTTAATAACACAGTGTTTTGAATAAATCATTTTGGTCTATAGGCTATTATTTTCTGTATATTCCTGCTAAGACTAAGAATTTTCTTTGATTGAAATATGTTTTCTTTTAATTAACTGAGGATTCTGATCTATAATTATTATTGAATGACTTAAAACAATTTGATATGCAGGACTCTAAAATATGCACTCCTTTGCATATTTTAATTGATATATACATTTTTTAGAATAATTTAAATTGAGATTAAGTACTGATTCCTGGTATAAATCATATATGTTTAAAAATTGGAGAACTTTAAATTTTGCATCACTCTTTTAAATAAAATTTATGAGACGTAAAGAGTAATGATTAGATAATCATCATGACCAGATAAAACTTATCTGAAAAGATGTATGTGTGTGTGTGTATGTCTATATGTGTGTATGGTGTGTATATGTGTGAAAAGTGAACACCTGTGTGGTATTCACACATGAGCAGGCCCTAGACTGATGTTGGAAATCACCTCAAATACTCTTCCAGTGTTCTTCCACCTTATTCATTGAGGTAGAATCTTCCAGTTAGAATTTATCAACAAGCTTAGTCTTAGTAGGAATCTTGCTCTAATGATTGCCTGTCTCTGCTTTCTGAGGTTGGAATTACAGTCAGGCACCCAAGCCTACTCAGTATTAATTTGGGTTCTGGGGATTTGATCTCCAGGCTTTATACTTGTGCGGCAAGAACTTTAAGCACAGAGGAATCTCTCAGGCCTTATTTTAAAAATGGTGCCTTTTCTATTTTAGGTGCATTCAACCGCAACTGAAGTCTTTTGCACTGGGTATCTACACCTTAGCAGTAAGAGTTCTTGGTAAGTGTAATCAAAAGAACAGTCTTTTCCTCCTGTTTCTCTCAACATTATGGTGTGTGTGTGGTGTGTGTGTGTCTGTGTGCATGTGTGTATGTGTGCATGTGTATATGCGTGTGTGTATGTGTGTCTGTGTGCATGTGTGTGTGCGTGTGCATGCGCGTGTATATGTGTGAGTGTGCACGTGTGTGCATGCGTGTGTGCGTGTGTGCATGTGTGTGCGCGCGTGTGTCTCTGTGTGTATGTGTGCGTGTGTGTGCGAGTGCGTGCGTGTGTGTGTGCGTGTGTATATGTGTGTGTGCATGCGTGTGTGTGTATATGTGTGTATGTGTGTGCGCGTGTGTGTGTATATGTGTGTATATGTGTGTGTGTGCGCTTATACCTGTTTATTGTCAAGGGGCACGAAACTCTGGTTAGCACCTCTTTAGCAGCTGCTGGGTTAAAAACTTCTGGAGTCTGACCTCGCAGTTTATTTTTCTTACATGCTTATACACAGTAAAACTTTGGGGGGAAGTCTCCACATGGCAATTATCACAACAAAGCCTCAAAGACGGGTACATGGAAACTCCCTCGCAAAGTAGCAAAGCACCTGTGACCTTTACAATAAGAATGTGTTGCACTGACTAGTGTTCCGGGAAAGGGGCTAAAGAGGAAGAATTTGTAATAAGCATAAGGATGGATTCTATTGAAGAAGGATGCGGAGCACACGGGTCCTCACTCACAAGGAAGGGTTCCATTCATGAGAGACTCAGGTCAGGATAAGGACCTAAACAATGCTCAAGATTTTGGGGGGATTCAGGAAGGCTGGTTCCATAGAATAGCAAAAAAGATCCCCAGGTTTTAGACACCATCCACTCAAGCCTTCCCAGTGAAGAGACGTCGGTCATTTTTCTTCTCTTGAAGAAAATAGACCCATGTGTTTAAGGAGTCTGCTTCCTCCAGTGATTTCTCTAAGCTGAGTCTCCTACAGTTTATACTGATGCACAATTTCAAATGAGTATGGATCTCCAGATGCTTCACTGCTTAAGGAGCATGGTTGTGCTGCTCTGCAGCTGTAAAAGCTTTCATTTTATATGAGCTCAATGCATTATCACAGTCAAGAAATTTGGTATGGATGTGCTACTATATCTTCTGCACATTACACAATCAAATTTAATTCACTGTACACTTCTGCCCTCTCAATCCAGAGTGAGTGGAGGACTGCACAGTGTACTTTGCTACCCTTTTCAGCCTCGAACAATCGTTTCTTCTTGTGGTTAGGCAAACCTGGTCACTTTATGGAAGACTTTTGTTTTCATTTGCCTGATCATTTTTTTGGAAACAGCCAATAAAATATTTCATGTATGAGCTGTACATGTGACATTGTGTGTCAGTGTTCCCATTCTGTCAGGAAGACCTGACTTTAGTGTAGACCATCACTGGATAATGATCTCTTGTTGAAATTGAGGACCATAACCATCCCCACAATAAAGGTCATTTGTCAATAATAAGTGATCTGTGAGATGATGTCATTATTCCGTATCTGCATATGTTTTCCCAGAGACTAAAATGACTATAAGTGATTCTATATTAAATCAATTATATAGTGACTATTTATAAAACTTCCATGGATTTTTCTCTTGAGACAGGGTTTCTCTGTAGCCTTAGCTGTTCTGGAACATTCTCTGTAGATCAGGCTGGTCTTGAACTCACAGAGATGTGTCTGCTTCTGCCTCCTAAGTGCTGGGATTAAAGGTGTGTGCCACCACTGCCTGGCCAAAGCTTCAGTGGAATTTTAAATAGGCAATATTTTTGAAAATAATTCCTATTTATTACCAAAGACCTGTTTGTCCTGATGGTATCATAAATACATTAGGATGGCTTTAGTAAGAGAACATTATCTTGTATGACTCTATGCCTTGGCTTTGTGCTTAGAATATGAAATGCGCTCCACAGATTTCATTTGTTTGTGTGTCATATCTTGATTTGGGGTACTTTTAGAAGGTGAGTCTAGAAGCAGGAGATCTCTAATCAGGTGGCAGTTGGGGGGAGTTGAGGTCTATAACTTGGCAACTTGTAGTCTGGGTTTTCTATGTTTCCTATTATATTCATTTACCAAGCATGCCCTGCTCCAGGGACCTTTCCCACCATGGTTGATTCATATACCCTGAACTGTGACCCAAAATAAATCCTTCCTTTATTAGCTGTAAAAATGCTGGCTGCTCAAAGGAAACAGACAAATAAAACAACACAACACAAAACGAACCTGTGCCGACCAGATGTTAATAGACTAAATGTTTGCAATACATAAAATAGAAATGAAGCCATTTTAATCCTTCCAGAACACTTCTGTTGACACTTGATTGTGAGAATTTTATCTTTTCTCCATAGGAAGGATTGTGCCCTCAATAATCAGTTACTGGGAAATTGTGAGCACTATAGAATGAATGAGAAAGACAAACTTCCTGTGCCTGACCTGTGTTTGCATAGCTTGGTTCTACCAAAGACACAATTAAACAAGCCGTTCCAAGAGCATTAAGAGTTTGTGGAAGAGAACAAACGCCGTGGGCTAGTGAGCAGAATGAATACAGTTTAGGGCATTGCAATGTCTTTTCTGAAGGGAATCATTTAAACTGAGATACAAAGGGTATGTGTACATTAAGGAGGAGGAGGCAAGAAAATTAAATCTGTTTCAGATAAAGAAAACTACTCAAGGCATAAGGCAAGAGGGTGGAGCATGTTAAGCACTGAAAGAAGTTCGATAAACCTGGGATCTGAAAAATAAGACTATGAATATGAAATGCAATGTTCAGTCTTGGAACAAATACGGTGGGCAATTATCTATGTGGTTATTTGCATAGTAAATAAATTAGAGAGGGTTAAGAAAATTGGCAAAAACAAACAAAATAAAACAACAACAACAGAACCCCTTGGGTATTGCTTTCCTTGGGATAGGGTGTCTGGGAATTGGATCCAGGGCCCTGAAGTATGTTAGACAAATTGTTTACCAGTGAGCTATACATACACCCCACTGAGGGCCCTGTAGTATGTTAGACAAATTGTCTACCAGTGAGCTATACATACACCCCACTGAGGGCCCTGTAGTATGTTAGACAAATTGTCTACCAGTGAGCTATACATACACCCCACTGAAGCTTTACACTGGAGCAGAAGTAGAGAGATGATAATATACACCTAAGGGAAAGATTTTACATGATATGGGATTTATTAAAAGCAAGAGAGGAGCTTAAAGTTGACATCCAAGCTCATATCCCTGATCACTTGGTGAGTCAGTCAAGGCAGAAGTTGTGCTCACAATGAGTGTCAGGAGCCAGGCGATGTGCATCCAGAGATAAATGAATGGCAGCTACTGCATTAGTCCAGAGCTTATGACCAATACTGAGCCATAGAAAGAGGTCTCAGTGAGGAGCTATGGCCTTTTAATCTTCCAAATAGTGTTTACTGGGCTCAAGGTAAGAGGTTCTGGGTCACCATTCATGATCAGAAACTTACAAGCAATCATTTGTGGTTCTTACAGCAGGAATTCCAGCTCCTGTGTATTTTGGTGTTTTGATTGACTCTTCATGCCTCAAATGGGGATTTAAAAAGTGTGGAAGCAGAGGCTCCTGCAGACTGTATGATTCGCATGCTTTCAGGTACAGTGTCAAACACACTCTCCCACTTCTGTACTGCTACGTCTCATTTTATGTAACATCCTTGAATTCCTTATGGAGTTTCCATGCTCATAAGTAAATCAACCCAACATTGTGATCTGTTTTATATATCAATTCTGTTATTTGACATTTTTATTAAAAATATTTCCCAGTGTTAACACTGAATTTCATTTTGAATATCATCATTATGCTATCTTATTCTTTAAAGTTAGCAGTCAAAGTGACAGGGTTCATGGATGTATTTCATTATGACACTTTCACACATATTTATCATTATATTTTGTTTTAATTTCTCCCCATCCAAAGTAGTTATTTTTAAAAATACAATAAAAATGAATCAGGTAAGATGGCTCACACCTGTAATCCCAGAATTTAGGTGGTTAACAGAGGATAACTAGTGCTCGTTTGAGGTCAGCTTATGCTCTAGGCTAACCTGAGACTACAGAGTGAGCAGCCCTGGCTCATAAAACAAACATGCACAAAGACATGCACACTCACATATGCATGCATGCACACATGGCACAAACACTCTTAAGTACACATGTGAGCACACATATATAGCAAATGATGAAAAATCCTAGAATACAGTAACAGTTTTGAAAGTGTGTGCACACAAATGGCAAGACATTCCCTGAAACTCAGATGCATTTAAATTTAGGTCACATTCTGGGTTTAATTCTATTCTTTTTTAAACTGAGCCAAACTGTACCATTTACGTCAGCGCTAATCCCCTGGGCAAGATCTGGATTTGGCTCTCAATCCATCCGGCTCTTATTGCCAAGCTGATGGTCAATTATTCCAGTACTTGAAATGCACAAAAGTAAAAAGCTTTCTCTGTGTGGGTGAGCGTGTCTGAGGTGGAGAGCATGGTTTTCTCACTACGGTATCATTCAGTTCTGTTCATCAAACCTTATTCTCTCTATTGCTTAAAGCCATACTCAGTAGCTTAAAAGCAGGGACTTCTTTTGTTCAAAGACTTACAAGCTGAACACTTTGTTTTAGAGAAACAAGACTGAGTCTCAAGCCCTAAGTTGCATATGAATTAGGCAGACCATCTCAAATAAGATAGACATAGTAGGCTTTGATGTTATATGTGAAGGGTTTTTTGGTCCATGACCAGAGCCAGTTCAGGGAGTATAATTTGGCTTCTGCTCTCATTTGCTAAGGCTCAGTGTTCACTATAATGTGAATGTTGTGTGATGTAGACTGTAAGACTTTTTACCAAGAGCAGGGCAAAGCTTGGAGCCCATCCTTCTGTGTCCCTGTGGTACTAAAGGCTTCTAGGGAAAGAGAGTAAACTGAACACCAAGTTCTCACCAGGCAGTTCTGTTCCACTAAGAATTCTGAACCCTTGTCTGAATTGCTTGCTGCAGCTTTTCCTTGGAATGCATTTTTGAGAACCATTTGAGACAGGGTCACCGCGTGACTTAGTCAGACCTAGACACTTTTGAAAGTGAAAGAAGTACTTTTAAAATTATACTTGGGACAGTAATAGCCTAAATGGAACTGCCCGGAGCAAGCAGGAAGATGGCCACCCACCTTCAGGGACTCTTTACAAATGACATGAAGCTTATGATATCATTTCCAGTAACTAGGACTCACAATACTACTAAGAAATCACCCTGTCTTAGCAAACTGCTGACACTGGCTCCCAAGTGTTCACAGCCAGCAGCCTGCTCTAAATCTGTGTCCTTCAGCAGTTACCATCACCCAAAGAGAACCTTTTATTTTGTAGTTTGTTTTTCAAGTTGAGTAGCTGTAATGATTATAACCAAGATTCTCTCCTCTTTTAGACACATATACCTGGGATTAACCACGCTCCTGGGTTCAGTGTCCATCTTCCTAAGCATGGCTGTACTTTTCGTTTTAAAGAAAAAATATGTTTCAAAACACAGCAGCTTCATAACCACAAGAGAAAAAACAGTGGTGTCTAAAAGCTTCAGGAAGGAAGTGTGTGCTGTAAGGGATCATGTGCTGCAGTCCAAGTACTGGCCGGGCAAGGAGACACGACTTTAAAGAAATCACGGAAAACAAACAAACATGGAGGTCATTTTATCCAATACATGAAAATTCTGTTAACAAATAAAATGATTATCAAAAGGGCTTCAACATGTAATTTCTTTCTCCTTTCAAAAGTATGCCTGCTTGTTTTTTGTTTTTACTCTAAGCCTTAGATGATAAACCTCTAAAGATCTAGAAAAAAATTATTTTAAAACTTTTTAACTTCTTTATACATTCCTTTTAATGATTTTCTTATTTTTGCTTCATTCTAAATTGTGCCCACTGATATGTGAGATGTATTCCTGGGGAAAAACTGTTATGTCTGATTGTGATATATCATCTCCACACTGAGTCACTGGTGTGGAATACACCTTGGGTAGTTCCCAGGGACAGCCTTCAGCTTTAGCAGTTCCTTGGAATCCAATAACTGATACAGAAAAGATTCATGGCAGAGTGGTCTTGGGATACTACTTCAGTTTATTAGTTTACATATAAAAATGTGTAACTTATTTTAAAAATTTACATATGTTCATTGTGATAATAGAAACATCCATAGTTACACTGTAATTAATGTCATAAATAATGCTCATTGTCCATGCATTCAGTGAGTTAAAACATTTTTAAACAAATTCTGCCAATATTTCCATGTATGTACTTAGATACAAGGTGTATTCATAAAATATATTTTAAAAGTTAAGTTCCTGGGGAAGGTGTATCTGGGAAGACTGGGAAGTGAGTGTGATTTGGGTGCATTATATGAAATTTCCAAATACTCAATAAAAATATTATGTTGGAAAAAATGTTGTATACCAGATACTCAAACTGCATCTATATCTGTGGTTCTATGCATTCCAGTATAGTGAATCTGTAATATAAAATGTTCAAGTATACTATACTTGTTTGTCCTAGTTAGCTTTTCATCTACTTGACACAAGCTAGCATCATTTAGGAAGAGGGACTCTCAGTTGAGGAAATTCCTCCATAATATTGGCCTATAGGCAAGTCTGTCAAGCATTTTCTTCATT
The DNA here is from genome assembly GCA_907164525.1 of Lophiomys imhausi. NCBI lineage: Eukaryota > Metazoa > Chordata > Mammalia > Rodentia > Muridae > Lophiomys > Lophiomys imhausi. The sequence continues at coordinate 2,008,866 of CAJQZJ010031946.1, forward strand.
AATGATCGATTTGGAAAGGTGAATCCCACCTGAGTTGGTGGTCCATTGTTGTATAAGACAGTAGGCTAAGCAAGCTACAAAAAAACAAGTCAGTTAGCAGCAGTCCTCTTAGGCCTCTTCTTCAGTTTCTGCTTCCAGGTTCCTGCTTTGAGTACCTACCCTACATCCCGGTTCATCTTCACAGCACTGATGATAGCAGAATCCCCATTTATTAAAGGGAATAGCAAAGTTGAGACAGGTTACAATGGACAAACAGTCAGAATGAAATTTACTTCTACATAAAATCAGCTTTCCACCATATCAGCCTGACATGATAATGTGTTCTAAGACAGCTGCTTCAGTCATTAGTAACATCTCTGGATTACTTTATTTCATTTTTGTTGTTGTTGATGTTGCTTCAGCCATCACCTTTGTCTGTGTATTCTAACACACAGGATTAATCAGCAATGATCTTAAGCTTCAGAATGAATTTAGTTAGCATGTTTTTGTTTTTGTTTTTTTTTTCCTCCAAAAGTGGTGTGGCTTGTGTTTGGAATAGTAGACTTTCAATAGATAGACTCAAAACATGTTTTTTAAACTTAAGGTAGGTGACCAAGGGCAGGGCTTTAGAGACTTGTACTTTAAATACAATTCTTAAAAAAAAGAAATCTTACACTTTTATTTCTTTGGTCAAAGGAATGCTATGGAGCACATGTGGAGGTCAGAGGTCAGCATAGGTGAGGTTGTTCTCTCCTTAAAACACATGGGTCTCAGAATGGAATCTGGATCATCAAGCTTGGCAGCAAACACCTTTACCCACTGAGTTATCTGCCGACCATTGATACACAGCTCAAAGTAACCTTTAGAGTAAACAGAAAACACGAACAGGGCACTCCCAAGAAGCCCGTGTGATGGAAATTCCTTATAGAGCACAAGTCCAGCAGAAAGGTGCCAGTGAAAAACATACCAACTGTCCTCACGCAGCAAAAGAATCAAATGTTTCAAATATGGCTCTTGACTGCCTTTCATTGTCTCTTTACATATCAGTTCTGCAAACATGAATGGGAAAAGATGGGAAGACTGAAAATGAGGAAGAGAAGTGTCCTTTAGAAACACAGCAATGTAGGGTCTGGAGGGACAGCTCAGCAACTACAAACACTTAATGCTCTTCAAAGGGGCCAGGTTTGGTGCCCAGTCCTCATATCCAGAGGCTCACAGCACCCTGTAACTCCAGCTGTAGGGTAATCTGATGTCCTCTTTGAACTCAGCAGGCACCCACACCCATATGTGCATACACATGTACACACACACACACATGCACACACACACACAAATACACACACACATACATTTCTCTGTCATTTTATTGAAATTAGTAATAACTGAATGCTTTATATTTTGCTGAATTTGGACATGGAAATGGACCTTTGTTCTGTAAGCACAAGAACATCTTTGTTCATAATGGCCTGTGTCTACCTGGCTGCCGCCTTGTCAGCTTCTGCCATTATCTGACCCATGATAAAGAGTGGATGGAGGCAGTCAGTCTCCTCTCCAACTTGTCTTAATATATGGATTTAAAATTCAAATCTTTCATCATAACTCCCACATCCTCTTTAGTTTTCAAAGCTTTTTATAGGAACACCCTAACATATAACTTCTTTGTAAGTAAGTCTCAACACAATCTTAATTAATTCATTTAAAAATGTTTTAGAAAATAAAATCATGTTTTGAAAGAAAGAACTACAAACAACTAAGGAATGCATAGGGGAAATAGCCTGTCTAGGGAAGAGCATCCTAAATCAATACTAATGGCACCCTTGAAATTATATACATACAAGTAACATTATACAGACTGAAGAGACTGAATCTATAATTTTGGAATATATAAATATATTTATAAATTTATATATAAATATACTCAGCTATATATTTACATAAATATATTATATATTAATATATAACCATACATATTTATGTTAATATATATGAATTCATAATATATTATTAATATATAGTTATATAAATATATATACACATATATTCTAAATATACCAGCAATTAAAGAGCAAGGGTGTGTGTGGGAAGAGTTAGGGAAAGGAAAGGGAAGGAGAAAATGATGTACTTGGATTTTAATTACAAAAAATAAATTAATTTATTAAAAATGGTGTCTTCTGTAAGAAGACCAAATGTCAACTAAAAAGAAACAAGATTTTATATATAACTATTGATTCTACAGACAGTAGAGTTTCATCTAAGAACTCAGCTCTATGGCATAGGAGGATATCATTGAGTAAAGGGGCTGAATTTATTAGAAAGAAATCTTTATATTGCATATAAGTAAACACACACCCAACAGAGATAAGCAGACATTTTGTGCCACATAAAGTACAATTTTAAAAACCAAACCCCATTTCAGATGTTACAAAACTTACCCAGTCCCCAGCTCCCAACTTGAGGGTCTCCATTGATACCTGGGGTTCCACAGTTGGTTAGTGATCAGGAGGGAGTATTACTCTTCTGTTCCTCAGCCATGGGACTTAGAGGCACCAGGGGTCTCCAGTGAATACAGGATTCTCTCTCACTGAACAGGCTGGGTGCTGAGTGTGCTAACTTACTGTCACAATGACTTCCATCAGATGAAATGATTTCTCCAAGCTGGAGGCAGGCAAACTGAAGTCTGAGGCCTCAAAAGCAGGGAAAGGAAAGGATCAAGGCCCCAGGGAGAACATCTGTGACAATTATTAACATTTAAGGTTTTCCACTTAAATATCATGTACTTATACTCATATATAAAGGAATTAGGGAATGTGCTAATGCAGACTCATACTTGAGAATTATCCTGTCTGCAAAATGGAGAACAACTGTGTATATAATGGTTACTTTAAGCACTCCATACATGTGATGAGTGCTTTAGACATTCTCACCTTGATAGGTCAAAATAAATCTCTGTTCTGAATTATTGCTGATATTTTCACAAGAGAGTCTGTGGGGCTGGGGATGTATCTCAGCTGGTAGAGTGCCTGCATAATATGAATGAAGCCCTGGGTTGGATCCCTATTACTGTATAAACTAGACATGGTGGCTAACATTTGTAATCTCAATACTTAAGGCCATCCTCCAGTACATATTGAGTTCTGGGCCAGTCTGAGCTACATGAGACTTTTACTTAAAAAAAAAAAAGAAAAAGAAATAGAGAAGAGGGGAGTTTTGTTGATTTGACCATCAACAGGTTTTAGCAGCTGAAAAGAACCAAGATTTAAACTAAGGTTTTCAAGAGTTGGTGAGGTGATGTTGCTTCTGTATTAACACACCCTGAGCCAATAGTACTCTACAACTCCACAGAACATCAGATTTGTCTATCCAAACTAGAAAAATTTAAGCAAACTGAAACCTGTACAAAGTTAATAAGGGTCAGATGAGATTATTTGAAATAAGAAGTAACAGTCTTTTGCCTCAGTGGAAATTTCTGTTCCTTGGAGGCAAAAACTTCTAGGCAGGTTAGTTTGGTTTTCTAATATCCCTATTCTTTAAATTTTTTTATGTGTCTGGCTGTTGGGAGTGCATGCATAGTTGTGTACTATGTGTGTGCAATGCCCAGGGAAGTCCAGAAGAGAGTGTCGGATTCCCCACCACTGGAGTAACAGATGGTGGTGGGCCAACATGGGGGTGCTGTGAATTGAACTCAGGTCCTCTGGAAGAGCAACCAGGGCTCTTAACCACTAAGACATCTCTCCAGTAGCCCTGTGCTACTTCCTTGGTTTACTTACTTAGAGTGACACCTGCTGACTGCCTCCTCTGATAGATTAAGACTGAAGTCACCTGCACGACTTCTGCTCTTCTGTACTCTGTAGCAGTGACGCTAACATTCCATATCTACCAAATGTCACATTACAGCTGCGCTATTTTTTTTTCTGTAACTATATGTGCCACAATCCAGAGGTGACTTGGATATCCCCCAAAGCTGATACACTGAAAGCATGGCCCTCTCTTTGATAATGTTAGGAAGTGATAAAACCTAAAAGAGGTAGAGCCTGATGGAAGGTGACTGGGAAAGTGGGGACAGGCATAGGGTGCTGTCCTTACTGGTCAGGTGCCCTGGTTGTCCTGTTCATGGTCTGTCCACCAAGAATTGGCACAACGAATTAACTGGAGTTGAAGATCAAGACATTTGAAATTTAAGCATCACTAAGGTGAGATAAATCCTTGTTCTCAGGGACCTTGGTGACTTTATAAATACAGACACAACATTGAACTTTTGCTATTACTATGCTTCATGTGACCTTAAGTTTCATGTCATATTGAGCCAAGCTGCCTCTTCAAACCTAGGTTACCTACATCCATTGCCATCCTTTTCTCTTGTCCCACAGCATACAAGCAGCCCCCATGGCAGGGCTTTGGCCACCTCAGGTGTTCCCTGTAACCTGATCACTCCCTTTTTGGACAACTCTCCCTAGCAATCCTGGCCTAGAACAGGGTGTCTCTCTCTTCCCCATTAGCCTGGCCTTTTTTAGTAGTAAAGGTCACTCTCTGACATCTTCCTTCTTGCCAGCTTGTTCTCCGAAAGCTCCACAAAGTAGAAGGGAATGGCTATTCCCACTCTAAAACACCAGGAGCACAGTGGTAACCCAGTGACTGACTGAAACACCCAGAGTGGAAGAAGCCAGTGGGTAAACGCTGTCCTGGGAGGCTTCTTTGTCACAGAAGCATCTGCTCTCTCTTGAATAAAAGTCACAGATGGAGGCTCACCAGCTTTTAACCCCAAAGAGATACAAAAGCGGCTCTTGAAGAGGATGGGGGGTTGAGGGTGGGAGGGTGGGACTGGAGGGGGAATAGGGAGGGGACTGCGATTGAGATGTAACTTGAAGAAATAAAAGATAAAGGAAAAAAAAAAGAAACTGCTGAATCTATCCCTGCGTAGTTTTTCTTGGGAGATTTTAAATTAAAATTCTAACTATTATGATTGTTTACATTATTTACTTCATCTTGGCTTAATATTGGTAGGTTGTATATATCTACAAAGTTATCCATTTATTTTAGGTTATCTAATTTGGTATAATAAAGATTTTTAAAGAGGGAGGGGACTGTGATGGAGATGTAACTTAAAGTAATAAACATTTAAAAAAGAAAGAAAAAAAAAGTCTTTAGGTTTCATTTACAATTAATCACCAAGGGTATCTGGGGTGCCTACACATTCAATCCTTTAATAAATGGCATTTTCCATCTTTCCACCTCTGATCAGTATGTTTATCTCCAGCCTCAGTTTTTCAGAGTTCCAGTCTAGGTCTGGCTTAGATTAAATACATCATTGAAAATCCACACATTGATTTATTTCTTGCCTCAGGGCAACGTCACTGAAACACACCCTGTTTCCTAAGCAAGAGACAGAGCAGTGAGCCCTCCAACCCTAAGGCACACAGAGATTCAGAAGCCTGACAACTACATCTGTTTGGCTCTATTTAGAAACACATTTAAAAAGTCTGCCAGAACCCCGGCCATTTTGAAAGCAAACGTTTGCCGTGAGTCTGTTCGTGTTTATTACTGTGTGCTTTTCATTTTGCATTCTCAGATGCAATTGTTGATGTTCGAAGTCTGAAACTGGGCTTCCTTGATCTGGCAAAAGGATCAGGTGTGCGCTTGGCACCACCTCCTTTCACTATGTCCAAGAACTCTGCTCAGGACGCTGCTCCTTGACTCGTTCCCTTCATTAGAATATTCTGGATTACTTAGGAATTGCCGAACTACCCAAGGACGCTGGGACCTGTGAATCCACCCTCATTCTGAGGATCTTCCTACCATTTGCCTGTCTCTTCCCAACTTGAAGATTCAGTGTACCTCCAGCCACTCACTATGCCTCCTGCAGAGGAAGCTTCTTTTAAACGTCCCAAATCTGCAATAAAGTTCTCTAGTTTTCAACCCTCCTGATATGTCTCATTCTCACTAGACAATGAGTTCTCATCTCAGTCTATTCTACATTAAGACAAATATCAATTAGAAAGGGGGGGGGGAGAAAGAAAAATGGCTCTTTTTGTCTTAGAGCGCCCCCTAGTGTGCGATCTCTAACAGGCTTCCAAAATATTTCCATAGACTACAATCGCTACGTGTGAAACAATGTGCGCCACCTCTCTGCTATCATCCTATTTGATGATGCTTCCAGTTAGGCATGTACACAATCACTGCAGGTGTTACTCACGAGGTGGCTGAGGGTCACAGAGGTTATCTAACTCCATGACATCACAGGCATGTAATTCAGATTTCCATTTGTTGCGTAACTTTTCCTGTTAAGATGTGAACAAACGTCTGTTGACACCAAATAGACCACCACCAGCAGCCTAAAGAAATGACTGTCCCTAAGTCTAGCCTGGCGAAACTGAGGTTTTAAGGTTCCTTACAGAAGCACAGGTCACTCAAAGGCACCTGGCTCGCTGAAATCCCATGCCACGCAGGGTCAGGATTCAAGAAAGCTGTACTTCTGAATGACTTGTAGATGGTGCCACCAGAAACTCCCCTTCCAGCAATCAATTGTTTCCTGTTTCCCTAACCCTGTGGAAGGGCCTTGTGTAACCTGTAACTTTTTCTTTCTTTCTTTCTTTCTTTCTTTCTTTCTTTCTTTCTTTCTTTCTTTCTCTCTCTCCCCCTCCCTCCCTTCCTTCCTTCCTCCTTTTCTTTTTTTTAGATTAAGAAATAACATTTAAAAATTATTTATTTACTTTACATCTAGATTGATTGCATCTTCCCCTCTTTTGTATCCTCCCAGTCCTTCCCTCACATCTCCTCTCCCCTATCCCCCCCTTTTCTCCTCAGAGAAGGGGAGGGCCCCCAAGGATATCAACCTGCCATGGCATATCAAGTTGCAATAGGACTAGGTGCATCTTCTCCCACTGAGTCTGGATGATGCAGCCCAGTTAGGGAAGAGGGATCTAAAGGCAGGTAACAGAGTCAGAGACAGCCAGTCCCTGCTCCAGCTGTTAGAGGAACCACATTATCTCCTTACTTTGAAAGTCTCCACAACCTCATACATTTCTTGAACTCTCCATGCTCTGAAGGTTGTCTGGCTAGGCCAGTCTTAGAAGCCTGTCTCCCTCCTCTAAGAGAGAATGTTTAAATTTGTAGAAATCAGCTACACAACTATATTGGTCTTTGTGTTGAGATACTCAACCTATGCTCTCTGTCTATCTAGGACCAACACACACTCTGAATAGTCTACTCTAATGGTCCTGCAGTAATCTGCCTTTCGAATACAAACTTTCCAAGTCAGTACAAGAAAATTAGCCTTCATTTCCAATACTCAGTAATTTCTTTTCACTCTAGAAACAAAGAAAAAGAAAGAAAGAAAGAAAGAAAGAAAGAAAGAAAGAAAGAAAGAGAAAGACCAATTCTAAATTAACTGTCCTCTTGGCATCTCTGAAGGCATCTTTCTCTTTTGCATGTGCTCATGTGTCCTTCCTGGTTTTTACTCTGCACCAGTCCTCTGACTTTCCATGGGTTTTCAGTAATGCCTGCAAACCCCTGTGAAGGATTTCTTTCTCCTCTTGTAGAATATTTATTCCATCATTTGTCACTTGATGGATCCTATGTGACGTCTTTAATCCACAACTGTCATCTTAGCCCTAGATCCTGAGTTGCCAATAGGCTATGTCCCTTGTCAAATCTTAGGTGAGTCCAACTGGAAGGAATCGTCCCCTGCACTGCTGTTTCACATCTGGATTTCACTGGAAGGAAATTGTTCCCCACATTGCTGTTTCACATCTGGCCTTGAGAAGTATTGGAAAACACTTCAACCTTGAAATAGAACAGAAGGTAAGCCACAATGACATTAGCCCAGGATAAAGGAAGTCTTGTGGGGGATGGTACAGGAATAACATATGTGTCTACCTATGTGTGTCAATATGTGTAGAGACCAGAGGTTAGACATGGGCTGAGGCAATGGAAAGCCCACAAGCTCTTTATATGTCAAACTGGCCCAGCCAGGGAAATGGCTATGGTCTGAAGGCCCCACTCTTCAATTCTGATCTGTGCTTTATTTGTTATGTGTTGAACTTGACTGTATGATAGTTACTATTACTGATTAGGTGTGCTACCTACGACCTTACAGGTGTCTCTCTGTTAACTAGATTGTGTTATCTTTGTTCTCATAATATATACATATACATACACATACAAACACATACATATATATATGAGAGAGAGAGAAGGGGAGAGAGAGATAGAGAGAGAGAAATGTGCATCGCAGTCATGAAGCTGTAGTGTGTTCTTCCTTGGTTATCTATATTCATCTCCTTGTCTATGAGGTTATCTAGGGGACAGTTTTCCAGGAGATGGTTAGAAACCATATTTACTTACAAGTATTTCTGCTACAATTATCTGTATTAGAGACAAGATATATGAATGGACATATCTGAATGGACAACTGTACTTTACATATGCTCCTTAAGGGCTTCATGGAGTATGTTTGGCGAGGGGGTGGGGATTGACCTGATCTCAGTGTGCCTAAGTCCTATCCCTCCTGTTATCTGTCTAGTTTATCATGTACCCAACTTTCTTCAAATTCCTCAGTGGTCCAGACCTTGCTATTCTAACCATTAATCTTTCTTTTAATCCTAGATTCTGTTCTCACTGCCACTTATGTGAGAAATTTACATTTTTTGCCACAGGTCCTTTCCCTTGCTGCCTATGGAGAGCTACCTTCTGCATCAACAGGAGACCAGTGGGTGGGGCAAGCAGAGGTTAGTTCACTGGAGAATGAACCAGCGTGGAGGGCAGTGAAATAACAAGTATCTTCAATGTTTTGAGCATATGTGTCTTAATTTAAAAGACAGCAGTGTGGAAGTCATTCAAAACATTTCCAGACATAGTATCAGTGCTTTAAAAGAGAAATTTCCTAATAAGTTCTACACAAAGAAACAGGAGGAAGTATCAGAGACAAACTGTCGTGAAATTTATCAAAGAGTTACTTATGACCTCAAGATTCCATGCCACTGACAGTCGGCTCCTGCTATCTAGTTCCTCAAAGAGTTGCATATACATGCAGGGCAGGCATGGATGGGACATGTAGAGAGCAAGAAATCGGCGCTCCTTAGACGTATGCAGATATGGGTTAATATGTTTTCATATTGTCATATGCACACTAAGGATCATTTCCTAGGATCTTCCCAGGAATTCGATACTTAGAGAAGATAATCTGCACTGTAACGTTGTTTTCTTGCTAATTCAAGGAGATTCATCAAACTTGGTCTTCATGGTGATAAAGTATGAGCAAACAGAGAGTAGTTCTATTGGACTACCAAAATGAGTTGCAAACGCCTGTACTGTTTTGGAGGTGTCCGGGGTATCTCATACCAGGAATGAGGGCTCTTGGTTAATAACTTTGGTTTTTAGAAGTAGTTTTATCCAGACACGTAGGATATCTACTCTCTCTCTCTCCATTTAGGATATGTTAGCCTTGCTGAAGGAAATACATCACTGGGGATGGGCTTTGTGAGTTTATAGCCTTACCCCATTTCCTTTTCCCTCTTTTTGTTCATGAGTGTGTATGGAAATACGGTCATCCAGCCATGCCTTCCCTGCCATGTTGTATTCTGTCCCTTTGGAACCATAAGCCAAAATAAACCATTTTTTTCTTGAAGTTTCTTTTGATCAGAGTATTTAACACAGCAACAGAAAACTGGCTAATATAACCTTTGTGTGCCTCATTTATCCATCTCCATCTCCGTTTGAACCTTCTTTCCCCCAAATCCCTCCTCCCTGTTTTCATATCACCCATGTTCTACTGTACCCCCTGCTCTGGTGACTTCCCACCTGATGGCCCTTTTCCAATACTTCCATAAGCACTCCATTAATCACACAAAACAAATATAAATATTTAAGTAAGTTTCACTAATGAGGAAAACATAAAGCACCTATCTTTCTGAGCTTGGGTTACCTTGCTCAGTATAATTTTTCCAGTTTCCATTTACCTGCAAATTTTGCTATTGCTATTATTATTATTATTATTATTATTATTATTATTTCTTCCTGACCAACCACAGTTTCTACTTCTTCCTCTTCTCTAAGTCCCTACCGCTACCTCCTCCCTGTCTCCCCACCCCTCACTATCTCCTCCTCCTCAGTTTCTCTTCAGAAAATGTTAGGCCTCTCATGGATATCAACCAAACATAGTATAAAGAGTTGCAGTAAGACTAGGCACCTCCACTCCTATTAAGGCTAGATGTGGTGACCCACTAGGAGGAACAGTTCCCCAAAGTAGGCAAAAGAGTCAGACACAGCCCCTGCTCTCACTGTTAGGAGTTCCACAAGAAGACCAAGCTACACAACTGTAACATATATGAAGAAGGCATAGGTCCGTTTCATGCAGGCTCCCTGATTGGCTGCTCAGTCTCTGTGAGCCTCTGTGAGCCTCTGTGAGCCCAGGTTAGTTGATTCTGTTGTGGGCTTTCTTGTAGTGTCCTTGATCCTTATGTCTCCTACAGTCCTTCCCCTTCTTCTATAGTATTCTACAAGCTCTGCCTAATGTTTGACTGCAGATGTCTGCATCTGTTTCCTTCAGTTGTTGGATGAAATCTCTCTGATGACAATTAATATTATTAGGAATCATTTCAATCATTTCATTGACTGTTTCTTTTTTGACCAGTCATGTTTGGTTCTATCCTATATGTGGGGACCTGGGAAATGGAGGCTTATGAGAAATGCTTTGTGGCTGGGAAAGTGAAAGTAACTTGTGGGAGATATCTAAGATGGCACCGGCCAGAAGATGCTGGGATGGAGTTGAAGCCCAATCATGGGTATAGCTGATTGGTTGAGCAAGACTTCTGTACTTGTGATCAGGGCATGATTACCATGTTACCAGGCTTGTGCTATGTGATGTAATAGGATGACCTTATAACCATGGGATGAGGATTTGGATGTGTGTTCTCAATAGGAGAACCAAGCCCTATATGGGTACCTACAAGGAACCTTAAATTTCTCCTACAGGGTAGGAGGTCCCTTGTAACTGATGATGCCACCACATTGGCTAAAACAAATGACCAATAAGGAGAGAAAGGCCCTCTGGTGGCTTTAAAACTACAGGGTCAGATTAGGCCAAAGTTCCCACAAGAGGAGAAATACCTAACACAAAAAGCTCCAGGACTACAAAAAGAGCTCCTGAGAGGCCATTTTTCATCTTGTCTTCCAGATGCTGGTGTGCCTGGTTTGGCTGTTGATTGGAGGGTTGCAGATCCCACAGGCGACAATGGAAGGAGGCAGGGGCAGGAGGATCACAAGTTTGAGGCCAGCCTGGACTATCCCTGTCAGACAGACATCCCCAACACTGCCTCTGCTGCAACCGTAGCTGCTTTGACCCTGACAGGAACCACCACTACAGCTCAAACCCTCCAGACTGTCATCCGTGATGTCTCTGGGATACAACAACAGCAGCTACTTCCTCTGGCCAATCATCTTGCTGGGGGTGGGGGAAGACAACAAAAGATCGCCTTGTTAATCCTCAATATAGAGTAAATCCTACTGTTATGATTGCTAATTTGTCTACATATATGAAGGGGCCTTAAAATGATAAGTGTTTACAAATGGCAAGATTGCTACTTAATGATTTTATAAAATTTAATGATGCTAGGGTTCTGATTATCCCTACTGCCACCTTCTTTCAAGATGTCTAGAGTCAGTTGACTTCATGGTTTTGATTGTCTAATCTGACATTGATGGGATTAATTCTTGTTTATGCTTTAATAGTTTTGGGGCTATTTCAGTACTGGAGGTACAGCCAACAAAAAGTACAACTAAGCCACAAGCTGGTAATGTTTGCTTAGGTGATTAAGGAGGTTTTCCCTAATGGGATCCCCCACAACCCTTGGATTAATGAGGCCACGCAAGACCTTTGAGGGGTAACAAGAACTCATCCATGAGTTTCTCCCCCTCCCTGTTGTTTAAATAAATAAAACGGGGAGATGTGGGGACCCTGGAAAGGGAGACATATGAGAAATGTCTCGAGGCTGGGAAAATGAAAGTAACCTGTGGGAGATATCTAAGATGGTGCCAGTCAGAAGATGCTGGGGCGTAGTTGAAGCCCAATCGTGGGTATAGCTGATTGGTTGAGCAAGACTTTTGTACTTGTGATCAGTGCATGATTACCATGTTACCAGGCTTGTGCTACGTGATGTAATAGGATGTCTTTTTGAGGTCTCTCAATATTAATGTCTGGGGTTCAATGTGAGATTTAAGTTTCAGTAATGTTTCTTTTTACAAATGTTGGTGCCCTTGTGTTTGGGGCATAGATGTTTAGAACTGAGATGCTATCTTGGTGGATTTTTCCTTTGATGAGTATGAAGTGTCCTTCTCCATCTCTTTTTATTATTTTGGTTAGAAATCCATTTTGTTATATATTAGAATTACTATACCATGTTGCTTCTTGAATCCATTTGCTTGGAAAACCTTTTCCAACCCTTTATTCTGAGGTAGTATCTATCTTTGACATTGAGATGTGTTTCTTGTATCCATTCTGTTAGCTTGTATCTTTTTATTGGGCAATTGAGTCCATTGACAAATGAGAGATGTTAATGACCAATGATTGTTAATTCATATTATGTTGTTATTGTTGTTGTGTTTGCCCCTTCTTTTGGTTTCGTTGGTGTGGATTATTTAAGTCCTGTGTTTTCTTCGGTGTAGTTAACCTCCTTAGGTTGGAGTTTTCCTCTTAGTACCTTCTGTAAGGCTTAATTGATGGATTGGTGCTGTTTAAATTTGACTTTGTCATGAAATATCTCGTTTTATCCATATATGGTGATTGAAAAATTTTCTGGGATAATAGTCTGGGTTGGCAACTGTGGTCTCTTAGAGTGTGTAAGACATTTGTCCAGTACTTTTAGAGTTTTAAAGTCTCCATTGAGAGGTAGGGTATAATTCTAATAGGTCTACCTTTATATGTTACTTGGCTATTTTTCATTGCAGCTTTTAATGTTCTCTCTCTGTGTATGTGTGTGCGTGTTTGTGTGTGTATTGCCTATATATATATATAGATATCTCTTTAGCGAGTCTCAGCAGCTAGAGTCTTTCTAAGTTAGGCAGCAATGAGCAGATGAGCAGCGTTCTGAAGTAAGGTCAAGAAAAAAGCCTTCTCTCTCCAGTTTCCCAGGCTTTAGTTTAAATCCTCTGTCTCTTAATTATCCATCAGGCTGTTTTCTTATTGGTGAACTTTATGCCCTATTCCTGAGGTGCATCTGTTGACCGGGACTATGTGTGCTCCCAGGTGTTCCTGACAGGAGCAAATCATTTAGGCTGTTTTGTATGTCCTTTTTATGAGATTGTTTTTCAGAAGCCCTTACATATTCATTACACTTATCATGGTCTCACTAAGGTCTTTTATGTTCCATTCATGAGTTAAAAAATTCAACATTTTGTCTAATTGAATGATCTAATTCTTCTACTCTTTCTTGAGCCTCTGGAATCCTGTCTTCCACTTGATGCATCTTGCTAGGGAGACTTCCCATTGATCTTTTTGTTAAACTCTGTGAATTTTTCATTTCAAGTTTTATTTTGATTTATTTTATTTATACAATATTTCTTTATTTTTATTGAATTATATTTTCTTTTCTTGAATTGTCTTATTTCAAATGCCTTCTTTTTGTAAATAGGATACAAATTTATTGTAGAAGGCAGATTTTAATGCTACCTTCAGAATATTGTTAGCACCAACTCAATTGATTAATAAAATGATTTTTTCCAACATTTATTTATTTCTTCAAGTTAGGTATCAGTCACATTCCCCTCCCTCTTCCTCTTCCCGATTCTAGCCTCTTCCCCTCTTCCCCCTCACCCTCCTATCTGCTTTTTTTTTTTTTTAAATTTAAAGTTGTATCTTGGTGAATGCCTTTAATCCCAGCACTTGGGAGGCAGAGGCAGGTGGATTTCTGTGAGTTCAAGGACAGCCTGGTCTACACAGTGAGTTCCAGGACAGCCAGTGATACACAGGTTAATGATTTTTGGAGGAGACATGTCTTCTTTTATGTAGTTTGAGTTATTATGATAGGACTTTGGCATCTGGAGTTAGGTCATTAGTGTGTCTTTTGTAAGAGAGTCTTCTCACCTTTGTTGAATGGGTGTTTTGATCTCTGCTGTTACCTGGCTTGGGAAGTTTTGAGTCAATTGGGTGATGTTTGAAGTTCATTCTTGGGGACACTCAGTGCTTTTTCATGAATTAAGTGTTGTCTTTGCTTAGCTAGAGAAAAGCACAGCATCTTACATTAGTACTGACACTCCATAGAACAAGCAGTCTCTTCCCAGTGTTCCTTAGAAGTCAAGGTTAGAGTGCCAGAGAAAGCAGAGGTGAGGACCACCGATGGACTTCACAGGCTCTGGATTCAGGTCTTCATGTGGTGGTGTTAAGTTCTCAGAGAGAAAGGAAGGTGAGAACTGTCTGGAAACAAGCAAAAGGATTGGCCCATGCCCTCAGAAGGCAACATTTGGGGCTCAGAGGGAAGGGGAGAAGAGGTCATCTGCAGAGCAAGTGAAGGGCTTTGTTCAGTTCCTCAGACATCACAGTTGGGGCTCCAGAGGGAGAGTAAGGCTATCTGTGGGATGAGCAAGGGGCACAGGTCTCAGATGCTGGTGCTGGTGTGCCAGAGGTAAAGAGAGAGGAAGGCTATCTGTGCAAGGAGTGAGCAGCTTGATACAGATCCTCTCATGTTAAGGTTCTTTCTTTTTAAAATTGGAAATAGATTCTTTTCTCATACAATACATTCCAACTACAATTCCCCACTTCTCTACTACTCCCATATCCCCCTCATCTCTCCTCTCCCAAAAATCCACTTCTCCTGTGTTTCCTCTTCAGAAAAGAGAAGGCCTCCAAGAGATAACAACAAAATAAGATAAATCAAGATACAGCAAGACAAGGCAAAAGACCACATACAAGGCTGGGCAAAGCAACCAAACAGAAGGAAAAGAGTTCCAAAGACCAC
>CAJQZJ010031946.1:2053108-2070686 GCA_907164525.1 Lophiomys imhausi
CCGGATCACATGACCCCTGAGGTGCTCAAGGCCGGATCACATGACCCTGAGGTGCTCAAGGCCGGATCACATGACCCTGAGGCTTATGGACAGATCCATGCTTTTGCTTTACAGTTATGGTATAAGTTACCAGATTTTGGCAAAAAGACAGAACCGTGGTGTTAACCTGACCTAGTTGCCTTGAGAGGCACGTGTCATAGGTTTTTGGGACTGGAGTTCATGGCTCCTGGGGCACCAAGTGCCCTTCAGTTCCTGAGAGACTGACACTATCCCTCAAGGTCAGTAAAGTGTTCAGTCCAGTTTGTGCTCCTTTGTATGTTCAGTTGGGGCAGGGGGTGGTCAAAGAAGCATGGACGCTTGACAGGAAATTGGTCTTAGATGTTTCTTTTGTGTACCCTGTTAGGCATGCAAAGGTCATTGTGTTCTGGCAACTACAACTACACTGGTCCTGGCAATTGTCATTATACTGTTTCTGATTAAATTATAACAAGTCTGATCAATCTTATTTAAAAGTTGTCCCAATCCCAGTCTTGTTGTGTCCCCTCCAAGCAGCCCTGTTTGATTCCTTGTGCCCATATTAGGTAACCTTGGCCTGGTAAGTAAGAGCTGTTTTTTTATAGCTGGTGCCAGGAACAAGGACCTAAAGTATGAGGATTTAAGAAAAAAAGGTAAAGGAAACAAAGTAAAAGTAAAGGAATTCTGTAATTGTGCATGCATGCAAATATAATAAGACAGGAGCATTCATTAGAGGTAAAATGACGTTTATAGGCAGGGTGAAAGGACTGACATATGCTTGCAGTAGTTCTGAAATTTCGATACTGGGGGAAAGACCTTAAGTAGTCACCATCAGTTGATGGAATTCCTGGAGCCATTAGTGAGTTTCATCTTTCTTTCCCTGAAGAGGAATCTTTGGACCCCACAACTTGGTCCTAGTTAGAAAGAGCAATTCACTGAAAGAGCAATTCACTGAGAACTAGAATCAATTCAACCACAGACAATGTCTAGGGATGCTTTATATCTTTGCAAAGAGACAGAAATAGTAAAAGATAAAAAATGACACAGTTAAAATTATGAGACAAATGATCAGGAAAAAACAGAACTCACATTGGGAATGAAAAAAAAGTACAACCTGAAGACACCTGAAGACATTATTTAGTGGGCCTCCCTGTGAGGAGGTTGATGATTTTCCTCCTCCCTCTGCTGATTTTGTGCCACCTCAAGCGCCAATTTCTATTTCTCTGATAACATGGATACTTTTTTTTTTTTTTTGCTGCTGCTGCTTTTCTTCACCTCTCACTGAAATTATTAAAGAGGTACTTTTCCTCCACAAGAGAATCAATTCCTTCTATGTCAGAGTATGGGTCTCTGATGCAAGAACATTTGCATAATTCATGAGAGATGGGAGAAGACATGGGGTGTTTTCTTTTTTCAGGTAAGTGAACTGCCTAATCCTAACAATCCAGGGCAAAGAGTTATAAATTTTATACTCATTTCATTTCAAACTCTTAAGTATTGTAAGTAGGCTTGTGTTCAATATGGGCCAACTTCTGCTTTTGCATTATCTGTCCTTGAATCTATTTCTGAGGATGCTTTTCATCCCTCCAACTGAGGAACCTTAGCAAAAGCTTGTATTACTGGGAGGGGTGAATATTTATTATGGGAGACAGATTACTCAGAAAGATGTCAGGACCAAAGTATCAGAAATGAACCACCTGTTGTATCTATACTTTTGAAATGTTAACAGGAGACGCATATATAATGATGTTCAAGGACAGAGCACATGCCCTCCTGAGGCCTTTGAACAAATCAATGCTTTAGCTTTACAGTTGTGGCCTAAGTTACAAGATTCTGGAAAAAGATAGAACCAGAGGTTGCCCTGACCTAGTTGCCTTGAGAGGCACAGATCATGGTTTTTTGGGGGTTAGAGTTCATGGCTCCTGGGGTATACTGTGTTCCTTTCAGTTCATGAGAGACTGACTCTCCCCATGAAGGCCAGTGAAGTGTTCAGCCTGCTTTGTGCTTCTCTGTACGTTCACTTGGGGGACAAGGAAGCATGGAAGCTTGACAGGAAATTGGTCTTAGACATTAATTTTGTGTACCCTGTATGACTTGCAAAGGTCATTGTATCCTGGCAGCTACAATTGCCTTGATCCTAGCAATTTTCATTATATTCTGTTTCTGATGAAGATAGAACAAAAGTTGTCACACTGTCAGTCTTGCTGTGTCCCCTAGCAGCCACATCAGGTGACCTTAGCATGGTAAGCAAGTGAGGCTGCTTACATGTATCATGATATGGTTTGCTTAGCCTAATGATGGCATGGCTACTCTGCAGAAATGCAGAGAAGGATCTGACGATGAGGAAAGGGAAGGGTATGTGGTAAGGAAACAATTTGGAATGTGAGATTGAGAGAACTTCCATAATTAGAATCAAGTGTAGTTGATGTGCAACTAATAAGAAAAAAATATTATGAATAATTTTGCATGTTCACTTGAATAAATTAGGCCTCTTAGTTGATTACAAATGTATGCTTTTGTAAATGTCAGAATACATAAACAGCTCAATGTAATGAAAATTGTGGTATGTGGAGAAATTGTGGTAGAAGATAAGGAGAACAGTTTAGAAATGGCCAACTGTGAGATGCCTATTAACTAAATATAAGAGAGGAGCACTAGATAAAATAGCTAAATGTAGTGTTTGGGAGTAAATCTAAATCTGTGGTTAAAATTTTAAATTAACATAGATAGCATATTAAGACATGAAAATATGTGTATCCACTAAATTCTAGTTGTTTAATTTCAATTAAGATACTGAAGATAGAAAAGACGATGTGAAAGAGATAGGTAGTGAAACAGAAGGAAAATTATGAGAGGTGTGTCCTCTAAAATATTTTTAGTGGGTTTGATAATCAACTCTCTAGACACTAGCAACATTTTACATCAGGAGAGGATAATCAGACAGCATTTAGGTAACATATCCTCTAGGATAGGGTAGTTGTGGTGTAAAGTTGGCGTGGAAGAAACAGGATTAGACTAGATTAGAGAGAGAATATAAGAGAAGAAAATTAAAACAATACTCATAAATAAACCTTCAAAGTATTTTCTTTTTTCATTGAGAAATGGAATAGAAATTAATCCCTTGCCTGAAGGATAATCGGCAAAGGATGTTTCCCATCTGTAAGCAGTGACTTCACTGTTGATTGTTTCCTTTGCAGTGCAAAAGCTCTTTAATTTCTTATAATTCAATTTGTCAATTCTTGGGATTATATCTTGTAATGTTGGAGTGATTTTCCAGAAAGTCCTTCTCTGCCTGTCTATCAAACTTCAAAGTCCGTAGTATTTCATCACTACTGATAGGCAGCTTTGAAATAAATATTGGTAGACTTTAAGGGAAGTTTTTGCAACTCTATTGATTTGTGGCTATTCGCATGATAACGATCCTGAAAGGACTTGTGCAATGGTTCTCCTCTGACCTCTACTGTTTTCTGCAAGATCAATCTTGTGACTTAAAGACTTAGGAAGAGCGAAGCAGAGGAAAATGCTCTTTGGCCTCAGCAAACATTCTGGGATTTTGTAATGGACAGCTTTCATGATGGGTTGGAAAGATTCTTAGTTAATATGACTGATTTGATCTTCATTCTGTGCACAAATTTTGTACAAAGCAAGTTTGTATGCCTTGAATGAAACAGATGTTTGAGAACGTCATCATGAATTCACACAAGCCATCTTCCTATGCTGAATGAAAGCATATCCATAAAAACTATGGAAAAATTATGAGTTATTGATAACTCAATATCAATAGTCTCAGATAGCTGGATGTTTATTTAGAAAGTTTATCTTTTCAATGTGGTGGTGCATGATTTGTAATCTCAGCATTTGGAAGTCTGAGGCAGGAGGATCCCACACTCAAGAGATACCTGGAATACATAGGAAGACTTTTTTGGAACAAATAAAGCCTCCCCTGTTGACTGTTGGATCTGCCGTGTGGACCATTTTGTAGTAAAGATCACACAGAAGTTTTGAACTGAGAGAGGAGTATTTGGAGCCAGTTTTTACAGCTTTCTTAATCTTCCCACACACTTCCTAAGACTTCTTCTCCACTTTCTGCTTAATCCTATGATTCATATACTTCCAAAAATTAACAAGGAATATCAGCAATATGTCACGTGACTGAGAAATACAAATTAAATGTTATTAAAGTTTATCAAGTGGCATGCAAGAATAATCCAAGGTAACAATATGCACATTTGCACACATAGACATACACACACACACACACACACACACACACACACACACACACACACACATAGAGAGAGAGAGAGACAGAGAGACATGGAGAGGCAGAGGAAGGGAGATCTTACTATTATCAATTCACTTAAAACAGAAACCCAGACTTAAGGTATTTGTGAAAGAGAAAAGTGATTTTGTTATTGGATTAATTAAGCCTTCAACTTCATCCTTACTCACAAAAACAAAACAAGCCCTTACAATGAATGATCATTCTTTTCCTAGTTTTGATTTAAGAATTTGATAGAGCAAACTAATGTTGATTCTCATCTTCAAGAAGAAACTTAGAATTAGAGGGAGCTTAAAAATTCCACATGAGGAGAGCGCAGTTAAAGTCCAGGCTTCCAGCTGTGGACCAGAGAGCACTTTGCACAGCCAGGCCCCCAGCTAAGGGCAGACCAGCACCTGTTAAGTACTGCTAAGAGTACTTAACAGTTAACTTAACTGTTAAGTTAGGTACTTAACTCTTAGCAGTACTGTTAAGAGCAGGCCTCTGGCTCTGCTGAGAGCAGGATCACTGTAAGCAACACAGCCTCTACCTCAAGGTCCTCAAAGGTCAGCACAGGGCTCATGCTCAAGCCTCAGAGTGTCCTGAGGAACTGGGACTTTGGTTAATCAGTCTCAAAGAAAGTATGAGATGGAGGCTTTGACTTCTGAGGCCCCAGCACTCATTGCAGGGGGGAAGTCTATACTTGTGTACATAATCTCCCAGAGTCTATGTATTTGTCCTAGAGGCCAGAGGTTGGGTCTGTGGTTCTCAGAACAGTTCTAGACAATACACCCTGGGGTCTGGCATTTGACCTCCTGCCCCAGTGCATTCTCATAATCCAAGGACTGACCAGGTTTTTAACCCCATCAGGTTGACTTAGAGTTTAGCATGTCAACCTAACTTTAGTTCTGTGGCCACATAACCAAGACCAGACCACTCCAGCAACTCTATTTGATAATTAACACCAAAGTTTACTGATACATATAGTTTAACTTCATGCAGACATTCCTCTAGGAAGATTCATAGAAAAAAAAATCCAAGTTGAACCAGAAGAAAGGCAAGTCAAACCTGAAGGTGACCTCATTCTAGCAGATGTGCAAAACATGACAAAGAATATAATATAATATAAAACTAACCATGACACATATTGTGGGAACAAATATGAAGCCATAACTATTAAAACACAAAGTACCACAGGGAATACAAATATTAACACCAAAAAGTCAAAAAAAAAAAAAAACCATGATGACCATAAGCAACGCATGCATTTTGGTAGAACTTTAAACATCAATGGCCTCAATTCTCCAACCAGAAGACACAGGCCGAGTGACTGAACTAAGAGACAACCTTAATCTGCTGCCTATAAGAAACACAGCTTTAAAGACAGGCACCATCTTAAAGTGAAAGGTTGAGCAAAAAAAAAAAAAAAAAAAAAAAAAAAAAAATCCAATCAAATGGGGACCAGGAAGCAAACAGGGTTCGTTATCCTAACATTTGACAAAATAGATGTGCAAACTAAAGCTAACAGATGTAATAAATATGAACACTTCACTCTAATCAAAGGAAACATTAATCAATAAGTTATTGCTATACTAAATATCCATGTACCAAAATCTAGGATATTCAGGTTTACAAGAAAAAAAATCTACTACTGTATTTAAAGACACAGATTAACATCAATCAATTAATAGTTGGTGATTTCAATATGCTGCTTTCTCCAATAGACTGGTTATCTGGGCAAAAATAAAATAAAAAACCCATCAGAATTAATTGATATTATGTATCAAATGAATGTAATAGATATCTACAGAATATTTCACCCAACATCAATGAATACACATTCTATTCACCATCATATGAAATCTTTTTAAAAATCATCCATATCCTGGGACACAAAATAAACATTTGCTAATTCAAAAAGATTGAAATAATACCTGTATTTATTTTGACTACAATGCAATAAAACTTAAATTTGACAGCAAATGAAATCTCTAGTAAATACACAAACACAGGGAGATTAAACCAATTAATACTAAATGGTGAATGTGTCAGTGGAGAAATTAAGAGCGAAATAAAAAAATTCCTGAAACTAAATGAAAATGAAAACACAATACAGCAAAATCTCTGGGACACACTGAAAGCAGTCCTACTAGGAAAATTTGCAGCTCTAAGTCCCTAAACTAAAATATAAGACAGAACACAAAATATGACTTAATGATACAACAAAAAATTGGAATAACAAGAACAAAAAAAAATTCACACTAAGCCAATGGCAAGAAATAATAAAAGTCAGAGCTGAGATTAACAAAATAGAAACAAAGGAAACAATACAAAGAACCAAATATTCTAAGACCTGGTTGTTTGAGAAGATAAACAAGATTGACAGATCTTCAGCCTAGCTAACAAAAAGGAAGGGAGGACTTAAATTACCATAATAAAAAATGAACAGGAAAACATTACAACAGACACTAAAGAAATTCCTAATATTAAAATGGAATTTTTAAAAACCTGTATTCCATTAATATGAAAAACCTAAAAGAAATGAATAAATTGCTAGATTCAGCCAAGCCACCAAAATTAAGTCAAGACTAGGTCAACAACCCAACAGACTCATAACAAATGAGGAGATGGGAATAATATAAAAGGCCTTCCAGATCTGTCTGTCTGTCTGTCCAAAGTCCAGAGACAGATTGATTCACAGGAGAAGTCTACCAGACTTTCAAAGATCTGTAACCAATAGTCTGAAACTATTGAAAAGAATAGAAACAGAAGGAGCACTCCCAAACACCTTCCACGAAGTCAGATCACTCTAATGGCAAAGCAAGTAGAGACACACCAAAAAAGAAAACTAAAGGTCAGTATCTCTGCTGAACATAGACTCAAATAAATGCTCAATAAAATATTTGTAAATAGAATACAAACACATTTAAAAACAGATACACAATGACCAAGCTGATTTTATCCCTGAAATGCAGGGATGCTCCAAAATCGCAAGCCAGTAAATTTAACAAACTTCACAAATAGACTTAAAAATCGCATGATCATCTCAATAGACACAGAAAATACTCTTGACAAAATCTGTAGAAGGCCAAATTCCATATGACGGGTAAACTGAGGTAGGGCGGAGAGTTGGCGATTGACAGACTTTTCTCTGAGGGAACAAAACTTGATTGTCTGGGGCCAGTAAATAAATACTCCCTGAGACCATCGAGAAACTCTCTGGTGCAAGAGAGAAGGGGAAAATCTCACACACAGACACACACAAATACACACACACACACACACACACACACACACACACACACACACACAAACAGACACATACACTTGATGGATGGAGCAAAGCTCCAACGAGCAAGCTCCAACTTTATTTTTTCTTTTAACCCTTTTATAGCACCTAAGATAAAAATTCTCTCTATGTTGCCTGGCGTGGTGGTGCACGCCTTTAATCCCAGCACTTGGGAGGCAGAAGCAGGCTGATCCCTGTGAGTTTGAAGCCAGCCTGATCTACAAAGCGAGTCCAGGGCAGCCAGAGATACACAGAGAAACCCTGTCTCAAAAAACAAAACAACAACAAAAAAACTCTATGTAAGGAAAAGGATTATCTCATAGTCACAAGTTACATATTCTCCAAAAACAATCACTACAAAAATATATTCTTCAAAAAGATTAAAATCCATTTGTTGGACTGAAAGGGAGAACTGTTGGGGGGAAGACATACCTTAAATTTAAAAAAAAAGGAAGTAGATGGCGGGGGGTGGGGGGGGGTGAAGGGGAAGAGGGTGGGACGATGGGACCAGAGTGGGGAGTAGGGAGGGGATTGTGATTGAGATGTAACTTGAAGAAATAAATAAATAAAAAACAAAAAACCCCAAAACCCTAAGTTTTATAATATATTAATTAACTTTTCAGAATACCAAAATCTACAATTCCAACAATAAGACTTTTTTAGATTACCAGAAAGTATAAAGTCATAAATTTAATCAAATTATTCCATTGAAATTCAAATGAAACTCAAGGAAAACAAAACTTTTGGAAGATGTTAAATTTCTAAAGATGCTAAATTTGTAACTTGAATATTTCCAGTCTCCCACCATAAGTGCATTCTTTAGTATACTTATTAATTGAATCCTCAATAAATATAGATGGTTTACTGTAAAAAACGATTAAAATCATTACATAAAAGGAAATTATAATAAGATTATTGATCATGTATTTGTCTTTTGAAAAAGCATTTCCCATCTATCCTCATCTCCACAAGTCCATTATAACCCCAAAGCAATAATTCTTTTGTCATTGATTAACAAACTTTAAATATGCCAAGTCTATAATAGCAAGGTTTTTTTCCTCTATGCTAGCTGATGACAATTCATATTTACTAAGAAACAGATCATCCATCTGACATCTTATTTTTGAAGTCTTTTTTAGCTAAACGGACTAATTATGTGTTCTATATTCTTATAATAGAACCATGAATAAACTCCTTGTTTATAACCCTATCTTTTCATTGTGCACATCAAAATCTGTGACCATGTTCCTAAATCACACGATGCTGGAACTCAAACCCAACCTGGAATGAAATATTTTCTTTGATCATTAATTTGTCCCATGCCTATTTCTTTTTCAAGTATAATTACGTGCTTGTGATGCATGAAAGCTCACTGTACTCCTTTTCTAACCTTTGCAGCTTTCACTACTCTGCAAGGATGGGGCACACTCTATTCTTAATTCTAATTTTATTATACTTTTCTGGCAAAATAATCTAAATCATCTCCTTACCTTTCTATTGACCATCCTGACTTCCTAAAACTATTTAAATCAAGTTGGTGATTCTGTAAAATCACTGACTCATCTAAATAATTACTTTTATGAAAGTTCATCTTCATATTGATCTGCAGGAAACAAGGCTTGACATAATAAAAGCAGTGTAAGAAAACTCTCAGCCAGCATCATCCTAAACAGGGAGAAGCTTGAAGCAATCCCACTGAAGTCAGCAATGAGACAGGGATGGCCAGTATCTCCACTCCATTTCAATATTGTTTGGAGGTAGTAACTTGAGCTATGAGACAAAAGAAGGCAATAAAAGGTAAACAAATAGAGAAAGAAGTTAAGCTATTTCTCTTTGTAGATGATATGGTACTATACTTTTGAAGTCTCCAAAATTCTACCAGAAAACCTCTAGAAATGATAAATTCAGTAGGGTGGAAAGACACCAAATCAACTTGCACAAATCAATCACTTTTTTTTATACAGCACCAACAAACATACAGAAAAAGAGACCATTCACAATAACCTCATCAAAAATAAAATCTAGGAATAAACCTAACTATCAAAGTAAATGGCATCTATTATGAAAATTTTAAACCTCTGAAGAAAAAGAGAGGAAGACACTAGAAAATGAAAAAAAAAAACATTCCATGCATGTGGATTGGTAGAACTAACATTATAAAAATGACTATTTTATCATACTTTATTTATATATTCAATGTAATCCCAATCAAAATCTCCATCTTATTCTTCACAGAAATAGAAAAAGAAATCCTAAAATTCATATTAAACCACAAAAGACGCAGATGGCTCAAAAATCCCGAGAAAACATAACAATGTTCTAGGGATTGCCATTCCAGATCTTAAGACACATTACAGACCCAAAGAAATTAAAAACAATATGGTATATGAACAAAAACAGAAATACAGACCAATGGATCAAAATTAAGGCCCAAACAAGAGTTCACATAACTTCAGCTATTTAATATTTGACAAAGATGCCAAAAACATTAACTAGAGAAAAGAAAGTATCTTTAATAAATGGTAATGGTAAAACTAGATGTCCACATGCAAAAGAATGAAATTAGACCCATATCTATCACCTTGCACAAAAAGTAACTTCAAATAGATCAAAGATCTAACATAAAACATGAAATGTTGAAATTGATACAAGATAATATAGGCAGTATCCTATATGATAGGCATAAAAAAGGGACTTCCTGAACAGGACTTCATCTGCCCAACAACTAGGGTCAACAATAGAGAAGTGGGGCTTCATAAAGCTACTTAGCTTCTACACAGCTAAAGAAACAATCAGCTAGGTGAAGAGGAAGCCTGCAGAAATAGAGAAAAGTTGTCCCCAAACATCTGACAGAGGATTAATATCCAGAATATATCACACTGACAGATTCATCTTATAAAGCCAGTATTATTCTGATACCAAAATCAGGAAATGGCACTATAAAAAAGAAAAATAAAGATGAAGTTCTTTGATGAACAGAGATGAAAAAAATTATCTGAAAACTTCTTGCAAACTAAATTCCTGCACGTATTAAGATCATACATTGGACAATAGCGTCACCCCAGAAAGACAAGGTTTGTTCAACATATGTAGACCAATAAATGTTAATACATAATGCAAATAACTTGAGGATAGAAAATACAATAATTTCAGTTGCTGAAAAGACATTTGACAATGTTCAATATGCCCTCAATATGAACATCCTATAGAATTTAAGAATAGACCAAGCATGCTTCAGAACCATAAAGTCTAAATATAACAAACCTAGAGCCAAGATTAAGTTAAATGGAGACAAACTGGGAGTATTCCTCTAATATTAGTAAAAAAGAGAAAGAGGGCAATGCTGCTATTTCTTATTGAATATAGTTGTCAAGGCCTTAGCAATGGCAATTAAACCAGTGAAAGTCATTAAAGGGATGAAATTAGGAAAGGGAATTGTCAAATAATTTCTATTTATAGATGGCATGATTCTGTAATTTAAGATCCAACTCATATCTAATCAGCACCTAAAGTAGAAATGCTGGATATAAAATCAATATGAAAACTATCAGCCTTCATACACTCCAGCAATGTACTCTCATGGGGAAATGTTCCATTCATAATAGCTACAAAAACAAGTACCTAGGTTTAAATCTCGCCAAAGAAATGAAATAACTATACAGTGACAGCGATTGTTTCAGGGGCTTCATTAATATAGCTGTGTGATGTTTTTATTTTTGAGTTCATTATGATAAAACCATTTCATAATTAAATAAAATATTTAAGAACTCTACCCAGGTACCAAGAAATGTTGTAAATTTTCCTTTGAAGATGAAATAATCTGGGTTCTGTTTAAGAATTACATTGGGTTCTTTTCCATTGGGAAGAGTTTAAATACTTTGGATAATATGCTGTATTTATATTCCCAAAGAGAATAACATGCAACCAATACAATAGAATAAAAACTGCATGCCACTACTAAAAATGAAGCTTAGTATTTTAGCATTAGTTTAAAGTAATGTGTAAATTCTGAGAAAATTTTTAAAACAATCCTGAAACACAGGATTCTGGAGCAAATTTCTAGCTAGATCTTTGTTTGCTTTTTTTTTCCTCCCTATTTGTGTAGGAGAGTGACCTGAAAAGATAGTTAATCATCATTGAACTGATAGAAAAAAAGCTGAGTGGCTTCAAAAAGGAACTTTCAGGGCAGACACAGATCAGACACGACACAAGAACTGTGGAAGCCTAAGTTCAGGTAAGACGCTTTGCAACTGCTTAGCATTTCTTCAGTATATCTTCACGATATAAGGGAAATATATGGGGTGCTCATAGTACATTGTACAAGCTGTATGGCTTGTGAATTCCATGCATCTCTCAAAACCTGTTACCAATCCTTCAGGAGATGGACACGGCTCAGGTTTCCACAGTCCCAAGTTATAGAAAGTAATAGATAATTTTAAAATAGACTTTGTAAATTGATTCCCAGTTCTTCAATTTCCAAAGTACAGGAAAGAATTATACCATATGACTCAAATCCAGACTGACCCACACACCTCCAGGTTGCTAATAGTTCAGCTTACAGCTTAGTGTTTATTGAGTTATCTTTCAATTTTTTTGTTGCTCATTTCCCCTCAGGGTTTAGCAGTGTACACAGTCTGTCTGAGAAAGGAGAGGGAATATATAGAGTACTATGCTTGAATGATGCTCTTACCCCATGAATATGAGAACTGGAGTGATTGTTTCGGTGGAGGTAAAGAGAACACTAAAAAGAGATGATTGGGAAAGATATGCAACCCTGAGAGGAGGAAGATGTCAGGTTAGGAAGAAACTGTAAAAGGGTGAAGAGTGTTCTTCTTGAGATGGTAGCTTCATGTGTGGAGGGCTTTATGAGTGAACTGAAAATAAAACTTTAAACAAGAGCCAGGTTTAGATTGAGAAGACTCTAATAGGAAAATGTAAATTGTATTTTGTATGGTATAGGGACTCCTGGAAGATTCTAAGGCCAGAGAGAGTGTGTATAGGGAGATAGGCCAGGATGGAGGATAAGAAGTTAATACAATGAAGGATGGGAAGTCTGAAAGAGTTGCCTTCAAGGATTTGGGAATATATATTAAGACTGGGTGTAAAGCAAAGGAAGAAAGTCTACTGCATAAGCCATGCCTACATGAGTTTACCCAGTAAAAGCTATTTCCTAATGTTTAATACTAAACAAAGACATGCATGGGAATGTGTTGGAAAACCTACTGAAGGATTTCTTACAACCTCAGCAAAACACATGATTGATTTTCTGCTCCTGCCACCTCACCCAGATGCTGAATAGAAGCGGGTACAGGATTGGTTCAAACGTGGAGAAAATGGAATGACTGGAGTTCAGTTATTTGTACATAGGCATGCATTTCTGTGGTCTGCATAGGTTTATATTTATTCATAGTTATATGAGTGTCATACCCTAATATTTTCTTGATCTATCTATCTATCTATCTATCTATCTATCTATCTATCTATCTAATCTGTGTAATAATACACACATACACCCAGACAGAGATTGCTTTTTAATATAGAATCTCATAGTCATACTGTCCTAGAACTTTCTACATTGCTAAAGCTGGCATTGAATTGCCAATCCTATTTCTCTGCCTCACAACTGCTGGGATTATACCACCAAGTACAGCAATAACCATGTATTATATAATAATGCAATAGGAATAGATTTCAAAATGTATGTGAGATAAGAAGCTAGCTCAATTGGTAAAGTAGTAAATATGTAAGCACAGGGCATGAATTTATTACACAGAACCCACATTAAAAAAAAAAACCTGAGTGTGGTGATGTGTGCTTAAAATCCCAGTACTTTATGGCAGAGAAAGGTAGATCCCTGGGGCTTGCTGGTCAGCTTAGTAGTTTGCTTAGTGAGTTTCAGGCTGGTCGAAGTCCCTATCTAATAAACAAAATGTGAAAGGAATCTGAAAAACAATGGCTGAAGTTGTCTTATGATATCCACATGAACACACACATGCATACACAGACACACACATGCAAACATATGCACCTGCACATACAAGACCATGCACACACACAAGGAAAAAATAAAGGGTAATATACACAGTTGAACCTCATTATTCATAGATTATGCTTCAGTAAGTTTCCTATTCATGACACAAAAATCAAGAGTGCTGGTGCTTTGTGGCCAATGGCCAGCATGAGCCAAATGCCAGTAAGCTTGGATTGCCAGTGGAGGGTAGAAGTGAATTGTTGGTGAAGGTCACAGGAGGTGAGGCCACACGTTGTCATTTGAGTGTCAACATTTGACCTGCTCACAGTGTGTTTTTGTAAATACTCTGTATTTTTGGTGGCTTTTTTTTTTTTTAGCAAGTTCACTCCTTAAAATATGGCAAGGTCCAATACAGGGTTCTTTAATGTAAAAGTACTTGACAGATACCAAAACTTTGCTGTGTGTGTGTGCATGTGTGTGTGCATGACAGAGAGAGAGAGAGGGAGAGGGAGAGGGAGAGGGAGAGAGAGACAGAGAGAGAGTTTGTGTATGTCAGTGTATATGTTTAATAACTTTCAGAATGGCTTCTTTTTGTTGTAAGATCCAGGTGGCCTTTCAGCCATAAAAATAAAGACAACGTTTATTGGACTAAAAGGGGGAGCTGTTGAGGGAAAAAGATATACCTTAAACTTAAAAAAAAAAAGCAGATAATAGGGTGAAGGGGAAGAGGGTAGGAGGGTGAGACCGGAAGGGGGAGGAGAGAGGGGATTATGATTGAGATGTAACTTGAAGAAAAAAAAAGATACAAAGACCTTTTAATATTTTGAAGCTTAGGCCTTAGCTGGGCAGACTCTCTACTAGCTCATCTATCAAAGTTAACCTGACCACCTATCCCCATCCAGTCATGTGACTAGTTATACCTTCCAGACCCGTAGTTACATCTGTCTCTTCTTATATCTCCTGGTGAAAACATTTTCTTCTTTTTTCTTCCCAGAGTCCCTTTGTCCCCACCAGGAAGTCCCACCTTCCACTGCCCGCCCAGCTATTGGTCATTAGATTTTATTAAAGTCAATTAGAAAATGTCTTAGGTCGGTGAGGAAGGTCAGATACACAACCTCACACACAGTGTAACTGAATATGACCTTAGCATTTTATGCTCACTCCTTCAGTGTTAACGATATGAGCATATATTCAATAAAGTACTTTTCAACAGATATATACATAAAAGGTTACATTAGTTGGCCAAGCTGTTGTGATGGAAGGTGTTTGGCTGTTTACTAATTCCATGTTTTAATCAATTTTATGGATTGTAACTAGCATAAATAATGGCAATCAACTGTACACTCACCATATAGTAAACATACTGTATAATAGGCACATCCCCAAATCCTGTCTATGTTTCTCTGTATCTATAGATATGCATCTACAGATATTTTAGATACACATATTTTAGATACACAAATATGCCTTCATGCACACATGTGTAAACAAGTGTATGTTTCTAAATCTTAGTGAAAACTTATTACTTGACATAATGAGCTAAAGAAAGAATCTTGCTTATTTTCCCATTCTTAAGAATAAAGACTTAAGCTGGGCAGTGGTAGCGCACATCTTACAATCCCAGCACTCAGTAGGCAGAGGCAGGCAGATCTCTCTGAGTTTGAGGCCAGTCTGGCCTACATAGCTATTTTTAGGACAGCCAGGGCTACACACACACACAAAACCTGTCTTGAAAAAACAAAACCAACCAACCAACCAGACAGAAAAACAAACAAACAAACAAAACCAAACAAACAAACAAAAAGGAATAGGGACTCAAACACTTAAAATATAATTTCTCTTATACTTGATACCAAACACTTGTAGGGATTTATGCTACAGGTATGATAATTTATAAATGTTTCTAATATGAAGTAATTAAGCATGTCCCAATTGCTAATCTATAAGGAACTAGACAATAAGTATAGATAATTCAAAACCCTGTTTCTGTATAAAGGGACCAGAATCCCTTTTATATAGATGACATTCAATATATGTAGCAGGGAAAAGAGCATAGGAAAGTGTTGCTGATATGACATCATTAATGTTACAAGGAAAACATATATTTAACTACTTCTGAAGACAGTGACAAAGCATAGGGAAGCTTACTGATTGTTTTTTAATCTTTTGTGGGTTCAATCGTATTTCACCTTGGAGAATAAATGACTTCTCGGGATAAGTCAAACACAGTCAGTGTCTCTGAGGTACCTGGAACATACTTAACCAAACATGAACTCTACCCACTTTTGCTCCAGATCTACCCTTTTATACAGTTCTTTCTGCAAGTCATAGCAAGTTTATTTTGAGTATCTGCTATATGTAAAGTTCATTTGGGCATTTTATAAAATCTTAAATACAAATTTAATGAACAATTTCCTTTCTTAGGCTGTGTAACCTAGACATGCAGAGTGATATCAAAACCCTTGTCCTAAAATTTAATGCTTTTGTTTATTTCAAATAAAAATAAATCTTATTTAACTTACTGGTTTTACATCTATCTTCATAAGTCTACTAATTTAAATTTAAAAATCTCCCTGAAGTAAGAACATTTTATTTTCTTTCTCAATTTTGTGTACAGCATTTACCTAGTTCAGTGGCTGAGACCTAATGGGTCCATAATAAATATTAGTGATAGAATGGTTGGGCTTGACATGGATTTTCTCAATTCTAAATTGTGTATTGTTAAAGTAAAATAATGACACCTTTTCTCTCTGGGTAGGTGATAATTTCAAAGGAAATATTTATCATCAGTGATCGCGGACATTCCTATCACATACACGATTCAATCATGGACCAAACTCAGAATTCAAGCAGAACTGCAGAGGCTCAGTCTTCAAGACCAAGAAAAACAAGACACTGTGATGGATTCAAGGTAGGATGAGTGTCATATTGCCAAACAAAAATAAGTAAAGAGGGAATTTTTACTTACACAAAAAGAAACCAGTTATTTAAAAGAAGATAAGGTTTCAAGTTAGAATTTTCACTGAAGTATAAAACTTTAACAGCGTGTTCTATATCTTGATCTATGTGTTTTAAAATTTGGGTAAAGTTTTCTTTTGGTTATATTTGTGATATTTGAATATTTATTAACACTGGAAATTTAGAAATATTTTTATATCTACTCTGGTTCTTGATGGACTAAGAGATAACGTTAAAAGATGTGTGTGATATGTAAATACTGTTGGAATCCACCTAAAAATGTAGATTAGTGTCTACAAGCCATTGTATAATCTCAAACTGTTGAATTTTTCTTTTCTTATTATTTCCTTAGCAGTTTTAAAAATTCTGATAACAAAAGAACGTAGTCTGATGAAAGTGACATTGACATTAATAAAAAGAGCTAGCACAAAGACCTAGTCAAAAACTTAGTTCAGTCATTTAATTTTCCTCTGCCCTTTGTTTAATCACAAAACTACTGGTAATCGATAACACCGGCAACATCACACACACGAAAAAGCAGCGGTCTAACTTTTGCCAAGTCAGCAAAGCAGAAAAATCTGACCCCAAATCACCTTCCTTATAAAATAAATATTTGAACCAAAGACAAAGTTTCAAAACATTGTAAAGGACAAGACATCAACTATGGTTACCTTTCTCCAGGATTTTAAGTTCTATGCTTAGCTGAGGTTCAGGTCTTTAAGTAGCTGAATGCGGACAACAGAGCAACTCAGTGGCAAGAGCATTGAAAAACAAATAAATAAAAACAAACAAACAAACAAAAACCAGTCCCTTTTAACTTTGTCCAGAGGACATGAAGTCTATTTGTTTTCAGTGACTTCTGGCAAAGTCTATTCTTCTTTTTTTTTTTAATAATTTATTTTTTATTTCTTCAAGTTACATCTCAATCACAATCCCCTCCCTACTTCCCCCTCCAGTCCTACCCTTCCACCCTCCTCCCTCTCAACTCCCCATCCTCTTCCCTTCTTTTTTTTTTTTTTTTTAGTTTAAGGTATTTCTTTTTCCCCCCAACAGCTCTCCCTTTCAGTCCAAAAAATGGTTCTTT
>CAJQZJ010031946.1:2085686-2105105 GCA_907164525.1 Lophiomys imhausi
GGGAAGGTATACTGGGCCATTTAACTCTCATAAATGTGGCATATTTATATCTGTTGTTTTGTATAGTATTTACTGTTATAAGAGAAGGAACCATCTGTTGGACTGAAAGGGGAAACTTCTGGGGGGAAGAGGGTGGAAGGGCGGGATAGGAAGGGGGAATAGGGAAGGGTTTGTGACTGAGATGTAACTTGAAGAAAAAAAAATAAAGTATTAAAAAAAAAAGAAAAAAAAATGCTCACCAGGAGTGGTATCAAATGCCTTTAATTCCAGCACTTGGGAGGCAGATGTAGGCGGATTTATGTGAGTTCAAGGCCAGCCTAGTCTACAAAGTGAGTTTAGGACAGTCAAAGCCACACACAGAAACTTTGTCTTGAAAAACAAAAAAAACAAACAAATGAAAAAACGAAATGCTCAACATCTTTACTCATCAGGGAAATGCAAATCAAAATGACTGTGAGATTCCATCTCATACCTGTGAGAACCGCTGAAATCAAAATCTCAAGTGACAACACCACATGTTGGTGAGGATGTGGAACAAAGGGAATGCTCCTCTATTGCTGGTGGGGATGCAAATTGGGACAACCACTTTGGAAATCAATTTGGCAGTTTCTCAAAAAAAAAAAAAATTGGGAGTAGTTCTACCTGAAGATCCACCTATACCACTCCTGGGCATATACTCTAAAGATACCACATGGGAATTTGCTCAACTATGTTCATAGTAGCTTTATTTGTAATATCCAGTAGCTGGAAGCAACCTAGATGTCCCTCAATTGAAGAATGAATAAAGAAAATGTGGTACATTTACACAATTGAATACTCCCTAGCTATTAAAAACAAGGAAATCACGAAATTTTCAGGCAAATAGATGGAACTAGAAAAGATCAACCTGACTGAGGTAACCCAAGCCAAGAAAAACACATATCATATGTGTTCACTTATAAGTAGATATTAGCCACAGTGTTCAGCATAACAATCCTACAATCCACAGACCCAATGAAACTAAATAACAAGGAGGGCTCAAGAGAGGATGCTTGAATCTCACTCAGAACCGAAAACATATAGACATTGGAAATAGATGAAGGGAGGGAACTGGACAGGAGATGGGGTGAGGATCGGGTGAGGGAAAGCAGGAGTGGGAGGTGGGAGGGCTGGGAGAGAGAAGGGAAACTGATGGGTGTGGGATCCCTGAGACAAACTGGAGACAGGGTAGCCTCCTTCAAGGATATATGGTAACTCTAGCTGAGAATCCTAGCAGTAAGGGGATAGGAGACTGAAGTGGCCATCTCCTAAAGCCAGGAAGATCTGCCAGTAGAGGGAGGGGGACACCAGCCCACCCATAAAACCCTTGACCCAAAATCTACCCTGCCTACAAGACATGCAGGGATATGGATAGTGCAGAGATTGAGGGAATGGCTGACCAAGGACTGGCCCAATTTAAGACTCAATCCTATGGGTGAGAGCCAACTCCTGTCATTCTTAATGATGATCTATCTGCTATGCTTGCAGACAGGAGCATAGCATGACTGTCCTCTGAGAACCTTCACATAGCAAAGGATCGAAACCGATGCTGAGACACACAGCCAAACACTGGACAGAGACTTGTGGAAGAGTTGGGGGAAAGACAGAGGCACAGAAAGGGAACAAAAACTACACAAGACTAATAGAGACATCTAACCAAGGACCATGGGGTTTGCTGAACCATCAACCAAAGATCATGCATGGACTGAACCAAGGTCCCCTACACGCATGGAGCTGAGGGACAGTTTGATCTTTATGTAGATCCCCTACCAATTGGAGCTGGGAGCTGTCCCTGACACCTACTCTGTTGCTTACAGTCAGATTCCTTTCCACTAGCCGGCTGCATTGACTAGTTTCAATGGAAGAGGTTGCAGTTAGTTCTGATGAGACATGAAGTACTGGGGCGGGTTGGTAGGGGGTCCTTCTCTGAGAAGAAGAAGGGAGAATGGAGAGAGAGGGTGGGAGGGTAGGATTGGGAGGGTAGGAGGGAGGGGGGTGTGAATGGGATGTTAAAATGAATAGATCAATAAATCAAAAATTAAAAATGTTTTTTAAACCTGATGGGTGAAGGAAAACACTTTTACTTCTGTTTGAAACCACACACACACACAAAATGTACTTCTCCTGCTAGTCTTCTAATGTTTTATTGGAAATTTCACTTCTCTGTTGTCACTTTGTAAACTTCTGTCATTCATCTTCTAAATTTATGTTCTGCATTATGAACAAGGTTATAGTGATAATTTCATAATGATATAGTGAACATAATAGAAAGTATATCATTAATCTAAAGAATGTATAGCTATATAAATGTATCTTATATGCTTATAATGTCTTGGGGCAATGGGGATCTCTGTACCCAGTAGGTTTATGTCTTATCTATTTCTTATAAAACCAATTTAGGGTTTGACTGTAAAATTTGGGGTTTTGAATGTTTCTTTTATGATTGAAATATGAAAAATGTGAAAGCTCTTTTCTTAACTTTTGGAAGTTCCCCTTAGATGGACCAAGACTTGTCCTTGGTTACCGTTCTGTCTATGTTACTAAGATACCCCTGGATTCCTGGAAGTATTTCCACTTTATTCACCAATCAGAACTCTCATAATTGGGGTTTAGATGAGAATGTTTTGTATTTCTTTTATGACCAACAAATTATTCTGTCAACACACCAATCACTGCTTAGTGTGGATGCCTTTTGTAGTATATTGCCTACAAATGTGTTAACTAAATTAACAAAGCAGTTGTGTTTTTATGCCAATGAACTTTCAGCATAGATTTCAGTTATAGAAAAAAATTAAAAGATGAGGGCTGGGGAGATATAAGCCTTCAAAATTGATACAATTATTTCTTAGAGAGAAGTGGGAGAAAAATACAAGTCATTAAGAGTCATCTTAATTTTTTGAATTAGTTTTGTATCCAGCCACCTTGCTGAAGGTGTTCTTGCTGTAAGAGTTCTCTGGTGGAATTTTTGGGGTAGCTTATGTATACTATCATATCGTCTGCAAATAGGCATAATTTAACTTCTTCATTTCCAATTTGTATCCCCTTGATCTCCTCTAGTTGTCTTATTGCTCTAGCAAAAACTTCACTATATTGAAGAGATATGGCAAAAGTGGGCATCCTTGTCTTGTCCCTGAGTTTAGAGGAAATGCTTCAAGTTTCTCTCCATTAACTTTAATGTTTGCTACTGGATTTCTGTATATTGCCTTTATTATTTCCAGATATGGTCCTTGTATGCCCGTTCTCTCCAGAACTTTTTGCATGAGGAGGTGTTGGATTTTGTCAAATGCTTTTTTTGCATCTAGTGAGATAATCATGTGGTTTCTTTCTTTCATCTTGTTTATGTGGTGAATTACGTTGATGGATTTTTGTATGTTGAACCATCCCTGCATTTCTGGGATGAAGCCTACTTGATCATGGTGTATGATACTTTTGATGTGTTCT
Source organism: Lophiomys imhausi (assembly GCA_907164525.1). NCBI lineage: Eukaryota > Metazoa > Chordata > Mammalia > Rodentia > Muridae > Lophiomys > Lophiomys imhausi. Next base: position 2,089,146 of record CAJQZJ010031946.1, read on the forward strand.
TGGATTCAATTTGCTAGTATTTTATTAAGTATTTTTGCATCTATGTTCATGAGGGAGATTGGTCTGAAGTTCCCTTTCTTTGTTGGGTCTTTGTGTGGTTTAGGAATCAGGGTGATTGTGGCCTCATAGAATGAGTTTGGCAGCCCTTCTTTAAAAAACAAATAAATGGGCTAAGAAAGAAATTAGGGAAATAACTCCCTTCACAATAGCCACAAACAATATAAAATACCTAGGGATAATTCTAACCAAGCAAGTAAAGGACCTGTACAACAAGAACTTCAAGCCCTTGAAGAAAGAAATTGAAGAGGCCATCAGAAGATGGAAAGATCTCCCATACTCTGGGTAGGTAGGATCAACATAATAAAAATGGCCATCCTACCAAAAGCAATATACAGATTCAATGCAATTTCTATCAAAATACCAACACAATTCTTTATAGACCTGGAAAAAGCTATTCTCAATTTCATATGTAACAACAAAAAGCCCAGAATAGCTAAATCAATCCTGTACAATAATAAAAATATCTGGAGGTACCACCATCCCAGATTTCAAGCTGTACTACAGAGCAATAGTAATAAAAACAACATGGTACTGGTACAGAAACAGACCAGTAGATCAATGGAATCAACTTGAAGACCCAGAAATGAATACACACACCTATGGTCACCTATTTTTTGACAAACTGCACAATGGAAAAAGGACAGCATCTTCAACAAATGGTGCTGGTCCAACTGGATGTCCACTTGTAAAAGAATGAAATTAGACCCATACTTATCACCTTGTACAAAACTTAAGTCCAAGTGGATCAAAGACCTTAACATAAGGCCGGTCACACTAAATCTACTAGAAAAGAAAGTGGGAAAAACCCTCAGACTCATTGGTACAGGGGACAACTTCCTGAACAGAACACCAACAGCTCAGGACCTGAGACCAACAATCAATAAATGGGACCTCATGAAACTGAAAAGCTTCTGTAAGGCAAAAGACACTGTCATTGGAACAAAATGGCAGCCTACAGATTGGGAAAAAATGTTCACCAACTCCACCTCTGACAAAGGGCTAATATCCAAAATTTACAAAGAACTCAAGAAACTAAATGCCAAGAAACTAAATAATCAATTTAAAAATGGGGGAAAGAACTAAACAGAGAATTCACAAAGGAAGAATTCCTAAAGGCTGAGAGACACTTGAAGAAATGCTCAGCATCCTTAATCATCAGAGAAATGCAACTCAAGACGACTCTGAGATCCATCTCACACCTGTCAGAATGGCTAAGATCAAAAGCTCAAATGACAGCACATGCTGGCTGATGAGAACCCTCCTCTATTGCTGGTGGGAGTGCAGGCTTGTGCAACCACTATGGAGGTCAGTCTGACGATATCTTAGAAAACTTGGAATAGCTCTGCCTCAGGACCCAGCCATACCACTTCTGGGTATACATCCAAATGGCTCCCCAGCAAATCACAAGGAAGTTGCCTCATCTATGTTCTTAGCAGCCTTATTTGTAATAGCTAAAAACTGGAAACAACCCATATGTCCCTCAACTGAAGAATGGATTAAAAAACTATGGTACATCTACACAATGGAATACTACTCAGCTATCACAAACAAGGAAATTGTGCAATTTGCAGCCAAATGGATGGAACTAAAAAAGCTCATTCTGAGTGAGCTAACTACTCAAAAAGATGCACATGGCATCTATTCACTTATAGTCGGAGTTTAGCTATATAGTACAGGATATCTATACTACAACCATTGCACCAAAGGGAACAGGAACATAGACTTTTTCTTCCTGTCAATAAGACACTTTGCCCTAGTGGTGCTGCCTTGTAGGCCCCCAGTAGATGAGGAGGCTCTTGGCCCTCACATGACTGCTGAACTGGGGTGGGGACTGAGATGTAGGGACACTCCACTCCAGAGAAGTGGGATGGAAGTGTTAGGGGGTAGAGGTTGGGAGGGTGGGACTGGGAAGGGTCGAAAGAGGACACTATGATGGAAATGTAACCTGAAGCAATAAATAAATAAATTTAAAAAATAAAATAAAGAGAGACGAACAATAGAATAAAAAAAAAGAATCATCTTAAAACAGATTTTTTTGTTAAGCTCTAAGAATGACATTATATATCATCCTTTCCCTGAACTCAAGTCCTGTATTTTCTGGACAGATGAGTCTAATACACATTTCAAGGTATTTTTATTCTTTTATGTGTATGTGTTTGTCCAAGTATATGTCTGTACACCATGTGCCCAGGGAAGCCAGACAAGGGTATTAGATTCCCTGGAACTAGAGTCCCAGATGTTTGTAGGCAGTCATGTGGATGCTGAGAACCAAATCCCAGTCATTAGGAAGAGCAGTCAGTGCTCTTCTGAGAAATCTCCATAGTTCATGTCCACCATTTTGAAAATTCTGTCATTTATAAAGGTGATTCAAGCTGTGGTACTATGTTAAAATAGACTAGAGAGGATTAATAAATGGCAGGAACATAAACCTGCATGGGTACATGCCTAATAAAGAAAATGAAATGTTGAGAATAATGTGGAGGAACTATTATCCAATGAACTCAGGGGAAAATAATCTGGGAGGAAAAGAGGATAGTAAAAGAGAACAAAGAAAGGAATATTTGGGGTTATAGTTTAAAGAGATGCACATACTAATGTACATATCAGTGGAAGGACCAATAACCGAAGCCATATGAATTAAGAAATTGATTCAAATTATTTTTATTAAGAGAACAGTTTGATTCCACTGATAATCTAGTACATTATTATTTATTTCAAATCACAAAGAATACTGAAAACTAAGACACCAACAACATAATTTTAAAATAGAAAAAAAAAGAATTAGGCATGATAGTACTATTTATGGTTCCTCTTTAAAAGATTGATGCAGGAGAATTGTTGGAGTCCAGGAATTGGGGCTAGTCCCTAACATAGTGAGATCCTATCGAAAGAAAGAAAGAAAGAAAGAGAAAGGAAGGAAGGAAGGAAGGAAGGAAGGAAGGAAGGAAGGAAGGAAGGAAGTTTATGCAAATGACCTGAAAAGATATGAGAAATAAGTACATTTCCATCTGTGAAGAACTGGTACAAAATCCATGCAAGTGTTCGCTCTCTGTTTATCAATATCATAGAACTGAATAATGGCCTGGGGGTGATAAATGGTCCTCTGCAGGAAACAGGACACTTAACCACTAAACTATCTCTCCAGGCAGGTTTTTTAATTTTATTAATTTTATTTTATTTTGCTTTTTGTCATATTCTTAAATATACTTACTGAGCCTGGGGGCATCTCCACTTCCTTCTCTTATCCCTCTTATTCTCTTATCTCATCTTTCATATGCAGCCTCTCCTACTGGAGTCACTTCTGGAGAGTGGATACAGTATCTGCCTTTTGCTGGTTGTCTTATTTAGCTTAGCACAATGACCTCAAGGTTCATCCACATGATAGCATGTGGTAAGATTTCCTTCTTTTTAAAACATGAACAATAGTTGTATGTGTGTACATATATATGTACACGTATGTATGTATGTATGTGTGTGTATATATATATGTGTGTATGTATGTATGCATGTGTGTATATGTATGTATTTATGTATATACATACATATATATGCCCATTTTCTTTATTCATCTGGCTGTGAGATATGGGTTGTTTTCTCCTGTTGACTACTATAAATAATGCCACTCTCGACATAAATGATCCCATTAAGAACCTACTCTGAAGATTTTAAAAAATTTCATCAGGAAAGATTATTGGGGCATGTCATTTTTCTTTTCTTTTTAAAGGACCTGTGGTAGTATTGTCCGTAATGACATCACCATTTTAAATTCCTCCAGCCAGCATCAAACTTTTTGTGCTTGGGAGTTTCATTGTCTAGCACACATGTATTATAATTGTTGTGACTCCATAGCTTATTGGCCTTGATGTTCTTATGTTTGCCCATTGATATAAATTTTGTTGGATATATGACCTCCTCTGCATTCTTTGGGTTTTTAGCTGCATAGAGCACATTTCCCTAATCTTTCTTTTTATTTGATTTCTGTCTTTATATATCTTTCATATCTGATGTCTGTCCTTAGATGTCATCCCTATCTGATATCTATCAGTCTATCCACCCATCAATCTATCTATCTATCCATCCATCTATCTTCTATCTATCTATCTATCTATCTATCTATCTATCTATCTATATCTATTAATCTATATCTATCACCTATCATCTATTTAACTCTCTGTCTAACTCTAACTCTATTTCAGTTGAGGGCATAGAGGTTCTTTTACTCACAAAGAAGCACTAAGAGAATCAGGAAAGTTAATTATGCAGAGTGTCTTTTCAATGGAGGAAATAAAATTTAAATACCTGCATTCCATTCAGAAAGCAGAGTAGATTTTGGTAATGACTAGATGACCTTCTTGCTATCTGTGGCAAGCAGACCTCACCCATCTTTGGCTATAGAGGCAGATATCACCTACATTACTCAGATGATTTTTCCATACTTTTCCCTTCATAGACTGTTACCCTTCCTTAGGGGAGATGTTACATATACCTTATGGCTCACAGACCTCTATTGACCGGTCAGAGACCACACTAGGTTCTAAGCCTTTTAGCTATAGAACTCACCCTTATGGTCGCATGTACTTTGTAAAAGAGTTTTATGTAGTCACACCTCAAGCTGTATTGTGCACCTGGAATTGGACTGATTGAACTGACTGTTGCCTGGGACTCTGTTCTCAAATTGTGCTGTGTTTCAAGTATGGTGACAATGAACCAACCTGGCATGAGACTCCCCTAAGTCTGATCCAGGTTAACAAAATCAATCTGCACTGGTTTTTATTCTTATCACTTTTCATGGTTTGCTTTTCTGCCTGGAACCTGGAGGAACTCCCTAATATTTCAAAGTCTCCTGAACATGAGGCTTAATATGAAGTTTGAGGTGATTCAAACAGGCTTTAGAAAACATTATAGCCCACTTAATGACTATTGTCAGATATTTATGGAAAGGATTCTGTATTAACACTAAAAAGAGGTTACTACATCATGAATTAGTTGAAGAGAGTCATGTGGTGAGTCTCTTAGTTGCATTTTGTTTTTAAAATTATCATGCTACTATTTTATGTGCATGAATGGTTTTGCCTTTCCATATGTCTGTGAGCCACATGCATGTCTGGTGCCTCTGGAGGCAAGAAGAGGGCATCAGATGCACTGGGACTGGAGTGATAGACAGTTGTGATCACTATGGGGAAATGGAGACTTTACGCCAGTCCTCTGGAACAGCAGACAGTGCCATTGACCACTGAGTCACCTCTCCAGCACCAGTTTCATTTTAATTTTATCTTCTAAACCAGTCAGCATTCTACCTTGGCATGATGAATTTCTTTACATTAAAGTAACTACTGACAGGAAGTAATTCCTGTTGTAACTTTGCTAATTATCTTTCTATATTCTTTGTGTGTGTGTGTGTGTGTGTGTGTGTGTGTGTGTGTGTGTGTTCTACTTATGGTCTTTTACTGTCTTTCTCTAGGTCCAGTGCTTCTCACAGTGGCACGCTTTTATTGCTTTCTTGGGTCCCTTTGTGCATATTACATATGTTTTTAGGGGTTAGCATTGCAATTGTATTTAAAATTGTATTTTAATGTGATAATAAGTTCAACTGTGTGTGTAAAATCTGTTATTATTTATACAAATAATTTATTTTTTCATAGAGAAAAATTTATAATTTATAATTAAGGTTTAAAAAGAAAACTCTATACCAGATTGATTGATGGTTGACCTCCTTGTACTTAGTAATACAAGGTTTTATGTGGCTGTGTTTGTCTTTGTCAACGTTTTGTATATTCCCATATAGTTTCATGTATCTGTCATCCTCTGGTGTTCATCCATCAGACTCCACTTTCCCACCATCCTCTCTCACTGTGAAAGTTTTATAATGAGCTCCCATAAATTTTACTCATCTGTGGAAAATACTGATTTCTTTTTGACTTCTTGTTGGGGTAGTGTTAAGCATTCTAAATGTTAATTAATTGGTCCTGCTTGCTGTTTGTTACTTACATTGACTCTGATTGGTTAAATAAAATGCCAAGGCCTGAGACTGGGCAAAGACAGAGAAAGGTGGGACTTCCTGGGATTAGAAGAGGAAGCCTGCACTTTAGACAGAGGATTCAAGCATTCCAGCCAGCAGCAGGAAGAAGAAAGCATTCCAGCCAAGAGCAGCAGGAAGAAGAAGGCATTCCAGCCAAGAGCAGCAGGAAGAAGAAGACACATGCCATGGGTTAGAAAACAGAACCTTATTCCACATGGTCAGGAACATCGGCATATTGTGGAGAATGGCAGTCCAAGGGGATGTATCTATATATGAGGTCATATTTGGGAAATAGAATTATGAGCTAGCTTAGTTGGGCCAAGATTGCTCCATCCAGGCCTAGGCTTGTAAAATCCATCCTGTGTCTCTGTGTGCTCATTTATAATGTCTGGATGGGAATTAACAACTGCCAAACCAATTAACAATAATATAAATACTGGTTAAACAATTTAATTAGTCATATTTTTTTACAACTTCTGAAGGACATTTTTGTGACTACAGCTTTTAGGTGGCAAGGTTTATCACCTTTTCTTTCAACACTTTAAATGTATCACTCTACCTCCTTTTAACCTGCATGTTCCCGTGAGAAATGTCACCCTGGGCAATTTAACAACAGCAATTCATTTTGTCCATCACTGGAGGCTGAGAGGCTGGAGTCAGTTTCCCACCACAGCCAGCTTCAGGTGATGGCTCTCTTTCTGGATGTGCAGGTGAATTTCCTCTTGTACCATCCTCATATGACAGAGCAAGAGTATCAAGCACTCTTTCTCTTTTCATAAGGTCACTATCTGGAATCGAAGGTTCAACTCTAAAGACTAAACAATCTCCCAATAGGTCCAACCCTACATGTGACTAGGGTTTCACCATAGGGATTTGGGAAGACACAAACTCACATTCCATAATGTGGTCACATTTTAATATTACAGCAAAAAAGAATTTGCTTATTGACATGCATGTGGGCTGGAAAAGAAAAGATCAATAAAAAAGAAAAGGTGAAGCAACAGGTCTTGTCGGAATAAAAATCACTTTATATACTGATTACCTTTTCATCTGTGTTAGTTTGAGTGAGTATGGCCCCCACAGGCTCATACATTTGAATGCTTAGTCACCAGTTGTTACAACTGTTTGGGAAAGATTAGGAAGTGTGGCTTTGTTGGAGAAGGTGTTCTGGACTCACTTTGTAGACCAGGCTGCCCTTGAACTCACAGAGATCCACCTTCCTCTGCCTCCCGAGTGGAGTGCTGGGATTAAAGGTGTGTACCACCATACCCAGCAATTAGACAGCTGTGAACTGCCACCAGGTGGTTGCTGGGATTTGAACTCAGGTCCTTTGGAAGAACAGCCAGTGCTCTTAACCACTGAGCCATCTCTCCAGTCCTCTTTTTTTTTTTTAGTTTTTCAAGACAGGGTTTCTCTGTGTAGCCCTGGCTGTCTGGTCTCACTTTGTAGACCAGGCTGGCCTTGAATTCACAGATATCCACCTTCCTCTGCCTCCCAAGTGCTGGAATTAAAGGTATGCACCACCACACCCAGGGCCAGGTTGTTCTTTCTAGTCCTTCTGTTGTCTTAACAAATGGGCTTTCAGCTATCCCGCGCCAGTACCATATCTGCCTGACTGAGGCCATAGTCTCCACCATGATGGTCATGCACAAAACTCTCTAAAACTGTAAACAAACCCTCAATTAAATGGTCTTCCTTATAAGTTGCTTTGGTCATAGTGTCTCCCTGTGTTAATCAAAAGAAGCAAAGACCAAACCTTTGATCAAATGACAGCCATTCACATTGTATATGGGACCTCTATTAATTTCTCAGATTCCACTCTTCATTTGGGTTTCCAAAACCATTGTCTTTGAAAACATCCTGCCAATCTCTAGAGTTGGCTGCTGCTGAAGCAAAGATTAGGCTAACGTGGTGATCAACTGAGATTATCCACTAGAAACGAGTTTATAATCTAATAGAGTTAACTTTACTGCTGCATGATAACCAAGTTAGAAAGTTATGCCTGGGGGATCCAAGATGGCTACGGCCGGTGCGGACGTATTTTGATTTCGGGGTCAACAGTCACAAGGCAGCAAGTATTGCAGGACACTGTACAAAGGGCACGACCCTTCTAAATCTCACCCAGCTACACAGGGACCACGGAAGATCCCTGGGCAGGACACCCCTTCCAACTCTCGGACACGCTAGGAAGCCTCTGGACCCGGGAATCGGGATAACCCATCCCACAAAAGGAGAGACCCCCGGTTAGTTCCAACCTAATACCCAGCCGTCAGATTCAGAAACCACGCAGAGATAATCACTACCATGCTGGGCACTCCCAGGTCTCACACAGGCCGATCCAATTATCTGGCGAAAGGTTGCAACCCTTGGAAGTGAGCAGAGATCCGCTGCAAAGTGCCTCAGAACACAGATCACAGTCTGTGATGTCACTGGCCAGTTTCCAAACTGCAGGAGAGGCAAGGCTACTGGAGCTTAACTCCAGATTTACCCGCTACAGGAACCAAACCAGGGCAAACTGCGAGATATTTGAAACTGTCATATATTGGACTTTTGTACTAGTGCAGGCCCTTCCGGCAGGGAACCAGAGCTTACTTGTACACAGCTCTGCCACCTGGATTAATTAGGTCTCCACCTGGGAGGCGGGGCTAAATGACTCACCTTATAGGGGTGGAGTAAGGCAACTCGAATCCTACACCACAGCGACCCCTTTGGACCCAAGTCCAGAAGACAGCAAAAAAAAAAAAAATTACACATGGCCAGAGGCCCCAGACAGAAAAAAAAAAAACAGAGCGAAATGTCTCCAACAAAAGAAAGCAACAATATTCCGTCCAACCCAAACCACCTCACCACAACTGAAACACATGAAAATGATGACAATTCTACATTATGGAAAGTGATAAAGTCCCTTCAAGAAGAACTTAAAACTATGAAGGAATTCAAAGAAGCCACAATTTTACAAGTCAAAACAATGAATAACATCATTAAAGAGCTCCAAGCCAAGGTGACCCAGCTTGAACAGGAAAAGAATAAAGCAATGAAAGATCTCCAGAAAAAAAAAACAAGCAAACTGGAGAAGGAAATGTACAAAACAAACAATACCATTCAAGGCATGAAAATAGAAATGGAAACAATAAAGAAAACACAGTCAGAGTTAAAAGAGGAAATGGAGAATCAAGAGAACAGGAACTACGGATGTGAGTATGAAAAATAGGATGCAGGAGATGGAGGACAGGATCTCAGGCATGGAAGATTCAATGGAAGAAATCAATACAAAATCCAAAGAAAATGAGAAAGCTAAAAAATCTCTCACCCACAACATCCAAGAAATCAAGGACTCAATGAAAAGACGGAACCTAAGAATTATAGGCATAGAGGAAAGAGAAGACTCCCAACTCCATGGTCCAGGAAATATCTTCAACAAAATCATAGAAGAAAACTTCCCAAACCTAAAGAAAGAGATGCCAGTAAAAATCAAGAAGCTTACAGAACACCAAACAGATTAGATCAGAAAAGAAACTCCTCTCGCCACATAGTAATAGAAACTCCAAATGTAGAGAACAAAGAGAGGATATTAAAAGCTGTAAGAGAAAAAGTCCAAGTCACATACAATGGCAGACCCATCAGAAACACACCTGACTTCTCTTCAGAAACTTTAAAAGCTAGAAGGGCCTGGACAGATGTCCTACAAGCCCTGAGAGAACCACGTGCCCAGCCAGACTACTATACCCAGCAAAACTCTCTATCAACATAGAAGGAGAAAACAAGATATTCCATGACAAAATCAAATTCAAACAATATCTCCTCACAAACCCAGCCCTACAGAAGATCCTAGAAGGAAAATTCCAACCCAGAGAAGATAACTACACCCAAGAAAACAGAGGAAATAGAAACCTCCACACCAACTAAACAAAAAAGAAACACAAGACAGCCAGCTATACCAAAATAATGGGAAATAACAACCCCTGGTCACTAATATCCATCAACATCAATGGACTCAACTCGCCAATAAAAAGACACAGACTTACAGACTGGATCCGTAAACAATACCCATCTTTTTGCTGTATACGAGAAACACACCTCACTATTGCAGATAAACACTATCTCAGAGTAAAGGGCTGGGAAAAGATTTTCCAAGCAAATAGACCCAGGAAACAAGCTGGAGTAGCCACCTTAATATCAAACAAAATAGACTTCCAATTGAACTTAATAAAAAAAGACAGAGAAGGGCATTATATACTCATTAAAGGAAATATCCACCAAGGGGACATCTCAATATTGAACATCTATGCCCCAAATACAAAGGCACCTACATTTATAAAAGAAACACTTCTAAAACTTAAATCACACATCGATCCAAACACTTTAATAGTGGGAGACTTCAACACCCCACTCACAACTATGGACAGATCATCAAGACAGAAGCCAAACAGAGAAATAATGAGTCTAACAGAGATCATGAACTAAATGGACCTAACAGATATCTACAGAACGTTTCACCCAAACACAAAAGAATACAACTTCTTCTCAGCACCTCACGGAACCTTCTCCAAAATCGAACATATAGTTGGACACAAAGATAGCCTCAACAGATACAAGAAAATTGAAATAACCCCTTGTATCTTATCAGACCACCATGGAAAAAAGCTGGACTTCAATAGCAAAAGAATCAACAGAAAGTCTACACTCACATGGAAATTGAACAACTCTTTACTAGAGAACCACTGGGTCAGGGAAGAAATAAAGAAGGAAATCAAAGACTTCTTAAAATCCAACGACAATGAAGACACAACATACCCAAACTTATGGGACACAATGAAAGCTGTGAAACAAGGAAAGTTCACAGCACTAAGTGCCTTCAAAAAGAAAATTGTGACAGCTCATATTAGCGAATTAACAGCTAAACTGGGTGAATTGGAAAAAAACGAAGCAAACACTCCCACGAGGAGCAGAAGGCAGGAGATCATAAAACTTAGGGCAGAAATCAACAACTTAGAAACAAAAAGAACATACAAAGAATCAATGAAACCAAGAGTTGGTTCTTCGAGAAAATCAATAGACAGACCCTTAGCCAAATACACTAAAAGACAAAGGGAGAAAACACAAATAAACAAAATCAGAAATGAAAAGGGAGAAATACCAACAGACATTGAGGAAATCCAGAGAATATTTGCATCCTACTTTAAAAATCTATACTCCACCAAATTTGAAAACTTAAGTGAAATGGACAATTTTCTTGATAGATTCCACCTACCTAAGCTAAATCAAGATCAGATAAACAGATTAAACAGCCCTATAACCCTTAAGGAAATAGAAACAGTCATTAAAAATCTCCCAACCAAAAAAAGCCCAGGGCCAGATGGCTTTAGCACGGAATTCTACCGGACCTTCAAAGAGGAGCTAACACCAATACTTTTCAAACTCTTTCACAAAATAGAATCTGAAAGAACATTGCCAAACTCATTCTACGAGGCCACAATCACCCTGATTCCTAAACCACACAAAGACCCAACAAAGAAAGAGAACTTCAGACCAATCTCCCTCATGAATATAGATGCAAAAATACTTAATAAAATACTAACAAACCGAATTCAAGAACACATCAAAAGTATCATACACCATGATCAAGTACGCTCCATCCCAAGGATGCAGGGATGGTTCAATATACGAAAGTCTATCAACGTCATTCACCATATAAACAAGATGAAAGAAAAAAAAAACACATGATAATCTCGCTAGATGCAGAAAAAGCATTTGACAAAATCCAACACCCCTTCATGCTAAAAGTTCTGGAGAGAACGGGCATACAAGGGCGGTACCTAGAAATAATAAAGGCAATATACAGCAGGCCAGTGGCCTACATCAAAATAAATGGAGAGAAACTTGAAGCATTTCCTCTAAACTCAGGGACAAGACAAGGATGTCCACTTTCACCATATCTCTTCAATATAGTACTTGAAGTTCTTGCTAGAGCAATAAGACAACTAAAGGGGATAAACATTGGAAACGAAGAAGTCAAAATATCCCTATTTGCAGATGATATGATAGTGTACATAAGCGACCCCAAAAATTCCACCAGAGAACTCTTACAGCTGATAAACACCTTCAGCAAAGTGGCTGGATACAAAATTAATTCAAAAAAATCAGAAGCCCTTCTTTATACAACAAACAAATGGGCTGAGAAAGAAGTAAGAGAAACAACCCCCTTCACAATAGCCACAAACAACATAAAATAACTGGGAGTAAGTCTAACCAAGCAAGTAAAGGACCTGTACAACAAGAACTTCAAGCCCTTGAAGAAAGAAATGGAAGAGGCCTTTAGAAGATGGAAAGATCTCCCATGCTCATGGATAGGTAGGATCAACATAATAAAAATGGCCATCCTACCAAAAGCAATATATAGATTCAATGCAATTCCTATCAAAATACCAACACAATTTTTTTATAGAATTGGAAAGAGCTATTCTCAATTTCATATGGAACAACAAAAAGCCCAGAATAGCTAAATCAATCCTTTACTATAAAAAAAAAATCTGGAGGTATTACCATCCCAGATTTCAAGCTGTACTACAGAGCAATAGTTGTAAAGACAGCATGGTATTGGTATAGAAACAGACCAGTAGATCAATGGAATTGAATTGAAGATCCAGAAATAGACCCAAACACTTATGGCCACCTAACTTTTGACAAAGAAGCCAAAACGGCACAATGGAAGAAGGACATCATCTTCAACAAATGGTGCTGGTCCAACTGGATGTCCATTTGTAAAAGAATAAAGTTAGACCCATACTTATCACCTTGTACAAAACTTAAGTCCAAGTGGATCAAAGACCTTAACATAAGGCCGGTCACACTAAATCTACTAGAAGAAAAATTGGGAGAAACCCTCAAACTAATTGGCACAGGCGACAACTTCCTGAACAGAACACCAACAGCTCAGGACTTGAGATCAACAATCAATAAATGGGACCTCATGAAACTGAAAAGCTTCTGTAAGGCAAAAGACACTATCATTGGAACAAAACAGCAGCCTACAGACTGGGAGAAATTCTTCACAACCCCTCATCTGACAGAGGGCTAATATCCAAAATCTACAAAAACTCAAGAAATTAAATGCCAAGAAACCAAATAATCCAATCAAAAAATGGGGGACAGAGCTAAACAGAGAATTCACAAAGGAAGAATTCCTAAAGGCTGAGAGACACTTGAAGAAATGCTCAACATCCTTAATCATCAGAGAAATGCAACTCAAGACGACTCTGAGATTCCATCTCACACCTGTCAGAATGGCTAAGATCAAAAACTCAAATGACAGCACATGTTGGCGAGGGTGTGGAGAAAGGGGTACCCTACTCCATTGCTGGGGGAATGCAGTCTTGTGCAACAACTATGGAGGTCAGTCTGGCGATATCTTAGAAAACTTGGTATAGCTCTGCCACAGGACCCAGCCATACCACTTCTGGGTATACACCCAAATGCCTCTTCACGGAATCATAAGGAAGTTTCCTCATCTGTGTTTATAGCAGCCTTATTTTTAATAGCTAGAAACTGGAAACAACCCAGATATCCCTCAACCGAAGAATGGGTTAAAAAACTGTGGTACATCTACACAATGGAATATTATTCAGCTATCAGGAACAATAAAATTATGCAATTTGCAGCCAAATGGATGGAACTAGAAAAGCTCATCCTGAGTGAACTAACCCAGACTCAGAAGGACGCATATGGCATCTATTCACTTATAGTAGGATTTTAGCTATATAGTAGAAGGTATCGATACTACAACTAACACAAGGGAACTTGGACATAGACTTCTTATTTTTAATTTAATTTTTTTATTTATTTTTTATATATTAGTTATATTTTTTTCTATTTTTTAGTCTTTTTTATCTATTGTATGCTTACTGGTTTGTTTGTTTAGTAGTTCTCTCTCCTGGGCAACGAGACACTTTTCACTGATGGTACTGCTTCGTAGACCCCCAATGAATGAAGAGGCTCTTGGCCCTCATACGACCTCTCAACTGAGATGAGGGACTGTTATATAAGGACACCCCACCCCAGAGAAATGGGATGGAAGGGTTAGGAAGGTAAAGAAAAAAAAAGAAATGGAATGTTTTGGCCTTTCACTACTAATTGTCATAAACTGTTTAGGATAATTAAGAAATGCAAACTAATGGTTATGCAAGTCGGTCATTCTGTTAGGTACTATGACAGCCTATTACAGTTACTTGCTAAGCTAATCAGAAATAAACCTGCTAAGAGACAAGCAACATCTGTTTACCCTAATATAATAGATAGATAGGGCCTCTTCAAAAACCTCAAGAGATCTGCAGAATATGGCATTCAAAGATGTTTTCGTAACTTTAGATTTTTTTTATATCAAGACATATCAACTCCTGACAGCACCCCCATTCTCCTCCAAGTAGAAGATGAGCATCGAAGAATCTCCAGTGGGAGATGATTGAATTAGTCGCAAGCCTATCTCTTGGTAGGAAAAGCTCCTTGCTCCAACTGTAGACAGAATGCTGTCCAAAAAGGACAAAACCTGGAAGCAGGTAAGTCGACAGCCTAGCTCTGCCAAGACAGGGTAGGTAAGTCCTTCATAACCCCTGCTCTACAATCAATGTCTGTCAGAGAAACAGGGCCAAATGACTGAAGATCGATGCTGTAATGTATGGAGAGAAAATGGGAACTGTCCAGGCAGCCACTGGTTTGTCATTTCTTAGTTTTGGAAGCTGCAGGCCCTGTACTTCCTATAAAATCAGATATATTTATCCCTCTCAGGTCTCTGAGGTGGTTGAAGAACAGATAGCTAGAGTCTCATAATTAAATTTGGAGTTGTTTAGGAGTCAAGAGAGTGTTATAGGTCTAAGAAGATACTTTTAAAATTGTGTTGCAAGTTAGTATGAATGTTGAGTCAGATATAGAACTTTAAACTCATGGAGATGTTCAGATAGTAGAATGTTAAAGTCAGGTACCAAATACATATGGACTGGTCATTGGGAATGTACGCTAAGCCATATAACCCTCATAACTGTGGCCTAATTATCTCTGTTGTACTGTATTGTATTTGTTATTATAAGAGAAAGAGCCATTTGTTGGACTGAAAGGGGAAACTGTAGGGGGAAATAAGATATACCCTAAATTTAAAAGAAAAAAAAGGGAAGAGGATGGGGGGTGGAGGGTAGAAGGGTGGGACTGGAGGGGGAATAGGGAGGGGACTGCGATTGAGATGTAACTTGAGTCTATCACAGATATTCTCTAAACTACCCAGCAATCAAGTTGTTAAGAGACAAGCAACATTTGCTTATCTAAATACAAGAGATGGACGGGGCATCTTCAAAAGCCCCAAGAGATCTGCAGAATATGGCATTCAAAATCTTAAATTAAGATTTTCTTTTTTTTTTGATATCGAGACATATCAGCTCCTGACAGCACCCCCTATTCTACTCCAAGTAGAAGATAAGCATTGAAGAATCTCCAGTGTGAGATGGTTGAATTAGTGGCAAGCCTATCTCTTGGCATGAAAAAAACCCTTGCTCCAACTGCAGACACACTGCTGTCCAAAAAGGACAAAACTTTGTAGCAGGGAAGTCGACAGCCTAGCTCTGCCAAGACAGGGTAGGTAAGTCCTTCATAATCCCTGCTCTACAACAAATGTCTGTCAGAGAAACAGGACCCAAAGGCTGAAGACTGATGCAGGAATGTATGGAGAGAAAATGGGAACTGTCCAGGCAGTCACTGGTATGTCATTTCTTAGTTTTGGAAGCTGCAGGCCCTGCACTTCCTATATAAGCAGATATATTTATCCCTCTCAGGTCTCTGAGGTGGTTGAATAATAGACAGCTGGAGTCTCATAGTTAAATTTTGAGTTGTTTAGGAAT
>CAJQZJ010031946.1:2114181-2183619 GCA_907164525.1 Lophiomys imhausi
CTTTCTTTCTTTCTTTCTTTCTTTCTTTCTTTCTTTCTTTCTTTCTTCCTTTCTTTCTATTTTTTGTTCTTCAAGAAATGGTAGAAATTTCTATATATTCTTTCTCTTTTATTCACTGTCTGATTAACAATTCATTTTTTCCCCTGAGACAGGGTTTCTCTGTGTATCTCTGGCTGTCCTGGACTCTCTTTGTAGTCCAGGTTAGCTTTGAACTCACAGAGATCTGCCTGCTTCTGTCTCTTGAGTGCTGGGGTTAAAAGCACGTGCCACCATGCTTGGCTACATTTTCTATTTTTAGATGTCTAAATAAACACCTAAATCTCAACATAACAAATAGTAGGCCACTCTAAAATCTTATTTTGCTTCCTATAGTCTTTCTCTTCATGAATATCTAAACATAATTATATTGACTGAATCATCATAGAACCTTCCTTCTACTTGAACTTACTAGAGCTTCAGCCTTATTCATTCATCACGTTTCCCGAATAATTCTTCCGAATAAATCTAATCTACACTTACAAACCTATAGCTATGTCAGACTAATCCTGGGTATGGCAGTCAGGCTCTTCACAACTAGACACATAGTTCTTTGTGATCATTTTTATCTCTATAATTTATTCGACTCTCTTCTTCTTTCGCACTCTTCTCTCATTGACACTCTTTGCAGTAAACATGGCCACTCATTGAGGGACTCTCAAAGTACTCTTTTACCTCACAGTCCTCCAAAACCTAGGCTCCTCTTCTCAGATGTCCCACTTCATTGACTCCCTGCTGGTACAGAGACCACCAAATGTGTGATAATCTCCTTAGATACCAGAGAAGAAAATCTGTCTCAACATATAAGTGATTGGTGGGTAAACAAATCCTATTTCCTGTTTCATCAGGATTCTAATGGCTTCAAAGGATTTATTTCCAAAATACAGTTGACATCACAGTAGGCCAAGAGAAGGCACAATCTTCTAATTGTTTCCAATATAAACCCTTAATCAAACCATTTCTTCTCATTCACTTCCAAGTTAACTCTTGTTTTCAAAACTCATACAGAACTCAGGGAGAATTTTTAGTGTTAGTTAGAAAATGTTCTGTTATATTTAGAAATAATTATCTGTATTGTATTAGAATTCTCTGAAATGATATGGCTACAAATAGATATTCAAATCTTTTTGTATCTCCTCTTATTCAGTAATGGATACAAAATTTTTATATGTTTTGCCCCCTTGGTTAACTCTTGATGTGCCAAAAGTGAGACTCTTTTCATAGTTTTGTTTTCAGATAGTTCTTTGGTAGTATAGGAAGGTGATTTTTGCTGTAATGTTGTATCCAACAATTTTACAACATCAGTTAGATCACATTTACTGTCATCAAGAGTATTGTTGTCTCTTTGTCTAATGTCAGTGTCAGGATAGTGATGGTCATGTTGAGTGAGTCTGGAAATGTCTCCTCATCAGTCCTTAGAACAATTTTGAAAAGACTAAAATTAGGTCTTTTCTGAGTGCTAGGCAGGTAACTCCAATGAGTCCATCTGACTCTGGGCTTTTCTTTGTGTTCTTGCTCGAACGTCCTCTTTAGCCACTGACTTGTTTGTGGTATCCACCAATTCATTATTTAGACTTTTCATGTTGTATGTCTTTAGGAATTTCCATATAATTTAATGATTATCAACTGACTGCCATTCATCATTCACAGGAATATCAGTTGATAGCTAGCATTTGTCTTCATACTGTAAAAAAAAAAATAGAATTAAAATAAGAATGGTAAAGAATGCCTCGTGCTGAGATCCATCTTTTCTGGGATCTTTTTAAAGTCAGATTTTCACTCTATTCTTTCCTCAGCACTTCCTTTCTCTACTGTCATAGAGCTACTTAGGCTGCAACTAGAAGTGACAGAATGGAGCTTCCCTGTTTCTTGGAAGCAATATTAACTATCCCCCCTGGTGCTATCCAGACCTCAGCAGGTGATACCAACATCCATTTCCAGATGATGGTGAATACTCATGCCCTGCCATGGTTTTCAAGTCATCTTTGAGGTTAAATACTACATGTTCACAGTTACAATTACAGTTTCCAGTTACAACTGTGAGTGTATGGTGGGAAGCTATGATAACCTGTGTGTATGGTGGGAAGCTATGATAACCTGTGTGTATGGTGGGAAGCTATGATAACCTGTGTGTATGGTGGGAAGCTATGATAACCTGACTGGCTCCTGACACAGAAATTGTAAGATGCCATCATCCCTACTTGTTGATGACCCATCCCTACTTCTAGGTTGATAAACTACTAACAAAAGAAAATTACATTTTAGGATTGATGAAATATAGTTTGGTTTCTTCATCTGTGGAGGATAGCAGTCCTATCCACATTGTCTCTCAGGATTACTGACTGTCCTGTTCTCATTATACATTCTAGGTACTATCCGAATAACCCCTAATGATGCTCGTTGGGTTGGGGCCTGGTGGCTCAATTTCATTGTTTCTGGACTATTTTCCATTATTTCTTCAATACCCTTCTTTTTTCTACCCAAAATTCCAAAGACATCTCAGAAGGAAAGGAAAAATTCATCCTCTCTGCATGTACCCAAAACAGACGAAGAAAAGAATCTCATGAGTAATTTGACCAAACAGGAGAAACAGGCTCCTGCCAACATCACTGGTAAGGATTCCACAGTCTGTTAATGTACAGATGTTAATCCCACTGAAATCTAAGAATATTTCAAAACAGTATGTTCAATTCATCTATCTCGATTTCTTCTGCATTATACTTTGCTTAACTCTGTCTAAGATTCCTATTATAATTGATATTCCCCATCTTAGTTACTTTTCTATTGCCATGAAGAGACACACCATGACCTAAGCAACTTATAAAATAAAACTTTAAATTTGGGGGCTCATGGTTCCAGAGGGTTAATTGAGTCCATGACCATCATGACAAGGAGCTTGGCAGCAGACAGTCAGGAATGATGCTAGAGCAGTAGCTGAGAACTTACATCCTGATCCACAAGCATGAGACAGACAGACAGAAGAGAGAGAGAGAGAGAGAGAGAGAGAGAGAGAGAGAGAGAATGCTCTAACTGGGAATATATGGGTGGTTTGGAAACCTCAAAGCCTACCACCATGACATACTTCTTTCAACAACTGTAAAGAAAGTTTTCAAATGTTAGTCTACAGAAGCCATTCTTTTTCAAATCATGTTCCCTGATTATGTTCAAACAATAGGATTAGATTGTGGCTTTTAATATGGAGAAAACAAGGCTGAGGAGCTGGCTTTGTGCCCAGAAGAACTTGCTGTGTAAGCATGAGGACCTAGCCAGAAACTCCTGCATCCACATAAAAAGCAAAGTGTGTCAGGGTGTGCCTGTAAGCTCATCATAATGGAGGCAGGCTGAAAAAAAAAAAAAGAGAGGATTTCTTGGGCTCCCAGGCTATTATCCTAGATTCAGAATCACCCTAAAGCAGTGAAAGATTTTGTTTCACAGAAATCAGGTAGTGGGGGGAGTATAAAAGGGCAATCCCTCATCGTGTTCCTCTGGACTCTGTGAGCATAGAGCAGATAAGAGTCATGCTCCACAATGTGCAAGTGTGTACACACATACACACACACACACACCTCATGTGCACTCATATATAACACACACATACATATGCAGATATCATGTGCACTCATATAACACACACACATGCACACACACATTAAAAAATAAAAGGAACAAAGTAATCACATGAAATTGTTTATTGTAAACAAGATATATATTTCTTTCACATGTTTTACTTTTTTGTAGAGATCAAATCCAGGGCTTCGCACATACTAGTTATATATTATACTACTAAACTATATACACAGACTCCTTATTTTACAATTTAGTATAGAACATCAGTGACAGTTTTAAGAGTTAAAATCATTCATTCATTCATTCATTCATTCCACAAGGGATACTAACCCCTGGTAGTGGGGCATTTGTCTTTTTCTTCCAGGAATCAATGATTCATTCCAGGAAATGATAGGCATCTAGACAATTGTAAGGAAAAGGTTTAAACTTGCCTATTCTTAAGTGGACACCTGTATAAAAATCTCAGAGAAGTTTCTCTCTATGTATTTAGAGTAAGATTATTTTTAACTGGTAATTGCATTGAAAAAGTTACCTGCTAAAATATTCAAAATGGAACTGAAAACAGCAATCAAAGTAGTTAGTATACATAATTTAACTAAGATGCTTTCTTATTAACTAAGAATTATTAATGTCTTCTGCTTCTTGTTCTTTTTTCCTAAAACAGGTGGATTCAGTGCTACCATGTTTTGTGAGTCAGTGTTTTGGTCAGTGGCTTTAGTGCCACAGTGTTTGCAGGGGATATTTTATTAGGCAGGTGGCTCAATGCAGCTGGTAGTACTTTTACTTTCAAATATAAGTTCTGAGGGTTAATGAAGAACAACAGAAAAGCTATAATCATAATAATGTCTCTGCAACAGATAGAGAAATGAAGCTGGAAATGAGGCTTTGACAGAAGTTATCACATTGGAGGGAAGAGGGGAGAAAGATATAAGGAGGGCAGGGGAGAGGGAAGCAAATGAGAACAAAAAGTATATTGACACATATTGATGGAAATGCTATAGTGAAAGTCATTTCTTTGAATTTTAACTTGAGATTTTAATTAAAAAAAATGGATGATCTGACTGAATTCATGAAACAGAAAAAATATAATTCCAGTTACGGTGGTTTTGGGGATCATGTGTTCAAGACTAGCCTGGACTATGGGACCAAGGCAAGACCTATCTCAAAAATACCACTAGCAAAAACTAAATCAGTGAAATAATTTGTGATGATTTATATTGATTGCTAATTTAATAGAATCCAAAATCACCTAGAAGGCAAGCCCATGGGCACATCTGTGGGGAATTATTGAGAGTAGCTTAATTGAGATGGGAGATCCCATCCCAGATATGGGTAGCACCATTCAATACCCTGGGCTTTAAGTTGAATAAAAAGGAGAAAGCAAGCTGAGTACTCATGTCTCTCTGTTTCCTAACTCTGGATGCTGTGTGACCAGCAATCTCAGCCATTGTTATGACTTTCCCACAGTAATGTGGTACTTACACTGAGACCCTCAATACACACTTCCTCTCTAGAACTGCTTCTGTCAGGGTGTTTTGTCACAACAACAAAACAAGTAACTGTGACAGGAATATAAGCCCTTAGAAACCTTTGCAAGTTGACTTTGGAATCAAAGGACGAATTCTTAGATGTGGCCCAAGTACTTGCTCACCTCAGTTCTTTCACTTCTACATTTGATTGCATTCTTCTCTCCATCGTCCTAAGCTAAGAACAATTCTATGTTGGAGCCATTTGTGCTGATTGGTTTATAGTAGAGGATAGTTCATTTTTCAACAAGATTAGTAGTTTGATATTGGCCATGGCAAGAAAACTTACCACCATGTTTTTTTAACTGTAGAAATTTTGAAATACCAGAGACAGAATTTGGTTCGTTCCCTAAGAGTAAGTTGTTGGACACCAGAGAACATGCTATTGTTTTGTTTTTGTTCCTGGTACTAGGATTAACTCAGAACTTTGTGCATGGTAGGCATGGGTTCTGTGGTCCAAGAAACTTAGCATAGACATTAAAAAGGGCGTGTTAGGGCACTCGAGACATAGCTCAGTGATTATAAGAGCACTTGCTGCTCTTGCTGAAGACCCAAGTTACCTTCTAGGAACCCTCCATGATGGTTCGTAACTGTCTGTAACTCCAGCACTGGGGATTCCATGCCCTTTTCTGATCTCCAGGGGCAACCAGATACATGCATACACACACATACAGCTATGTAAGCAAAAACATGTTTTTGTTTTTTGTTTGTTTGTTTGTTTTAAAGTATACCAAGACATTTTCAGTAAGGTGTAGTGGCACATGGCTCAAATCCCAGCACTTGGAGAGCGGAGGTGAATTTGTTAGTGTTCGTGTGTTAATGTGGCCTGGGAATTATTAATGTCTTCTGCTTCTTGTTCTTTTTTTCCTAAAACAGGTGGATTCAGTGCTACCATGTTTTGTGAGTCAGTGTTTTGGTCAGTGGCTTTAGTGTCACAGTGTTTGCAGGGGCTATTTTATTAGGCAGGTGGCTCAATGCAGCTGTATTTGCTGGGGGGGGGTGTTTTATAGAAAAGATGCATTCCAAGAGACAATGTGTTAGAATCCTCATGGGAAATTCGTGCTTACAATTTTTGAACATCAATGTTCTTATTCTTGTGGTCAAAGATTGTTTAAATTCTGTTTAACAAATTGCTTCATTAGCATAATAATTGCATTATTAAGTGCTGATAATAAAACAACACATGCAAGATTCATGTTTTATGTTTCAGAATATTTCCTGGTACTCAATTGAAAACCAAGTATTTGTTGAATGGGCAGATATGTTGATTGATAGATATGAAAAACTGAGATGGGAAGAACTGCCCAATATCCACTGAACAAAGCAAGTCACAGAACAAAAACGACAAAAAATTAGTTTTGACAAAAAATTTAACCAATATATAATGTAAATAAGGAAATGATCAAATAAATGTGTTCATGAATCTAGAGAAACATTTCAGAGCACTCTCTAATTTTCTGTTCTATGTATTTATATAATTTTAAATCACACATATAAGTAAAAGATTAGGATGTAGGAATGTTTAAGTTGCATTACAATGTTTTCTTCACTCTTGTTATTTCAAGGTTTTCTATGGTCTCTGAAGAGCATCCTTACCAACCATCTATATGTTATATTCTTGGCACTTACATTGCTACAAATCAGTTGCTATATTGGCTCCTTTACTTACCTATTCAAGTTTATAGAGCAACAGTTCGGCCAGTCAGCATCTCAGGCCAACTTTCTGTTAGGTAAGACAGACCTTTTCCCAGTTTGCTTCATAGATGATGTATAAACCGAGGACATGACTGGTGTGTGGTATGGTTAAGGGAGAGTTTTTTATTGTACATACGAGTGAGCGAACAGCCGGAGGCATCTGGAAGGGTCCATGGCAGAGACAGAGAAAGAAGTAGACTGAACATGGCCAGCAGGCTGGACCTAGCCAGGGCTATCTACCAGAGAGGTGGAAATGCCAAGGGATAAAGAGTAGAGAAAACATACTGAGAGAAACAGGGGCACAGCAGAGGGAGAGGGAGAGCAGGGAAGCAGAGAGGCTGGGTGGAAGTCTATCAAAATAGCAGGAGTACAAGGACAAGGAGTACCTGTTGGGGGAGGGCAGCCCATGACCTGGGAGAAGTTTAGGAGAGGAGAGAAGAGCTTGGACTAGAATGAGCTCTGAAATGTATAACAGGTACTTGTGATATTGACAGAGCCTAGTGGCCAGCATGAGCTTTGACATGCTAATACACATCACCACAGGTAGCCAGTGATAAGGAAAATGACTCCTTTGGCAAAGGTAAACCAAAAGTTCCTGAGGGATGCTGGCTTTTTACCTAATTACCAGAAACCTTCCTATATGACTGAGCCCATTTCTGGACATTTGAACTGTCTTTTGGAGAATTAGAGTTCCTTTGGCCTTGACAGGTGGTGGACTACAGAAGCTGGGCCCTGGACACCTGCACCCACATGCACCTCACCCATGGACCCCCCCACACACATAAATAAACAATGAAATAATTCCAATCTTTAAAAAAAAAAGATTTTAAATGGTGGGTAGGTATATCAAAAGTATTGACTGCTGGGTTGGGGTGTCCCTCATGAAACTCACCCATTCGAAGATAATGTCGGGCTTCTCTTACTAGGAAATGAGGTCTTCATTTTGGCAGGAAGACATTTGTCTTTTTCACATAGGGCATGGTCTTCCATCTGCATTGTGGTCCATCTGTTTCTACTTTAGAAGCAACAGAATTGAAGGGCTTAAACAGACACACCGTATTTCAAGTGTAATGACACCAGAGAAATCTTTCTTACATAATTACAACATTTTTCTCTTATTTCTAGGAGTTATAACCCTACCTACTATGGCAACTGGAATGTTTTTAGGAGGATATATCGTTAAAAAATTCAAATTGACTCTGATTGGAATTACCAAGTTTGCATTTTTCACCACCTCAGTGTCCTATGCGTTTCAGCTATTATATTTTCCTCTAATCTGTGAAAACAAATCATTTGCTGGCCTAACTTTGACCTATGATGGGTTTGTATATATCATTTTATCAACAGAATGATGTGTTGACTCCAATTAGAAGACTGTGTGTGAGAAAAGTTGGGCTCAAAACAGTTTGCACTATTAGTTAATAAAATTCACATTTTATAAATTCCCTCAAACTATCACTGTTCGCGATCTCTCAAGAACAGTTTTTATTTCTCCTTTAAAGAAAAACTGTGTGGTGATGATCATGCCATTTTTAGAGTATTCACAGTGTGCAATGGGTACTTGGAAATGAGTACCTTGAGCTTCCTTAGACAGATATATATTTTACGTAACCAGCAATTCCTGTACACTACTTCAGTGACTCTTATGGACTCAAATTTGGCATTTTAGACTCCAAAACTCTTGGTCTTCCCCATTGAAATCATGGCTGTGTTGTGAGTGTACATATAGGCAACTTTCTCAGCCATGATTGAACAACCTTTATCTAGAGTTTACTCAAACAGATACCCGTACAAAAGACCAGTTCCTCATTCCAAACTTGATCTTCATTCTCTGTGAATTGGCTGTTTCTGTTCCCATTGGAATTAAACATCCTGATACTTCAGGTGTAACTGTACCTTTGCTTTTCTACTCTTAGTACACAATAAAAAGTATTCCTGGAACTTCAGCTTCTGTAAGGCCAGGGCCAGGAATCTCCTGTGCAGACCTCTTATCATCTCCTTACTGTAGCTAGAAACTTAAGGAGTCTCTCACACCAGTAACACACACAGATTTCCGATCAGTTCTCTCTAATGTTGGAGTTTTCTGACTCACTAGCCTTTTGATCCCCTCTCCTCCTCTTCCTCCCCTCCCCAACCTTCCTCTCCCCTCCTCTTTTTTCCCTCTCCTCCCCTCTCTTCTCTTCCCTTCCCTTCACTTCCCCAACCTCATTTCCTCCCCTCTGCACTGACTTCCTTCTCCCCTCCCATTCTCCCCTCTCTACTCTTCTCTTCCAATTTCCTTTTTTTCTGTCTTCTTATTCTTTCTACCCCTCCCTCCTTCCTTCTCCCTCCATCTCTCTTTCTCTCTGACATATGTATACCTATCATATATCTCCAGAATGAACCCAGTGGACTCTCACATAGATGTACCACTTTCTTATTGCAACTCAGACTGCAATTGTGATAAAAATCAATGGGAACCCATCTGTGGGGAGAATGGAGTGACTTATATTTCACCTTGTCTGGCAGGATGCAAATCTTCTCGTGGTGCTAAGAACTTTAGTAATACAGTGAGTATCAGTTTTAGTTTTGTCACCTTTCCTTGTTTATAACTGCACATTGACGTCACAGTTACTTTTTTAATAATTCATTTTTTATTTCTTCAAGTTACATCTCAATCACAATCCCCTCCCTACTCCCCCTTCCAGTCCCACCCTTCCACCCTCCTCCCCCTCTACCCCCCCATCCTCTTCCCTTCTTTTTTTTTTTTTTTAGATTAAGGTATTTCTTTTTTCCCCCCAACAGCTCTCCCTTTCAGTCCAAAAAAATGGTTCTTTTTCTTATAACTATAAATACAATACAAAACAACAGGAATAAATAGGCCACAATTATAAGAGTTATATGGCTTAGCATACATTCCCAATGTCCAGTCCATATGTATTTGGCACCTGACTTTAACATTCTACTATCTAACCATCTCCATGAGTTTAAAGTTCTATATCTAACTCAACTTTCATACTAACGTGCCTCATAATTTTAAAAATATCTTCTTAGATCCAGAACACCCTCTTGATTCCTAAACAACTCAAAATTTAACTATGAGACTCTAGCTATCTATTCTTCAACCACCTCAGAGGCCTGAGAGGGATAAATATATCTGATTATATAGGAAGTGCAGGGCCTGCAGCTTCCAAAACTAAAAAATGACATACGTCCCAAATCAGCAGGAAGTCATTTTAAGAGAACAACGTCCCATCCCCAGAAGGTGGGGAGGGTGTTCTCCCCTTTGGTTATTTGATAGATAATAGAAAATTTTGTTATTTAGGGGAAAAGACTACAAGCTGTTAAATGGTCTTGTTAAATGGGTTTTGGAGGTTAGACCCAGGGACTTCTCTCTTTTGCTTTTCTGTATCCTCCTTTCTCTCCTATATAGGAGTGAACAGACTTGAGAAAAATGGGACATAGACATAGTATAGGAAAGATCAAGAAAAAAGGACAGATTATTGAATATAGCCTTATACCTTTGTATACTGATACAAAATGAATATTATATTTGGCTAAATTGGTATTGATCATTGTATATTAATGCAAAATTAAGATTATATAGGGCTACATCGGTATTGATCTTTGTATATTGATACAAAATTAAGATTATATTTGGCCACAATGGTATTGACCCTTGTATATTAATGTAAAATTAAGATTGTATTGGGCTACATCGGTATTGATCTTTGTATAATGATACAAAATTAAGATTATATTTGGCCACATTGATATTGATCTTTGTATATTGATACAAAATTAAGGGTGACTTCACAGTTACTTATCACATCTTTCTGGAGCTAAGGTCTCCAGTCAAAGATATACAAATCGGTTTCTATATGATTGCCAGTTGTGAAGGCTGGGAGGTTACCAAAGCTTACCATGAATCCCTGCTTGGAACCATCAGATTTTTCTGTTCCTTGACTTCTAATTTGAGATCAGTTCATTTCCAAGTTTTCATTTTGGGGAGTCAGAATATTGCCTTTGGGAACCTGAATTTTTTAGGGTTCAGAAAGCTCTTTTTACAATGCAAGCATCTAACTGTCTTCACTGAGAATTCTGAATTCTCCAAAGCTAGCATTTCTACCCTGATAGTGTTCACTTCACATATGCTTATTATATGCCATACTATGCCACCTTGTTTTCCATTCAAAACTTCCTTTAGCTTGTGAACTATGAGTTATCCTCAGTCCCCTGCTGACTCCCAAACATGGAAAACATTTATGGTGTTGCACATACTGCTGATCTACTCAACATCTCACAAAGTTGGGCAACTATCCCTTTTTATCTTTTCCTAATACAAACATTAGGTATACAAACACTTATGATTTTATATTTTTGAGACAGGGTCGTACTACGTAGCTGAGGCTACCCCTGAACTCCTAATCCTCTGCCTTATTTTCTTAAGTGGTGGAATTACTGATGTGTACTGGTACACATGGCATGATCATTGCTTCCCACTACATCCTGTGTGGCTCAACCCATTTGTATAGGTGGTTCTCATTTCAGATTTTGGCTCCTGTCAAACTGTCAAATGCCTTTATTCTCTGGGCAATTCTTCCAAAGGCATGTGGCTGATACAGAGCAGGAGTTTTTTAGATAAAGTAAGGACATAAATGTAATATTGAAAGAAAAAGTGAGAGAAAGACAACTGTGAAAAAGAATGTGTCTGAATGAAGAAATTCTGAAGAGTTTCAAAAACTGATTTATTCAACTGTTTTATAACATTGAAATTGGAAACAAATTAAGAATTGGAAGCAATTTACATTTTCTTGCACAGAAATAAACACAGAAAATTATATTGTCTTCCAGATATTAAACAACTATGTTTTTTCAACTTTTAAAAACAGTAAACCCTTTTGCTAAAATGGAAGAACTTTACATATATGTAACGGGATGTATTTATAGCACTTTTACATTTTGCAAACACATTGTATAACATTTAAAAAACTGTCTTTTAGGTATTCTATGACTGCAGTTGTATCAGAGACCCTGGTTTCAAGAACAGAAACCATTCAGCACGTTTGGGTGAATGCCCAAGAGACAATTGCAAAACCAAATATTACTTTTATATAACTTTTCAAGTCCTGCTGTCATTTTTCACTGCACTGGGAAGCACTTCTTTTATGTTGGTTCTGATAAAGTGAGTATAGTTTGTTTCTGTGTGCATGTGTGTGTGTGTTTCTGTGTGGGGTGCATGTGTGGGTGCAGGTACATGTGTAGGTACCCATTTAGAACTTAGATAACTATTTCTGGCATCAGTTCTCAAGCACCTTCCAGCTCTTTTCTGGAGGCCAGGTCAGAGCTGCCTCTGGACTTTCAAGGACCTGCTGGTCATCTCTCGGGTCACAGATGGAAATGCACATGAGTTCTGAGGACCCACACTCAGATACTGACATTTGTGAAGCACATTTACTGACTGAGCCTTCTCCCCATTCTGAGCATGAATTGTTACAGCATCTCCCTTGGTCATGGATATTATATTATAAATATACTTACTGCATTCTACTGTCTTATTTTTCGGATCTAAGCTCATGTCTTGCCCCATTTTAATTATCCTAGGGCACATGTTCTCATGATTATTTTATTAGTTCAATACTATAATAATAATTTTGCATATATTTTTCATTAAGAATCTAGAGTCTGTGAACTCTCAGTTTTCTAGACACTTAAAATATAGAATTATTGTCTCAATTGTAAGAGCCTCTTTTTAATTTTAAAAGAGAGACTTTTAAACCTTTATGCTCAGTTTCAATCTGTCCCAAGAATCATTTATTGACCTTAATGAAAGAAACCCATTTGGAAACCCAGTAAGCTCAAATTTCAGTAAAGAATAATATTTCTATGATGGATATATGGCTTATCAACTAAGAATGCTTGCTGCTCTTCCAGAGGGCCTGAGTTCAGTTCTCAGCACCCATCTCAAGTGTCTCACAACCACCTGTAACTCTAGCTCCAAGGGGTCTGACATCATCTTCTGAGCTCTAAGGGCACACACACCTGGCATATACACTCACAGATACATATTAATAAAAATAAATTCTATTCAAATTTAAATTAGTGATATTTCAAAAGTTTTAATTTACACACAGAATAACTTTTTATCCAGTCTTTCAGAATAGCCTATAGGTAGAAGAAAAAAATGTATGAAAAGAGTTGAGTTGTTCAGTTTTTAGACAAATATTTAGGTAGGATATTGTGCTTGAAGAACATTCTAAGGTAAGTTAACAGATAAAAGTTTTTGTGGACATACATACCAGAGTATAACAGCAAAGACCGTCATGAATCAAATTATCATTAAAATGAGCACATGATAATTGATCCTAACACTACTAAAAAAAAAAAAAAAAGTGTTGCGCTGAAACTGAGAAAAAAGGAAACTAGTTTAACACAGGCCAGGAACTGTGATTGTCTCAGAGACACATCTCAGAAAAAGTGTCCTTTGATCCCATGATCTGAAAGAGTGGCTAGATGAAGTCTTTAGGAGGGAATTGATTCATGTATTAAACTCTGACACTGGAGAAAGCTAAAATATTTGGAAAGGAAAGTAGTTGATTGTCTGGAAGTGTTGAAAAGCCTGGGGAGCAAATGAAAGGGAGGATAGAGAAGGGAACAGGTAACTCAAGCTCCATTTGACCAACTTCATCCTCACTCACATCTGAAACTACATACATGTAACATGTATGATGATCTTTAAGATGTATTTATGTAAGTTTGATGACCTGGGTTAATATCTATTTATACTTTTGAACTGTATGTTGATCAAAATTCCCTAAAGTCCAAGAGAAAGGAGAAAGGAAGTTTTAATTCTTGTTGAAATGACAATAGACATTTAAATAATATCTACACTTGTTTAATTTCCATTCTGACCACACATTATATAAGGGTGTATGTAATTTCACAGGATCAGTCAGTTCCACCTAATATAAAATGTTGTCTACTTATAAGGAGAACATTCATTATTTACTAAAAATTCACCAAGTTGCACAAAATCTCCCTTAAACTCATAGACTTATGATGAACAAAATATTAATCTCAAATGCCCAAGAAAGGGCTGTTTCAGAACTTTTAAAACTTAAATTTCAGTGAGGTGGATAAGGCAGGAAATGAACAGACCTTTATCTTTCATAAACAAGATGTCTGGCATCACCCACCTGAGCTGCCTATCTGATTGAGGTCCTCAAGTCTCACTTAAAAGTCATCCCTTGAAACTATGGGTCCTGATATGCAATTGTCAGGAGAGAGAATAGCAGAGGATGGGTTCATATTTAATTTTTTCCATCCAGTAGATATTCCTCATAAATTAAATAATTCAGAAAACACTTCTAGATCTTGGGATTCCTTTTTCTATTATTTTGAGGCATCCATACTATACTGAGGCACTCCACATAACAAGTGAGGTAGGATTTATACTTAGTGATAAATGATTTAAGATATAATGTCTGCATCAATGAGTATACAAGTACATCAGTGAGAGAGCAAGCAGCAGACTATAGGGATATGGCTAGGTGTGGGTGTCCTTTCATATGAATGTGGGAGAATTTGTGGCTCTATATGCACATCATTCTGTCACACAGCTTTCATTCCTAGTTGTTGGAGGTGATAGCCCACTTTGAGTCAATCATTAGTCCTGTCAGCAAGTCCTCCCTATTCTCCTGTAACCTAAGCACTCTCCTGGGGTGAAAATGCACATGGATTACAAAATCAATTTACCTCTAGTGTCTCTAGCACATAAACCAAATCTACCCTGTAAAGATCAGCATCATTGAGGTACAAGGACTCAAACAGCAATGAAACTAGCATCTCTCCCTTCTCCAAATCCCCCTTGATAAATTTGACATTTGAGAAAGATATTTCAATGAACAAGCCAAGATGTCTTTTTTGCTGACAAAATAAACAAAACACAGTAAAAAAAAAAACAAAAACCCATCTCCTAGAATTATCAGCATAGCTTCCTGTCCTTTGGGTATACTGTCCCTCTCACTGAGCTAATACTCCCTCACTGTCCTTTATCAAACACTCTGCATTTGCTTTCTCTCCTACTATATATCTGTGATGTTTTATATTTTTATTATATTATGTTTAACACTTTCCCTGTTTAATTGTGTAAGCTTTCTCAGAGACTTCGTTTGTTTATTTATTAATTTATTTTTGAGACAGGGTTTCACTATATTGCCCAAGCTGGTCATATACTATATTGCTTAAGTGATCTTCCTGTCTTAAAAAACTCCATAACCTCTGAGGTTGAGAAGGAACAACCAGTATTCTGGAATACGGTTTAGAAACCTCAGTAACTGGTATCTTTCCTGCAAGGATTAAGAATCAGTCACATGATAAGAAAACTGAGGTTCAAAGTGCTAATACATATTGAGTCCTCTTAAAACATGAAGTGAAGAGTTGTTATCTCTTATCAAATAAACTAAGCAAGAGAAGTGAAGTGGGTTCTCCCACTTGCTGAACGCTATATCTACTTAGCCCTCTGAACAAATAAGGATCAGGTAGTTTAAGGCAATATAAGAGTATCTCATTAATTCAGTGTTTCAGTAAAAATATTTAAGAAAGAGTAACATTCCACCCATCTATTTTTACACATAATTTCATTCTAACCAATATGGAAGAGATTTTTTTCCAAAATTAGGGTGTGACCAGCTCACTAAATGCAGAAAGATGTAATTATGCAAAAGATTTTGTAGATGCAAGAATGTGTTTTTATAAACATTTAAAAAAGAATTTACTTTATATCTTGTTTATGTGTATGTGTGTTTCTGTGTATGGCTATGTGTATGTGAATTTAGGTTTCTGAAGAGGCCAGAAGAGGGTGGTGTATCCCCTCCACCTAACGTTACAAGCGGTTGTGAGTTGCCCAGTGTTGGTGCAGGGAACTGAAAGCTTGTCCTTCACAGGAACATCCAGGGCTCTTAATGCCATGCCACTTCTCCAGCCCTGAATGAGTATATTACAAAGCATGTGATAACATGTTCTCCACCTTTAACATGCAGTTACATACATGATAGTCCAGAATAAATGACTTTCTCTACTCTTCTGGTCCTAGCATGTAACTTTATGTACTACATTAGTAGACTTCTATTAGCAAAAGACATGGGGTGAAAGGAAACAGAGTGTGTGCTGATATATACCTAGATACAGGCATCTGGTCTCTTCCCAGGACCCTGGCTGAATGGGCCACAGGAAATCAATGCCTCTGTAAACATCATAAACCTGACTACAGATAGCCTCACAACATTTTTACAGAATACAACCTAAAATATATCCAGTCTTGGTAACTCACAT
Organism: Lophiomys imhausi; assembly: GCA_907164525.1. NCBI lineage: Eukaryota > Metazoa > Chordata > Mammalia > Rodentia > Muridae > Lophiomys > Lophiomys imhausi. The sequence continues at coordinate 2,130,318 of CAJQZJ010031946.1, forward strand.
CTGTAAGCTCAGCACTTTAGGAGGCTGGAGAGGAAGGGTTGCTGGGAGTTCAAGGCCAACCTGGGCTAAAGAGTCTTAACATATTTTTTTTAATTAAGTAAAAATGTCTTCTGGACTCTCTTGAAATCATAGCATGATGAATACTTATCACCCAGCCATTTGTCACTTATCAAGCTGTGAATAATAACTTTATAACACCTGGGCCATTCCCTCCAGAGTTTTCATCCAACAATAAAGAAAAACACCGACAAACATTTTAAGTTTAAACTCAACTTAGCATGTTTAAATGTTTAAACATTTTGAACATGTTTAAATGTTTCTGTTTTATCTTATTACAGGACCGTCCAACCTGAATTGAAATCACTTGCAATGGGTTTCCAGTCACTGGTTATACGAACACTAGGTATGATAATCGTGTCAAATTCAAGAAATAAATATTCATGCCTAGCTTAAAAGCTGGATATAAATAAGTTTCGATTCTAAGGAAAGTTTATAGATTGAAGCATCATTTCTATTCACAGTAAATGGAAGCAGTAAGAGATAGAAGAAACCCAATTGACATGAAAGACAATTTGATAGTTAACTTCAAAGTTGAGGCTAGACCAAGGAATTGTCCTGTCTGTACAGTAGGTTATGTCACAAGATTGACAGTTCCTTTTCACTACAATGAGGTGTGTTTCTTTCAGGAAGGCAGAGTTGAGGGCCATCTCTGTATGTAGCATTTCTAGGTAATTGTGAGTGGGAAGTATTGGGAACTTGGTCAATTTGAGTCTCTGCAGAACAGAAACTGAGGCTGGCTGCCTGGTTTCCCACTGCCTGGTTCTGGGGGCTTTGGAGGCTTTTATCAGCAGCTTAGCATGCAAAAGGGAAGGAGAATTAACACTCTCAAATCTATCACCTTGGATGAAGAGAACAGTTTAATTGAAAGGAAACTCAGGAAATTGTGACATTTATGTCATGATTAGGTCCCTAAATTCCAAATTCCTAAATATTTAAAGGACATAACTGATAGAGATTTAGGGAAACATCTCACTCCCTTGTATCCATTTGCCCCAGATGTCTGTTGTTACTTTCACAACTGCTCACATAACCTCTGTAAGATTTACAGACATTAAATGCTTATATAGGAAGAAAAAGAAAAAAGAAAATGACTCACATGGAGATAAGGTGGAGAGCTAATAAGAAGCAAGCACTGATGCAAAGATTTTAAAGATCAGCAAAAGAATTGAGAGAGGTCTATCTCAGGGACATTTGCAAGCAAATAAACAACCCTGACTGACAACAGTGGAGGAGAAATTGTTCATGGCACATGCAGGAGAAACAACCTTTGATCCTCAAAGGGAAAAAGAAGAGTTACTAGAATCAGAGAGAGGGGCAGGAGGAGAGAAAGAGAGGAAGGACTCTCTGGGGTCCACTGTGTATCTACAGGTTGGAAGCTTCTGTATATACCAGAAACCCTCCACCTCCAAACCCAAATGAAACTCCACACGTCTAACTGCCTCCCAAACTGAAGTGCTCTGTAGTTAGCATGCCTCCAGCATTATAAAACATAAGGAAAATGGAATTTCCCATCATAGTTAGGAACTATGGCTTCATCAAATCTAAATGTTTCTATGAGGAAAATATATGAAGCACCAAACTGGTAGTTCAAAGACAACTGTCTTCTATACAATATGACTGAACACTGCAACATCTCACATCTCACAGTACATTGAACTGAATATGTTACTTGGAAAATAAGTTACTGAAAACAAGATAAATACTAATAATGACCAAGACCAAGTTACTTAGCTAAAATAATTAATTTGTTAAGTCTGTTCACACCAGTAAACATCATTAAGAGAGTATATATTGTTGATAGATATTTTTCAGTTCCCAAAGGATGGCCCCAATTTTTTGAAACATGAACTTCTAACCCATTTCCTCAGACCAGTTTTTGTTTGAGTACACTGGCTTCTACCAGTCTATTGTTGACTACTCACTCAGAAAACTGGGACTAGGAGCTGGAGTGATAGCCCAGTGACTGATACCAAGTACAGATCTTACAGTGTTTATATAGTAATTTTTATTTATGTGTAAGAGTGTATGCATGTTTTCATGTATGTGTACGACCTACACACACTGCCCATGGGATCCAGAAGAGTGAATCAGGCCCCCAGAAGTGGAGTTACAGGCAGTGAATTCACTAGTGTAGATGCTGGGTCCCACACTCTGATGCTTTCAAGAGGAGCAAGCACTCTGAACCATTGACCCATCTCTCCAATCCCCCACTTTTAGTTTTCTTCAAAGAGTTGAAAAGCTCCTGCCATTATAGGGTTGTGATAAGTGCTTTTTCTACTAGTTATAAAGCTACAACTCTAATTATCCCAGATCTTTCTGGTGAAGAAAAAAAAAAAAGACACACGGCCAAGTTTTACTAACAACATTCTCCTTTTCACTAACTAGGTTTTATCTAATTTGTATTGTAAGAATATAGTTTACAGGCACATAGAATTCTTTCTTCATTGTGTGTGTTTGAAGAACTGGGGTAGACAATAGATGTTTATGATATTATTCTAAAGTATGGTGTTTGAGGAAATATATTGATATCAACTCTTGTATATATTCAAGCAGAAACAAAGGCATTATCTTAGAAATTTTTCAACTTTTCATTCTTCACAATGTATCGAAGTGCCATACCACCTAGGTTTATTTGAAATATTTGTCTTGGATTGATAGCTTTTCCTCTCCTGTTGTAGGAGGGATTTTAGCTCCAATCTACTACGGGGCATTAATTGACAGAACATGTATGAAGTGGTCTATCACCAACTGTGGGGTACGTGGTGCTTGCAGGGCATATAACTCCAAATTGTTTGGGTGAGTTGTCATAAATATACTTCATTAATTGATTTTTTCTTTTGACTCTGTAATTGCTAAGTGGTATCATTTTATTTTTGTAAGTCTTTTAAAAATGTATATGAGTGTGTTACATACATGCCTGTTTGTGCCTCACATGTGTTTAGGGCCCATAGAGGTCACATGGACTTGAATTCTAAAGTACTGGATTTACAGATGTGTGTGAGCCACTGTGTGAGAGCTGGGGACAGAACCCATGTCTCTGTAAGAGCAATCAAGGTTATTGATCTCTCAGCCATCTCTTTAGCCTCATACAGATTATTTTCAAAACAAAACTAAATTAATAATTAATGTCATTAATGAATCCTTTATATTCAGAATTGTGTCAATCTAATTTAATACTAATATAATCAATAGTAAATTTATGTTTATATTTTTATCTTAAATACAAAGACATGAAAGTTCAAGGATAATAAATAACTTGTCCAAAGCCATGCAACTAAGAATAAAAGATATGGAGTTTTTCGTAAATATGGTTTTATCTTCAAAACCATATTTATCTGCCCATACTCAAAACATTAGTGGTTCTGCTTTTGAAGCGCACATGGTCGTCAACTGAGGGTCTGGTCATAAAGTGGGAAAAGGGAAAAAGTTCAAGTTCTGTTTATGAGGAGAGAAGACAACCAAATGATAATTCAAAATAGCAAATGAAAATTATATTCTATAGAAAACTATTAATTGCAATTTTAAATATTGATTAATTATAGAGCATATATTATTCAAAGTTGATTTAAAAAAACTATTTGGGAAGTATGAATATATTTGCATCATGACCCAAACTCTCAAACTCTAACAGAAAATATTAAAGTATTTTTAAAACTCTACATAAGAAAACATTTTTTAAGCAAAACCCAAATAAAAAATACAAATTGAAAGAAGGAACTAAGGCTAATGATGTAGTCACAAGGAAGTTTTCTAGATCTATGAGCTCCCAAGAAGAGTAAAATACAAATGAAAATCAAAATGAGGCAGAACCACACAGGCTGCCTTCTGTTGCTGGTGAATATGAAATGGTTCATGAGGAGGACTGTCTTCCTCTTCTTATTCTAGGTTCTAAGACACTGTCAGGTTGTCTTCCAAACCATCTTACCACCAACCACAGACAAGAGTTCTTGTTGTTGCACATCCTTGCCAATGGTATTGGTATCCTGGTATAGTTGGTGTTATGATGGGTGTTAGTGTGTTGTTAGTGTCAGTCCCCATTCGGATAATCTCAACACCCTGACATATCCATGACTGGGTTTGAAGACTGTTCATTCTCTTTAAACTATGATTACCACTTCCCTTTCTTTTTGTGTGACTCCTGTTTTAGACATAAATATTATGATAAAGGGGCTTCTATTAGTAATCATTTTGGTATAAGGCATAGGTGGGAGAGTTGCTTTCTATAGTCCTATGTTGAAGTCTCAATCTCAGTGGACCTGGATATATGGACTGTGAACCTCAGATGTATTTCTTTGTGATTTCTCCTTTTATTGCATGGAATAGGATGGGTTGGGGAAAAGATCTGAATATTCCCCTCTTTCATCAGAAAGTGAGAGTCAGCCAGAGTTTAGTCTGTGTGTCTTGACAGTTATTTAGAAATAATCTCAAACTCTTTATGGGCCAATGGATAAAGTTACTGGTATTGACTTTTTAAATTTTATGTTTTTATATATATATAATTTCATTTTATTACTTTAAGGTCTGCATATCAGACATAAATACTATAAGCTATACCACATATTATAAAACAATATTTGTCCCTTTTTTCTAGAACCATCTACTTGGGCTTGAACTTAAGTTTAAAAACTCCACCACTATTTTTATATGCTGTATTAATTTATGCCATGAAGAAAAAATTTAAAACAAAGGATAGCAAGCCATCAGAAAATGGTAGAAAATTCACAGATGAAGGAAACTCAGAATCCACAAATAAAAATGGAAACTATTGTGTACCTTCTGATGGACCAAACGATGAAACACCTCTTTAAGGGAAGAAAAGATACATCTGTTGCTGTGTTTTCAAACAATTCCCTGGCTCTTTCATTGAAGATTTCCCCACTTTACACATGATGAAGAATGGATAATCCTATGAAATTAAAATGAAGCAAACTACAAATCAAAAGGAATAGAAGCATACTTGTTAGAGTATAGCTGTGCATTTGAAACTTAGCTTGGAACATATGATATATAAAAATTCAAAGAATTAAAGTTGGTTAGTTTACAATAGAAAAACAAGTATTCACTTAAGCATTTATAATTCAATAAAATTACTAAACAGGTTAGAATTGACAAAGGGATGAAAGAAGTTGAGAAATTGGTTTGCCTATATAAGGAGAAACACCTAGTGTCTTTAAAAATCAAAATTTGCATGGTGTTATTCATGGATGAAGTCTCTGTAATGGAGGACTTCATAACAGGATTTCTTCTGGGATCCATGTTAAACCATATATTTTGCAGAATTATTAATTTGAAAGTATGTTTAACAACCCATGGTTCTTCTTTGTACATGCTATACAAAATGTTGAGAACAAAGCAGAGACATCTGGAAAAATTACAAGTCACAATTTTCAGAAAACATACCATAGAATGCATTTTTAACAGCTGTGGAAGTAGATTGGAAAAAACCCCATTGACTGAAGAAGGCAAAACCCATTTAACAAATAAGCTTTCACTTCACCTGTCGATTCTCTGAAACAAGTGTATGCCATACAAAGTATGTGTTAGAAGGCATCAGCATTTACCATTACCAATGTATATATCCAATATATATATATATATATATACATATATATATTCAAATATCTAAAATCAAGATAAGAAGTAGAGTGAATGAGACAAAAAAATCCCTCAATACTGTATTTTCGAGTGAGATTGGATATAGAATAATGGATTGTAGAGGTTGTACTTGATTTATTGTCATAGGTTAAAACATTTTGTTTGCATTAAAATATCCTATTGCTTACTTTTCTGTGGCTGTGATAAAACACCCTAACAAATAAGTAACAAAATGATTTATTTTGACCAGCAGTTCTAGCCATACAGGGTCCATGATAGTGGGAATGACATGGCAACAGGCACAAAAGGCATGGTAGCAGGACCAGGAAAACCTCTGATCACATTTCATCCACATACAGGAAGTAGAAACAGACTGAACAGGAATTGAGGCCATGCTATAACACCTCAAAGCTCTCACATAGTGATATGCTTCCTCCTGCAAGTCTCCTTATCCTAAAAGTTCCATAAAATTCCAGCACAATGCCCATAACTGGAGAGCAAGTGTCCAAATATACCAGGTATGGGGAATAATTTTTATTCAAACTGTCACATATACACATATAAATATGTATACTCACATATTACTCATATATATATATATATATATATATATATATATATATATATATGCAGGACTACAGCCTTGCTCTAGAAATTCTAATTCAAAACATCTCTTGAATAGTCTAAATTAAGTCCTTTAGGAAATAATCCCTCATGTGACAGGAGGCTTTTACAGAAGATAGTATAGCAAAGTCATGCAATGTGAAACTTGCTGGTAGCTAGGGGCTGATCTGGAAGTTACATATGGTAACCTGCCCTTCCGTTGTGGAACTGAGAAAAGATTTATTAATCACACACACACAGAAATCTGGGGGACACATCACAGGCTAAGTCAGTGAGCTAAGCATTATTATTTTCCAGAAAAACAAAACACTATTTTTTTAAGCTCAAGAATTTTAATAAATTTAAAAGAAAAAGTTTCTGACAGTAGAGTTGTAAATCTCAGTGGCTGCCTGAAGGAGGGTTATGGAGAAGAGAAAGAGAGAAAAACATAAATTTTGTGAGTTTCTACATGGGGGTCAGAGGGAGGAGATGTCAGGCAGCTTCAGAAACAAAGGATGAGATAGCTCAGCATGTCCTGGAAGGCAGAACAGTATTGTCCTGTGTCACTTTCTGTTTCTGTAATAAACACTGGCCAAAAGCAACTTGAGAAAGAAACAGTTTATTTCAGCTTACAAGCTATAGACCATTATTGAGGAAAGCCAGGGCAGGAATATAGGCAGGAACATGGAGGCAGAAACTGAAGCAGACAGAGCCCATGAAGGGAAACAATTGGATTGTTCTCTGTGCCTTGCTCAGGGTGCTTTCTTCTATACCCCAAGACCACCTGCCCAGATGGAACACAACTCACAAAGGTCTTGACCCTCAAAATTAATCATTATTCAAAACAATGTAATACAGACTTGACTACCATCTAATCTAATGGGGTCATTTTCTCAATTAAGATTCCATCTCCCAGATAAATCTAGCTTGTGTCAAACTGACAAAACACTAACCAGGAAAGGACGGTTATTAGACTTTCTTCTGACTTTCCATCTGTCCCTCATGCCCACCACAGTGTTCACACATCTGCTCCAGTTTCATATGGTCTAGAGAAACTTCTATTGGAGCATTTAGTGGGTGTAATGTTAACTAATGGAGAGACTCCCCCTATGTAACTGTAGGAAGTCATCAATGTTTCTGGACTGAAACTTTTTGGTGATAGGGCTCTTTAGAGGTACCCCATCTTCCATTAACCTTTCACCCATGCTCCTGTAAGAGAACCCACTAAGTTCACTGGTTCACCAAGGTAGACAGTGGAGTTTTTCCTTTAGTCTGTCACTGATGCCCTATCTGAGGTAAATAGATATTTGTCCCCAGGTCCTCAGGTAAAGTTATTAATATGTGATGCCTGTACAGATTCCCATGGTAGATGACATCACACGAGTGTGATTTATATGGAAAAGATCACATAGTAAGGCAGGAAATTAGAGTAACCAAAGGCCCAGGCTTACTGTTTTTCTAATAGCCCACTCTACCTGGAATTAACTAGATTCTACAAAAAGAGCAGCAACCACAGAGAGCTAATCACTTTGATGAGCCCTCACCTCTCCACACCACCACCCTGAAAATCAGGCTACCAACACCAGATACCCACCAGATTATTTCCATCCAAATGCAGCACTTCCCAATTAGGCAAAAGTTCAAGTCTTCTTTTCTATCTAACTATCTCGAGATTTGAGTTAGCTATCTGCCTGATAATCTCAGTTCGTTGCTAAGGTCAAAAATATAACTTACATTTTATGCATCTATTTTCCCATTGTAGTATATGACTGAGACAATCTGACTGAAGTCAGAAATCTTATTTTATTATACTTATAATGTATATTTTGCCATTAATTTTTATGAATTTTGAAGATTGATTTGAAGTACTTGAGAATAAGCTATGATGGGAAAATAACACCTTCATTTTTTATTACATTTATTTATTTCTTCAAGTTACATCTCAATCATAGTCCCCTCCTTCCTCCCCCTCCCAGTCAAACCCTTCTACCCTCTTCCCCCTCACCCTTCTATCTGCTTTTTTAAAAATTTAAAGTATATTTCCCCCCAACATTTTAGTCCAATAAAAGGCTCTTTTTCTTATAACAATAAATACAATACAAAACAATAAAAATAATTAGGCCATAATTATGAAAAGTATAAGGTATAACATAAGTTCCCAATATCCAGTTCATACATATTTGGCAACTGATATTAATATTCTATTAACTATCTATCTCAATGAATTTAAAGTTTTATACCTAACTCAGTTTCCATCCTAACTTGTATTACCAACTTAAAAACATCTTAGACATAGAACATTCTTTTAATTCCTAAACAACTTAAAACGTAACTGTGAGGCAATATCTATCTAGTCTTCAACCACATCAGAGACCAGAGAAGGATAACTATATCTGAATAAACAGGAAGTGCAGAACTAGCAACTTTCTAAACCAAGAAAGGACAGACAACTGACTGCCTGGACATTCCCCAATTTCTCTCAACACATTAGAGCATCAATCTTCATCCTTTTGGCCCAGTATCTCTGACAGACATTAATTGTAAAGCAGGAATTATGAAGGACTTTCCTACCCTGTCTTGGCAGAGCGAGCCTGTCTACTTACCTGCTTCAAAGTTTTGTCCTTTTGGACAACATTCTGTCTACAGTTGAAGTAAGGGATTTTTCTTGCCCAGGGAAAAGCAACCATCTCCAAATGGTGATTCTTGGATGCTCATCATCTACTTGGAGTAGAATGGGCGGTGCTGTCAGGAGCTGACATGTCTCAATATCAAAAAATCTTAAGTTAAGAGAACATCTTTGAATGCCATAGCCTACAGATCTCCTGAGGTTTTTGAAGACAACTTACCTATCTCCTTATATTTGGGTAAGCAAATGTTGTTTGTCTCTTAGCAACTTGATTTCTGATTAACTAAGAAAATATACTCAGTTTCCATCCTAACTTGTATTACCAACTTAAAAACATCTTGTATTACCAATCCATCTGACTCTAAGGACACAGAATAAAAACAAAACAACACAAAATAAAGGAGCCCAAGGAAAAAAGTACCATGTGCTTTAAAACAGCAAAAATATAAACTTTCTGTACCTTAAGATTTGTAAGCTTATTAAACATGGTTAAAAATCTATTAAAAATAAATCTATTAAATAAATCTATTAAAAAACAACCTGATGCCAATGTTTTCTGAGTTCCTTCAGATGTCTGTTTTTTTGTTAATTTCAATCTAATGCCCTCTAGGTTACAGATATTTATATTATTCTGCAACTTGATATCTTTATAAGAAAACAAATTTTTCCTTAAGCTTTTCAGGTTGTCTACCTCCATCTGCATATGCATATGAACTGGTTATAACATGAAATACACCCTTCTGTCTAAAATCTCCTAGTAAAACTCCAGATGTGCCTGGTTAAAATAATGAAAGCTGGCCTTTCCTCAGCCGCAGCCAAGGTTCATGGTCTTTCTGAGGGAGCTAAGGCTGTGCTGGGATGAGGCCCTCACTTCATCTGGAGACTAGCACCATGCAGGCAGTCCACAACATGGCTTCTGCTTCTGAGCTAGCCTGCATCTACTTCACCCTCATCTTGCACTACAGGAGGTGCCGGTCATGGAGGATAAGATCAATGCCCTCATTAAAGCAGTTGATGTCAATGTTGAACCTTTCTGGTCTGGCTTGTTTGCAAAGGGCCTGGCCAATGTCAACATTGGAAGCCTCATCTGCAATGTCGGGGGTGGTGGGCCTGCTCCAGCAGCTGGGGCAGTATCAGCAGGTGGTCCTGCCCCCTTCTTCTGCTCGTGCCCCAGCTGAGGAGAAGTGGAAGCAAAGAAGGAAGAATCTGAGGAGTCTGATGATGACATGGGCTTTGGTCTTTTTGACTAAACCTCTTTTGTTAACATGTCCAATAAAAAGTTGAACCTGTTTTAAAAAAATGATCAGAGCTGGACTTGTTAGAACTTAATATTCCTTCAAAAAGAGAGAGGGGAGACCATTGGACATTCACCAGTCCCTCTTCCTAGAAGGCTGCATGGCATTAATCTCTAATTGCATGATGCTTCAAAGTTTTCTGGGAAAAGTGGGTATAAAAGCTAAAACTAAGAATATGGAAGGCCCTGCCTATGCAACAATGCAAAAACTCTAATATATACTGTGTAAAGGCTCCAGATACTGTCTGACACCCCTTATAAAAAATGTCTTACACGAATGGGAAATGTATTTGTTACTGTTATGTCTCTTGTTATTTAAATGTTTTAATCAAAAGGGGTTTATGTAAAAGCTAAGGTGGTATAATCAGCACATGTCTAACTTTCTAACTTCTTTCCCCTTTGTTTACATAAAAATGATTCCCCATTCAAGTTCATGTATATTCAAAACTCTTGATGAAATGGAAACTCCCCCCCACAGCATCTGTAAGACCATGTGTGTTTGTGTATGAGTGGGAGGAACCTGTAAAACACCACACACAAAAAAGTTTAGCTTGAAAATTTTAACAAAAGTTTAATAGCTAAAAATCTACATAGAGGTAATTTTTGTTTCCTACTGCATGCTTATATAAACTTGTAACTTGAAACTAATCTTGTTTTCTCCTTCTTAGACTAAGGAGGAAATAGGTCTCCAAGGTATTTTGGATTAGGAAGGATTTTTATATTGTAATTTTTGTTCTAAACATAATAATTTTAGGTAACAAACAACAAATCTTCATCAAATAAAATGTATTTGATAAATAAGGTTTATAAATTCCTAAGGTGTATTCAGGTTAACAATAACTGACTTAAATATATATGTCTAGCCTATTTATCTTTTTTAACTTGTTAAGCTTTAGATATTTTGATAAACTGAGTCACACAAGAAACTGATATTCTGTAATGGTAGACTATAAAAAAATAGGGAAAATAAAGTTCCCAGTCTCTCTGTGGGCTATATTTATGGTTTTGTTAAGTTCTTTTTTTTTTTAAATACTTTATTTTTTTTTCTTCAGGTTACATCTCAGTCACAAACCTCTCCCTATTCCCCCTTCCTATCCCGCCCTTCCACCTTCCTCCCCCCAGAAGTTTCCCCTTTCAGTCCAACAGATGGTTCCTTCTCTTATAACAGTAAGTATTATACAAAATAACAGATATAAATATGCCACATTTATGAGAGTTAAATGGCCCAGTATACCTTCCCAATGTCCAGTTTATACATATTTGGCCCCTGACTTTAACATTCTACTATCTAACCATCTCCATGAGTTTAAAGGTCTATATCTGACTCAACATTCATACTAAAGACTGATGCAGGAATGTATGGAGAGAAAATGGGAACTGTCCAGGCAGTCATTGGTATGTCCTTTCTTAGTTTTGGAAGCTGCAGGCCCTGCACTTCCTATATAAGCAGATATATTTATCCCTCTCAGGTCTCTGAGGTGGTTGAAGAATAGACAGCTAGAGTCTCATAGTTAAATTTTGAGTTGTTTAGGAATCAAGAGGGTGTTATAGATCTAAGAAGATACTCTTTTGTTAAGTTCTTAATCACGCTATTGACCATATTTATGGTTGAAAATTTTACTTTACTGTAACAGAATTTTCAAGTAAGTATGAAATTCATATTTTAAGGCTAAATTTTAACAGAGATAAAACTGTAAAGTGTTAATCCAGTAAAAATTTCTAGTGTGTTGTAAACTGTTGAGGAAAATCAAGAGGTACAAGTTAATGTTTAGGACCCATTTCTTCAGTGTGCCCAAAACTATGCTTGCAATCATTCTTTTAAATTTTTTTTCATCCATTAATTAATTGATTTTATGTTACAGCCTGACTGGAGCTTCCCTTTTCTCCTTTCCTCCCAGTCTCTCCCTTTCCCTTCCCCTTCCTCTATCTCTATGCCTCTTTTTTCCTCAGAGAAGAGGAGACCACCCATGGATATCAACCTACCTTAGCATATCAAATTGTAGTAGGATTGGATGCATCTTCTATTAAGGCTAGACAAGGCAGCCAAGTTAGGGGAAAGAGATCCAGAGGCTGGCAACAAAGTCAGAGACAGCCCCTCTTCCTGTTGTTAGGGGATAATAACTGTAAATAATTATGAGGACCAAGCTGTATGTTTGTTATATATGTAAGGGACCTAGGTCTGTCCAGTATCATGCTCTCTGGTTGGTGTTCAGTCTCTGTGAGTCCCTTTGAGCCCAGATTATTTGATTCTGTAGGTTTTCTCAACATCTATGGTTCCTTCAATCATTCCTCCCCTTTTTCAATGAGATTCTCTAAATTCCACCTAATGTTTGGCTGTGGGTCTCTGTGTCTGTTTCCATCAGGTGCTGGGTTGAGTCCTTACAAATTATAGTTATGCTAGGGGCTTGTCTGTAAGTACAGCAGAATATCACTAAGTGTGTCAGAAATAGTCTGAATTGGTCTCTCTCTCATGGCATGGGTCTCAAGTAGGGTCAGTCAGTATTTGGATATTCCTTCAATTTCTGTTCCGTCTTTATCTTTGCATATCTTATAGGCAGGAAAATGGTGGCCTGAAGGTTTTGTGGCTGGGTTGTTGTCCTCATCCCTCCATTGGAAGTCATGCCTGTTTACAGGAGATGGCTAGTACAGGTTCCATATTCCCTATTGCTAACTAGGACTCTTAGCCAGAGTCATCCTCATAGATTCCTGGGAGTTTCCATTGTCCTGGGTTTCTAGCTCATTTCAGAGATGCCCCTCCCTCCACATCCACTGATTCCAATTCTTTCTCCCAGGTCTATCTCCCTCTGTCCTCTCTACCCTTGATCCCTCCTGTTCTGCTCTTTACCCACTTTCCCACACAGTTCCCTTCCTCCATCCACTTGCAAAGTCCATTTCATTTCCTCTTCTCAATAAGATTCAAGCATCTTCCCTTGGGCCTTTCTTATTACTTAGCTTCTTTGGGTGTGTGGATTATAGCATGATTATTCTGCACTTTATGGATAATACCTATTTATAAGTGAGTAAATAGCATGCTTGTCTTTCTGGGTCTGGGTTACCTCACTCAGGATGATCTTTTTTAGTTCCATCCATTTGCCTGAAAATTGCATGATATCATTGTTTTTAACATTTGAATAATATTTCATTTTGTAAATGTACCATGTTTTCTTTATTATTCTTTGGTGGAGGGACATCTAGGTTGTTTCCAGTTTCTGTAGGATTACCATGAGAAAAACAGCCATCTTACCAAAAGTAATCTACAGATTCAATGCAATTACCAACAAAATTCCAACACAATTCTTACAGATCCTGAAAGAACAATTCTCAACTTCATATGGAAAAACAAAAATTCAGGGTACTCTTGCACAATAAAAGAACCTCTGAAGGTATCATCATCCTTGAACTCAAGCTGTATTACAGAGCAATAGTACTAAAAACTGCATGGTGTTGATGTAAAAACAGACAAGTTGATCAATGGAATCAAATCAAAGACCATACATAAACCCACACACCTAAGCACAATTAATTTTTTACAAAGAAGCCAAAAGTGTATGTAGCACAGCGACTTCTATTATTCTTGTTACTATACTTAATTATACACTCTATTTTGCTGTACTTAATGCCTCTACCTCCTTTCCACCCCTTATTCCTCCCAACCCCCCAACACTATGCAGGAGAGAAAGAAGATTAGAGAGAAAAGGGATGTAGGTCTCTTTGAGCTACTTCCTGCTGATTAGAGTCATTGGGTTCTTTGGGGGCAATACTAATCTTAGTCCAGAAGTCCAGCAAACAAGGAGACAGAAGCAGGAAGAACCAGCAGCAGGGAGAGCAGCAACCTCCTTTTTTTCTTTGTAGTGCACCCTCTCTCTTCTTTGTAGCCCCCTCTCTTCTACTTCTTTGTAAAGCCTCCTTTTCCTTGGGGCTCTGGCTTTTTTATTCCATTATTAAGTCCTCTGAGGTAAACCTGCTCAGCTGGTTCAGCCATGCCCTTGCTAGCTCTGGAGACTGTTAATACTTTACACCTGTGACTTAAGCAGCCTCATACCTGGGATTAAAAAATTAAAACATGGTCATAATTGGTTATTTTAATAAACTCATACCACAAATGTACAATGGAAAAAGGAAAGCGTCTTCAACAAATAGTGTTGGTCTAACTGGATGTATGCACGTGGAATAATGCATATTGATGCATATCTATCACCTTGTACAAAATTCAAGTCCAAGTAGATCAAAGAACTCAACATAAAACCGGATACACCAAATCTGATAGAAGAGAAAGTGGGGAATAGCCTTGAACACATTGGCAAAGGAGACAACTTTCCGAATAGAACATCAACAGCTCAGGCACTAAGATCAACAACAATTAATAAATGGGACCTCATAAAACAAAAAGGCTTTTGTAAGGTAAAAGACAGTGTCAAAGAACAAAATGGAAGCCTACAGAATGGGAAAAGATCTTCACCAACCACATATCTAACAGAAGGCTAATATGTAGATTATATAAAAAACTCAAGAAATTAGACATCAACAAACCAAATAACTCAACTAAAAGAAAGGAGATATAGAGCTAAAGAGAGAATTCTCAATAGAGGAATACCTAATGACTGAGAAGCACTTAAAGAAATGTTCAACATCCTTAGTCATAAGGGAAATGCAAATCAAAACGACCAAGAGAGTCCATCTTACATCTGTCAGAATGGCTGAGATAAAAAAACTCAAGTAAGCACATGCTGGCAAGGATGGGGAGCAAGGGAAACATTCCTCCATTTTATGTGGGAGTGCAAATTTATAATTTATACAACCACTTTGGAAATCAACTTGGTGGGTTTTTTTTTTTTTTTTTTTTTTTTTTAGAAAATTGGGAATAGTTCTGCCTCAAGACTCAGCTCAACCTCTCCTGGGCATATGTCCAAAAGATGCTCTACCATACCACCAGGACACTTGCTCAACTATGTTCATAGAAGCTTTATTTATAGTAGCTTGCAATCATTCTAAGTACAAATGTAATTCATTTTCAAAGACAAGCCTTATATGTCTAGCCTCCTTTGTATGTTTTCAAGGTTAAGCCTAAAGCAGTTAACTAAAAACAAGTAAAATTTGCTTAAAATCAGGTACACTTAATAAGTTAGATATTGGTTCTCAAACTCCTCAGAGATCTGCTAACCATGGTATATCAAATGATTAATAATAAAACTTCCCATGATAGACAAAACTTCCAGATCCTGGAGGAAGCCATAAGGTCTGCTTCAAAGAAGATAGAACATAACTGACTTCACCTGGAGTGTGGTAAAACTAACCAAGAACTGTCCCGAGCCTCACTTATCACTAGAACCCTGCCAAAACGTGAACAAACAGGACACTGGAGAACTGGCTGCCCCCCTGTGCCTAGCCAAGTTAGGTCGTTATATCAGTCTCTCAAGTTCCTCATCCACAGGAAAGTCTGTGGCTAATGCTGCCCTGTGTGACAACAGAAGACTTAATGCTGTCTTGTGTGACTTCTAAAGACTGTTGACCTCTGACCCCTAAACCACCATGGAGAAGTCAACATAACCATGCAAGTAGGTATCTGTCATTTTAATTGATACAGAGACAATTTGGATTATATTTCCTGCTCAAATTTATCTTTCTCAGATCTCTGATAATGTGGTGGGGTAACTGTGTCTTTATTAACTTACCAACAGCAAGCACCTAGATCCTCTCCCAATGTCTACAGCTGCTTGGTCAGTCCATTTCATAAATAAAAATAAGGCTTTGTTTTTTTTTTTTAGAGCTACTAGATCTCATGATTAAAAAAAAAATCAAACTTAGACACATAGGCCTCATATTAAAAGAAATAAACTTACAAAACAGGTTTCAATGTAATTTTACTATTTCTTTATTTTGAAAACCTGCTTTTCAATCAGTAATCACTCACCTATGTGTTCATAGATTAAAATTAGTGTTTGTGTAGGATATGAGGGTCTAGGAAAATGACTTAGTGTGCAAACTGTAGAAGTCTAAGGATACAAACACTTGAATAAGTTGTCAGTGTCTAAGAAAGTAACATAAGCTACATACATGAAACTCACAAAGGTCTGAGGACATGGAAGCTCATGTAAGTTGTGAGGGTCTGAGAAAATGATTTGAGGAATATAAATACAAGTTGAAAAGGTCTGAGAAAATGATATAAGGTATATAAAAAGCAAAAAATATTTTATATTTCATTCCCTCTTGTTATACTATTGTTACTGTTGTTATATTAAGACTTCAAAATCAGGGCTTTAATAGTAATCAAAGAAGTTCTGATAAGCTAGTAATCTAGCTTTAGTAATCTAACCCTATTTCATACTGGTCTCTAGGCTCCTTAAATATTACAAATACCTGCTAATATACACAAAAGAATTAAGATAGCAACCTTTAGCCTGATCGGGAGCCAGTGGGGAATGTGATATATATATTAAAGTCCATTTTATGCAAGATATCCATCTTTGTATCCACTAGCTCTTTGTCTTTAATTCAAATCTCTTGGAAATACTGAGTAACTCTTACTCAGTAATTCACCGACCCAGAAATATACATCCATGATTATCTATTTGTTATGATGAAACTAACCACTTTTTGGCTTTGGTAACCTGCTTACGCAGACCTTCAAGTTTCTTTGACTACCTAATCTTGGCAGAGCAAACAGCTCTTGGCTTGCTTGTGTAGATATTCAAGGTCTTTTTGTGGTTTTTGCCTTTAAAAACCTTTCCTTCACCACCCAGCATCCCTTCTCATGGAACTCTTGTTTGGCTCCAAGACTGAGACTATTGTCCTGACAAAATAATCAATAAATCTATTAATTGTAATTGAAGAGAGTCTATGGTCTTTTTTTTTAAAAGATCAAGAACTCTGTAATAATAACTATTTTTTAACTCATTTGATTATTAATAGACTCTAGCCAAATGTAGTGATTTAAATGAAAATGGCCCACATAACTCACAGGTAGTGGCAATATTAGGGGGTATGGACTTGTTGGATGAAGTGTGTCTCTAGAGATGGGCTTTGAGGTTTCAAGTGGTCCATCCAAGTCCAGGAACTTGCTATACTGCCTGCTGATCCAGATGTCAAACTCTCTGTTCCTCCTCCAGCACCATGCCTGTATGTTGCCATGTTTCCCTCCATGGTGATAATGGAATAAGCCTCTTAACTGTAAGCCAGTCCCAATTAAATGTTTTCCTTTATAAGAGCTGCCTTGGTTATGATATTGTTTCACAACACTAAAACTCTGTCTGTGTCACCAATAAATTATATATTTTATAGACAATAGCCTACCATGGCTATTATTTTAAAATATGTGTTTCTTGGGTGTTAGGGAGAATGTTTAAAAGGTAAAGTATTTGGGATGCAAGTAAAAGAACCTGAGTTTGGATTTTAAGGACCTACAAATAAAGCCTGATGTGATCAGACAACGGTACATGCCTGTCACCACAGTCTGCAGGGTAGAGACAAGAGGATCACAACACTCACTGGCCAGACAGTCTAGTTATAATCAGTGAGCTTCATGTTCAATGAGAGACTGTGCCTCAAAGACTAAAGTGGAGAGTGTCAGAGGAAGACACCAATGTGAACCTCTGGCTTGCACATATGCATGCACAGGGAATGCCCCCCATACATATATGTCACACATGTACACATACATACAAAAAAAGTTCAATAACAAATGTGTGTTTTAAAAGAAACATTCACAGAGACTTTTCACTAAACAATTCTCTTGTTTAGTTTTATTTTTGTTCACTCTTTTTGGTTTTTAATTTTTTGTTGCTCCTATTCAACACTTTGATAGTCTTTTATTTCATACTCTGATCCTAATCCCGTAATTAGAAAAAAGGAATAATGTCAGTTGGCTCCCATGATTCCTACTGTGAAAAACTCTGGTGTTGGATATTTGCTCTTTCAAACACACTGCTTCTCATTTAGACTCAGAAGTCAACTACTAAATACTTTTGAACCATCAAAAAGGTAGTCTATGGGTGGGCATCCAAGCCACCCACATAGCTGAGCCAAGATATTAGCCATGGTTGTGAGGATTGGTGGACTGAAAGACAGGAAGTCTGCTAGATGTAGATGACATAGAAGCCTCTTGCAGCCCCATCACCTGTGGTACACTCAGGAGTTATTCTTCCATCAGTCTAGCCAAGGTTTATGGGCTTCATTTGTGCCCCTTTGTAGTCTTCCCATGATTTCAGATGAGGACCAGGAATCACCCATGTTTTTTTTTTTTATTACTCATTAGAATTATTTGTACTGTTTCAATCACAAAGATATGATACATACACACAGTGGAATGTTTAGTTAGAACATTAAGATGGCTGTGAGACACCTCTGTGTGTCACTCAGCATGTGAGGCACCTTAGGCTGTAAAAAGGAGAGAACAGGAAAGCAAGAATCTCATAACTGAAAGATTGTACACATGCACGGTATGGCATTGACACTTTTAACATTGTTTCATATTGAGATGGAAGGAATTTAAGAATTTCATACCATCTTTTAAATCAACAACTAAAAATCTTTTCTTGCAAGCAAAATGTTTATCAGCTTTTCCAATTCTGTTTGGTCCCTGCATCATCTACAGTTCTTTTTGATATATGGAACTATGAGAATAGAAATAATAATATCAACTTTAATGAAAGAAGCTGATTAGCTGATGCAAGTTAGTATGAAAGCTAAGTCAGTTATAGAACTTTAAACTCATGGAGATGGTTAGAAGGTAGAAGGTTAAAGTCAGGGGCCAAATATGTATGAACTGGACATTGGGAAGGTATACTGGGCCATTTAACTCTCATAAATGTGGCATATTTAATTCTGCTGTTTTGTATAGAATTTACTGTTATAAGAGAAAGAACCATTTGTTGGATTGAAAAGGGAAGCTGGGGAAGAGGATGAAAGGGTGGAACAGGAAGTGGGAATAGGGAAGGGTTTGTGACTAAGAATCACCCATGTTTTAAGGAAGAGTTACTTAGAGGTTGCCCATGGGATACAAGCTTGCCATGAGTTCTTCACCGTCCATATGTTATCCCAAGATGTTATAAGATATCTTTCAAACACAGAACATTCCAGGACATCCTTTGGCACATCTTCCTGCCCATACATCAACCAGCCAAGCAAATCTCAGATAACCAGAATCTGATGCAAGTGAAGGTGAACGACAAGGTTCACACATTTTGGTTTTATTCATGAGGCAGAAGCAGAAAACTTGAACCAGTGGACTGACTCTAAAAATCCCATAGTTATTGCAAAGGATCTTCATGTGAGATCCCAGAGCATGTCTGAAAACAGTGTTCAGTTGCCAAGGTAAGAAGTCAGTCATGGCCTGAGTTGTTTGGACACAGCTGGGCTTCAGGGAAGGAAGAGAATATCCTTATTCCTTCTGAGATGGTCTTTGTTTTTACAAATATTCCAATCAAATCCTTTTATCTTTCAGATTGATAATTATGATGCTGCATTCTCATTCCATGGCTCTGTGCTTTGTGCCATATTTTCATTTTAAAGAGAGATCATTCTAGAATTGCCAATGGGGAGAACATGGACATCAAGTACATGTGCCACAGAAGCCAGATACATAGGACGTCCCATCCATCACTGAGGAACAATCCATCTTGCTTCCCTGGCATATTCCAAAAGTTCTTTCTCTGGTTTGTATTTAGATTTGTATGAGTAGGAGGTGTGAAATTTGTTGAACTGTTTTACTTGTTTGATCTGATTACAACTGTAGCTGTGGACTGAATAACCAGGGTTGCAGAATATGAGATCACATTGTGAACCCTGAAACTGTGAGTTGCAAAACCTATTTCTATTGTGGGATGTTTCAACCTTTAATCCTAGAGCTTTCTGTTTACTGTAAACATATACTTGTGGTGTGGATTTGCCTTAACACACACCTTTAATCCAAGAACTTTCAATTTATTGTAAACAAGTGATTATGATATGGCTCACCCCTAGAACACACTTTTAATCCAAGAGCTTTCTGTACACAGGATTAAATAAAGTTAACTCTAGGTCAAGAGACAGAGCAAGAAACCAGCTAACAAGGATTAAACATAAAGGAGGGACATTGAGCTGAGGGGTTTTGAAAGCAGAATGGAGAAGGAATTGGGAGTTCTTCCTTCAAAGGTTTTTCTCCTTCAAGGGTTCTTCTGTGCTGTTTAGCTCTGATATTTTTTCCTTCAGGGTTTTCAGCTGAATAGGAACATCAGTTGGGTGCTTTCTCTGCTTCTCTGAGCTAATAGGCTTTCACACCACTTTCTGGCTCCTATGTCTTCATTAGTACAATCAAATGACTGGGATATTTTAGGTTTTTTAAAACAACAAACTAGAACTGGTTATCAAGACCCTGAATAAGCAGAGTACCCCCTGAATATGGGGCTGACATTTTTTCATGGAAAGCAGTTGTTTTTTTTTAATTTTACTTATTAATTATATTTGTGTGTCTCTGTGTGCGCCTGCAGAGTACAAAAGAGGATGTTTGATCTCTCACGTTGGAGTTACTGATGATTGTCATTCACCAACATGGTCCCTGGAGACCAAACTTACGTGCTCTTCTAGAGCAGCAAGTACAGTTAAACACTCGTTCTTATCGCCAGCCCCAGTTAATTCTTTAAGACAGGAATTTTTTTTTTTAAACCAAGAATGATTCGAATTCTCAACTTTTTGTTCAAAGATTTATCCCTGACACCTGTGCACATGAGAACTTGAGGTTTTGTAACAGAATTTCTCATACTTTAATATGGATTATTCGTTAGTGATATCTCTACATATTTGATAAAGAGAGAATACGGTTCAAGAGTTAAGGTTGAAGAATAAGCATAGGCATGCAAATGTATTTGCTACTTTCTACACTTGCTGTACTGTGGGCTCTGCATCAAATTTATCAAAGTTATTGTATGTGTACAACACTGTGAATTCTTTCTCCTGGGTCTTAAAAACATGCTTCATTGAAAAGAAGACTCTAGTGACAGACCCTGGTGACAACTTGTGCAGACACTGGTGACAACTGATACCTTTCCACCCAAAATAACCATTCTAGGAATCAGCATACTATGTCATCACTAATAAGACAGACCCCATCCCCCTAATCATTTATATATCAAAAACCAAAACATTGGATTCAGTTTTTCCTCTTATATAAAAGTAATCTTGCTTTTAATTACACACAATTCTTGATGGAAAATTGTTTTTAATCATCTTTATTTGTACTGAGGAAAAATTAAAGCACACAAAAGAAATGAAACTGAAAGGCCAATGCCTAGGCCTTGCTCTTCCTGCTGACTCTCACAGTGGCCCAGAGACAACAACTTGCAAGCTTGCAAGCATCACTTTGGTTACTTTTTAGTGAACTCAACTGAGCAAATAAACCCATACCACTGAATATGAACTGAACCAGTTCAATCCCATACCATGGCATTCAAGACACAATTATTGCCTCTCCTTCCTTTTCCATTCTTTTCTAGTGTCTATCTTTTTGAAATTGACCTTTTAACTTCTTGCAGTGTTGGTTACACTGGGATTATAGGTAAAACCAGTAGTAACAAATTATTATGTATTGTGTTAAGTTTAGACACATAGCAATGCTAAATGGAAAACTGATTAAGCTGCAGATTTTCCTGACTTTTCCCTTGCTCCTCTCCTCCACATCTGACTGCTGTGCTATGATCACATCCTGATGAGACTAAAAAGCTCAGAATAATAACCTACCTCCCCAGACCACAAGGACACCATGAGGAAATCCCCAGCCTACTCTGTTGCCTATATTTTCTGGACTGCTTTCTCCACTAAGAAGAATCAAAGAAGGCCCTGTGCTCTTGAGTGGAGACTACCTCCTTAAAAGTGGAGAGTCCCAGGCACTAGGCATGTGCATCTGAGCCCAGGGACCTGGGAGGTCAGAGGCATCAGATTACCCAGTGCTAGGGTCACAGCTTGAGAGATTCTTGGTGCAGGTGATGGGAACCAAACTCAGATCCTGAGCAAGAGCAGCATATATTCTTAACTGCTGAGTTATGTCTCCATCACCATGAAACTTTCCTTTTATAAGACACACTTGATAATTCAGGAAATCATAAGCTGGAAGATAACTGTAGAAAGCCCTTCAATTAGGCTGTCTACATTGTCTTTGCTGTTGTTGGGTTTGGACTATTCCCCCCATGGTCCATGTGTTAAAATCTTAGTCTTCAGCAAGGTGTTGTTAAAAGGTGGTGGAAGCATTAGGAGGTGAGTCCTAGGGTGAGGAAGTTAGTTCCATGATGTTTGGTCCCTGGCCCATCCAATCCCTCTCTCTTTGCTTCCCAGTCAACGTGAGGTGGGCCACTTCCTTCCTATTAGTTTCTTCCCTATTAGTTAGTACTAACACAGAACCAAAGCACCAGGGCCTAGTGATCATGGCCGGACACCTCTGGAAGCAAGCACAAAGTGAAGCTTTCCTTCTTCAAAGTGGATTGGCCTCAGTTCAAGTAACAGAAAGTTGTCAACTTGAATTGCTCACAGACAATCTGGCTCCCACACAGAAGTTTTGAGATTGTACCTAACTACCTTCATTCTGTTCCAGCCTATAGACATTCTTAGGTCATAGTATATTGACCTCTAGCCCTCACAAAAGGAAAAACGATGAGGAACAGAAAGGAATAGTTTTGTCATGCTATTATCTTGAGCCAAAGCTCTAAAACAACAGATAGGATTGCTTTTCTTTAAAATCTCTCATTCTTTATCAGTCACAAAATAAGACAACTTCTGTTTCAGTTACTTTTCACCACTGTGATAAAATACCATAAAGCAACCTATAGAAGAGTTTATTTTGGCTTATGGTTTTTGGATTATTGGCTTTTGGATTCCAGAGGGATTGAAGTCCTTCTTGACAAGGAGGAATGACAGCAAGCAGAAGGTGATTGGAGCAGGAAGCTGAGCTTTCACATCCTCAGCCAAAGGACAAATCAGAGAATGAACTGGAAGTAGGGTATAAGGGGAGTTAGATCAATATCAATTAGATTTAGTGACTATCTAGGGACTTCTGATACAGTCTCTTAAAAGGGGACATGAAGGTCAGCTGGCGGTTTCAACCTCTAAACAGAGGACCTCCTCAGTTTGCTGAGTCTGCAGTGTCCATGCAGGTATTCTGACACCCAGGAGCAGACCAGCAGAGCCACTATGGTAAGACTGAGGGTGATTCTCCCTGGGATTTACAGCATGGCAGCATCTAGCTGACCAGTAACGCGGGGCGGGGGGGGGTGGGGGTGGGGGGATCGAGCTGGCAGGTGCTGAGATTCCCTGAGCCCAAGCACGCTGTGGACAGGATATAGATGATTACATATTGGTGCTCCCTGCCCTCCCCCTTTCCTGGCCTCTCGGCTGGGCTCATCAGGATGCAGGTCTATGTCTTCGCCAAGAGCAGTGAAGCAGCTCTGGATCACTGTGTGCAGTTGGAGAAACCAGGGTACACCTATTCACAGAGTTTCAATCTGAGAGGCACAGACTGGCTGGCTCTAAGACTCATCTGAGAGTAGAGTGGGAGGACCATAGCCACAGTCCTGATACCCTACCTGATACCCTAGCTACAGGGGGACTATTGGAAGCCCCTGCTGACCCAGGCAGGCTTCTCTGGAACACTGCAATTCAAGCAGGGAAAAGGTGGATGAGATTTGCTGAGTCCAAGAGCTGTAGACACCTTGTGAACTCCATATTGGAACTCCCTGCCCGCACTCACTTTGGCAGGGTTCTTAGTCTACTGCCTCAGTCTACAGCATCTAGATCTCTGTTGGGAACAGTAAAGCAGCTCTGAACTATTGCATGCTGCCTGAGCAAGTGGGCTGCACCAAACCAAAGACTTTCTGACAGAGAGGCATAAGTTGATCCTGACAACTCCTGGACAGTTGCTTGGAAGGACCACAACCATAGTACTGACACCCTACCTACAAGGAAATTGCCAGAAGCCATGTTGGAGCAGGCAAGCTGGACTGGAGCACAGTGATTCTGGCCGGGAAGAGGCAGATGAACTTCCCTGAATCCGAGCACTGTGGACAGTATATAATTTCTACATCAGAACTTCCTGACAGCAACTGCTTTGCCCCTCAACTAAATACCCAGGGTATAACAGAGAGCTCTGACTGTGGAGCAGTGAAACAACCCTGGACCATTGCTCGCTGCCTGGGTGATGTGGGCAGTACCAGATCACAGTGATTCTGACTGTAAGGCACAAATTGAACCTGAGAACCCCCTGAGAGCAGCTTGGGAGGACCATGATCATGGTCCTGGTAATAAGCTGCAGGGGAACTGCAACTCTAGCTACAGTCTGTGGCCTGCCAACCCCCACAGACATCAGTAAGAAGGCCAGCTGTATCTCAGGAACCTGCAGGAAGGAATAACATATTGCACGCCAATATCTGACCTGAGTTCCCAATTGGGACACAACAAGAAGGGGTGAGCTCTGTGAGGCACACTGAGAATCAGCCACCACACAAAGTCCCATCCAGCCTGTGGAGAACTAAAAATTACGAAGTTACACAGCCTCTACACCAAAGTTCCCTTCTTTGCACCAAGCCTAGAAAGCACCAGGAACAAACAACTAAGAATAACCAGATGGCTAAAGGCAAGCAAAAGAACAGAATTGACAAAAGTCAGGGAAATATGACTCCAACAAAATTCAGCTATGCTAGTACAGCAAGCTCTGACCATCCCACCACAACTGAAATACATGAAAATGCTGACAAATCTATACTTTGGAAAGTGATAGAAGCTTTACTAGAAGAAAATAAATCCCTGAAAGAATTTAAAGAATCCACAATTTTACAAATGAAAGCAATGGAGAATTCAATTAGAGACCTCCAAACGAACTCAGCCAAATATGAATGGGAAAGAGACAAGGCTATGAAAGATTTGAAAGATTGGCAGACAAAGACAACCGAATCAGAGCAGGTAACATATAAAACTGTTCAAGACTTGAAATTGGAAATGGAAGCAATAAAGAAAACACATACAGAGACAATCCTGGAGGTGGAAAACCAAGAAAACCAAGGAAAGAGAACAGGAAATACAGACATGAGTATCAAAAATAGAATGCAAGAGATGGAAGACAGAATCTCAGGTGTGGAAGATTTGATTGAAGAAATCAGTACAACAACCAAAGAAAATGAGAATCTAAAAAAGTTCTCACCCACAAAATCTAAGAAATCAAGTACTCAATGAAAAGATGGAGCCTAAGAATTATAGTCATAGATGAAAGAGAAGACTCTCGACTCCAAGGTCCAGAAAATATGTTCAACAAAATCATAGAAGAAAACTTCCCAAACCTAAAGAAAGAGAAGCTGGTAAAGTTCCAAGAGTCATACAGAACACCAAATAGATTAGATGAGAAAAGAAATTCCTCTCACCACATAATAATTGAAACACCAAATGAACAGAACAAATAAAGAATATTAAAAGCTGTTAGAGAAAAAGGTCAAGTAACATATAATGGCAGACCCATCAGAATTACACCTGACTTTTCATTAAAAACTTTAAAGGCTAGAAAGGGCCTGGACAGACATACTACAAGCCATAAGTGCCATCCCAGACTACTTTACCCAGCAAAACTTTCTATCAACATAGATGGAGAAAACAAGATATTCCATGACAAAGTCAAATTTAAACATTATTTATCCACAAATCCAGCTCTACAGAAGATTCTAGAAGGAAAATTCCAACCCAGAGACGATAACTACAGCCAAGAAAACAAAACAAAGGGAACAAAAAACCTCACTGCATCTAAATCAAAAGAAACACACAACCACCAACTACATCATAATAACGGGACATAGCTTATCAGCTCTCCATTAAAAAGACACAGGCTTACAGAATGGATCTGTAAACAAGACTCATCATTTTGCTCTATGCAAGAAACACATCTCACTAACAAAGATAGACTCTACCTCAGCATAAAGGACTGGGAAAAGGTTTTCCAAGGAAATGGTCCCAGGACGCAAGCTGGAGTAGCCATCCTAATATCAAATAAAATAGACTTTCAACTGAAATTAATCAATAAAGATAGGGAAGGGCACTACATACTCATTAAAGGAAAAATTCATCAAGATGACATCTCAATACTGAATATCTATGAGCCACATAAAAGGGCACCCACATTTGTAAAAGAAACTCTTCTAAAGCTTAGCCCACATTTTGATCCCCACACACTAATAGTGGTATACTTCAACACCCCACTCACACAAATGGACAGGTCACTGTGACAGAAACAAAACAGAGAAATAATGAGACTAACAGAGGTCATGAACCAAATGGACTTAACAGATATCTACAGAACATTTCACCCAAACACAAAAGAATACACCTTCTTTTCAGCACCTCATGGAACCTTCTCCAAAATTGACCATATAGTCAGACACAAAGCAAGATTCAACAGATACAAGAAAATTGAAATAACCCCTTGTATCTTGTCAGACCACCATGGATTAAAGCTGAACTTCAACAACAGAAATAACAAAAAGCCTACACATTCATGGAAACTGAACAACTCTCTACTCAATGACCACTGGGTCAGAGAACAAATAAAGAAGGGAATCAAAGACTTCCTAAAATTCAATGAAAATGAAGGCGCAACATACCCAAACCTATGGGACACAATGAAAGCAGTACTATGAGGAAAGTTCATAGCACTAAGTCCCTTCATAAAGAAAAGTGTGACAGCTCATATTAGCAACTTAATAGCAGAACTGGAAGAGCTAGAAGAAAAAAGAAGTCAACACTTCCAAGAGGAGCGGAAGGCAGGAAATCATCAAACTTAGGGCTGAAGTCAACAACTTAGAAACAAAATAAACAATTCAAAGAATCAATGAAACCAAGAGGTAGGTCTTTGTGAAAATCAACAAAATAGACAAACCCTTAGCCAAACTAATGAGAAGGCAAAGGGAAACTACCCAAATTAAGAAAATCAGAAATGAAAAGGGCAAAATAACAACAGACATTGAAGAAATCTTGAGAATCTTTAGGTCTTACTTCAAAAATCTGTACTCCCCAAAATTTGAAAACCTAAGGGAAATGGACAATTTTCTTGATAGATTCCACCTAGCAAAGTTAAATCAAGATCAGGTTAACAAATTCAACAGTCCTATAACCCCTAAGGAAATAAAAATAGTCATTAAAAGTCTCCAAAAAAAAAAAAAAAAAGCCCAGGGCCAGATAGTTTCAGCACAGAATTCTAACAGACCTTCAAAGAAGAGCTAATAACAATATTCTTCAAACTCTTCTACCAAATAAAAACAGAAGGAACACTGCCAAACTCATTCTATGAGGCCACAGTCACCCTGATACCTAAACCACACAAAGATCCAACAAAGAAAGAGAACTTCAGACCAATTTCACTCATGAACATAGATGCAAAGATACTTAATAAATTACTTGCAAACCGAATCCAAGAATACATCAAAAATAGCATACATCGTGATCAAGGAGGCTTCATCCCAGGAATGCAGGGGTGGTTCAATTAAAAAAAATCAGAATCCCTTCTTTATACAAAAGATAAATGGGATGAGAAAGAAATTAGGGAAACAACACCCTTCACAATAGCCACAAACAATATAAAATACCTGGGGATAATTCGAACCAAGCAAGTGAAAGACCTGTATGACAAGAACTTCATGTCCTTGAAGAAAGAAATTGAAGAGTCCATCAGAAGATGGAAAGACCTCCCATGCTCATGGATAGGTAGGATCAACGTAATAAAAATGGCCATCTTACCAAAAGCAATATACAGATTCAATGCAATTTCCATGAAAATAACAACACAATTCTTTACAAATCTTGAAAGAACAATTCTCAACTTCATATGGAATAACAAAAAACCCAGAATAGCTAAATCAATCCTGTACAATAAAAAAAGCATCTGAAGATATCACCATCCCAAATTTCAAGCTATACTACACAGCAATCACAATAAAAACAGTTGATGAATGGAAGTGAATTGAAAACCCAAAAATAAACCCACACACCTATGGTCACTTAATTTTTGACAAAGAAGCCAAAACCATACAGTGGAAAAAGGACATCTTCAACAAATGGAGCTGGTCGAACTGGATGTCAACATGTAAATGAATGAAAATTGACTCATACTTGTCACCTTGCACAAAACTCAAGTCCAAGTGGATCAAAGACCCAAACACAGTCCAACACACTAATCTAATAGAAGAGAAGGTGGGGAAAAGCCTTTAACTCATTGGCACAGGTGACAACTTCCTGAACAGAACACCAATAGCTCAGGCTCTAAGACCAACAATCAATAAATGGAACTTCATGAAACTGAAAAGCTTCTGTAAGGCAAAGGAAACTGTAACTCGAATAAAAAGGCAACCTAGAGACTGGGAAAAGATCTTTACCAACCCCACTTCTGACAGAGGGCTAATATCCATAATTTATAAAGAACTCAAGAAATTAAACACCAAGAAACCAAATAATCCATTCAAAAAATGGGGAAGAGAGCTAAACTGAGAATTCATAAAGGAGGACTCTCTACTGGCTAAGAGACACTTGAAGAAATGCTCAACATCCTTAATCATCAGAGAAATGCAACTCAAGACGAACCTGAGATTCCATCTCATACCTGTCAGAATGGCTAAGATCAAAAACTCAAAAGACAGCACATGCTGGCAAGGGTGTGGAGAAAGGGGAACCCTCCTCCATTGCTGGTGGGAGTGCAGGCTTGTGCAACCACTATGGAAATCAGTGTGGCAATATCTTAGAAATCTTCGGATAGCTCTACCTCAAGACCCAGCCCTACCACTTCTGGGTATATTTCCAATTGATTCCTCACCAATCCACAAGGACATATCCTCATCTATGTTCATAGCAGCTTTATTTGTAATAGCTAGACACTGGAAACAACCTAGATGTCCCTCAACTGAAAAATGGATTAAAAACTGTGATATATTTATGCAATGGAATACTACTCATCTCTCAGAAATAAGGAAATCATGCAATTTGCAGCCAAATGGATGAAACTAGAAAAGCTTATCCTGAGTGAACTAACCAAGACTCAGAAAAATGCACAGACATTTTTTCATCTATTCACTTATAATTGGATTTCAGCCATGTAGTACAGGATAACTATCTTACAGCCAACACACCAAAAGGAACAGGAACATAGACCTTGTTACCTGCTAGTGGGACACTTTGCCCTAATAGAGTTGCCATATAGGCCCCCAGTGCATGAGGAAGCTCTTAACACTCATATGACTGTTGAACTGATGGGGGCTGATATGTAGGGTAACCCACTCCAGAGGAGTAGGATAGATAGGAGGGGGGGAGGGTGGTAGGGTGGTCCAAGGAGGGGTGGAGAGAGGGGATTGTGATGGAGATGTAACTTGAAGTAATAAAACAACAACAAATAAACAAACAAAAAGGGGGGGCTGAAAATCAGCCTGGCATTGGTGGGCACTTGGCATGGCAGTATATGGACTAAAAACAAGGTTTATGGCTTGGCATTGCTTTCTGCAGCTAATAGCCTTATGAAATGGGCAGAGCCCAGATAACCCTAAACCAGGTGAAACTAGGAGAGAAGCTATTTAAGGAAGATGAGGGCTGAGCCCGAGAGTTCCCACACTAGACACAACCAGATTCAAGGGACCTTGTATCATCTAATGAAGAAAATGATGGCAGACTGAAAAGCTGATCTAAAACAGAGCTGAAAAAAGTACAGTCAGCTCTCCCTGAGACAGAAGGCTGGTGAGAAGAGAATGCTGCAGCAAATCAGCAAAAGGCCAAGGACTAAACCTGTGGCACAGGGTTTGCTTAGAGGAGTTTGACGGTTCAAACAGCCCCCTGAATAGAACTGTGGCCAGCCCCAAAGACTGAGGCAGAGTGGCTGAGTGGCTAATACAAACTGAGTAAGCTGGCTTATGGACAGCTCAGGCATTCCAGAGAGAAGAAAGCCTCAAGCCTCATTTAAGGTGAAGTTGGCATAGTCAATTTACCCTTAAGGACCTATGTCTGAGATGTTCCTGAAGACTGTTGATTAAGTGCCTTAAAGGATCTACCCCTGAGATATTTCTGATGACTGAGGACCTTCCCCAGAGACAGTATCCTTCTAAAAGGTTAGAATTAGTATTAGATAATAATTGTTATAGTTATTAATAGGGTTAGTTGTTAGGTAATAAAGATTATAGTCATTCTTAGGGCTAGTAGTTAGGTAATAAGTGTTTGTTATAAGTGCCTATAGTTATTAATAAATATATTTAATAATTGAAAGTTTCATGTTCAGTCTAATGAGGCTTTTAACTCTCAAAGCCAGCTCAGTGATTCACCTTCTGTATTATGGATGCACCCCTAATCCTCCCCAAACAGAGTTATCAACCAGAAACCAAATATCCAAATCCTTGAGCCTAAGAGGAACATTTCTCATTCAAACTACCACAACTAGATTTTGTTTTTAATGTGTACCTTCAACTTTATTTGTGAAGATGCATTAACCCAGTTTGTATACAATCATTTGCAGACGGGATGTGATCTGTGGTTCAGGGTGTACACCGAACAATAGGGGAGACATACTTCCTCTCAGTGAATGTTCTCCCAGATTGATTGGGCAAAAATGGGAAGTAGCTCACGCCTTCAGAAATTCTGCAGAGAGGTTCTCAGCTCTTATCTGAAAGTAGAAATACTGCAGATGCTTTTCCTGGTATGTAGACAATTGATATTGCTTTTATTATGAACTTGGTCTTGTATAATCTACAATTATATTTTACAAATAAAATACAATACAATCTATAATCTTGTATAATATGTAACATATAGATTATATATTACAATATATAATAGATTATATATTGTATATAATCTATATAATTATATATAATACATAATCAGTATGACTGATTACTTATCTCTGTGGGACAGAGCATATTCTTTTTTCCACACATATTCTCATTATGAGGTGATGTTTCACTTAAGGTATAATATATTGGCATTGGCTAAGAATGAAGCATGCAGTTGCTTACCTTCTCTGTATCCCCTGTGTCCCATGGTTTCTTCTGTAATGCATGATCATTAACTGGGGTCTCCACTCCACTAGATTGTGACTACATTTATTAATTCCATTTTTTATAGCAAAAGTCACTATTAAAGCTTTTTGAATTTTTAAATTTATTCATTTACTTGTGGTGGGGCATATACACCATAATACATGAGTAGAAGGCACAGGACTTGCAAGAGTTTGTTCTCTCCTTCTACCATGTTGATCACGGGGCGGGGGAGGGGTCACAACCACCTTGTCAGGCTTGTTGGCAAACACTTCTTCCACTGGTCTCTTGAGATGGGCTCTCTTCAAAGGTTTTACTCTAAGATAATTTTTAAAGTTAATAGCCATGTGCTCTGAGGACATGTGAATAAAATGAACCCTGGGCTAAAGAGAACTCCCAAATATAAAAATTAGCCTTTTGAGATCATCTAATACTGCATCCAGCCTTAATTTATTTTTTATTTCATTTCATTTTATTTTACTGTATTAGTAGTTTACTCTACTTTGTGGTTGAACCCAGGGCTTCACACACACTAGACATGTATCATACCATTGAGACACAATCCCATCTCTACAAAGGGCCTTTGAGAGAATTGGTTTTCTCAACTACTTTATTATTTTTTTTTAAATACTTTATTTTTTTTCTTCAAGTTATATCTCAGTAACAAATACCTCCCTGTTCCCCCTTATTTTTAAAAAGAGTTTCATGACAAGTTTGAATTGCTAGAAAAAAGTTCCAACCATTTTTGATGCATTACTTTCTAACATGATTAAAATTTTCAGTACTCTAAACAAAATGATCAAATGTGTGACATGAGTAATAATGATAGAAGGTATTGAAAACAAGAGGTGACACATTAATGAGAAATCTAATCTTGGAAGTACCACTACTAGAATAAAAAGAGTTAACAACTCCCGAATAAAGACATATGCAGACATTTTGCAAATAAAAAGTATAAATTAAAAAAAAATTGTTTCAATGTGGCACAACCAGGATGCACATTTTCATCTCTAAATACCTCCAGCATAGAAGTGTAAATTCAAAACAATTAAAGAGTGTTTTGGCAAAAGGAAAAAGTTAAAGCTATTTGAAGCTATGTGAGAAACACATACTTTTCTTGATTGAATTAAGAGAAAATGCTGTTTGAAAATGAAAGCAGCTTTAAAGTTCAGTGTGGGGGCTGCCATGGAAGGCTTCCCTTGGAAAATCGTAGGTGCTAACCCAAAGCTGTAAAAATGCTATCAGTAAATTTAGTAAATATTTTTATCATCTGTAGAAATAATTGTTGAGTTCCTTAAGCTTAAGAGTGCTTATTGTTCCTCTCTTCTGCTCATAGGTTTGCTCAGGCCAATGGAAAACTCACTACAGCTTAGCTTTCAGTTCTTTATCATTCTCAAACTTAAGACTTCTGTGCTCATCCATGCACTCACGCTCCTTCTTTGTGAGCTTCATCTCTGCAAGCTCAGCTTCTGAAGAGTTGATTTCCCCAGGGAGTTGGAGTTTCCTCATAAGTATTAGAATGAAGAATGCTGGGAGAAAGCTTGATCCTCTTAGTGCTGCAGGCAATCCAATGTAAATGCGCCTATTGAAAAGAACTAATCTGTATTAAATTAAATTAAATTAAATGTGTTTAGCGAAAACTAATTTTGTATATTCTTACAGATCAAAGCTTTGTTCTTCGAAGAAAAATATCTGGTGATTATTTTTCCCAAGTACTTTATATAATCTGCTTTTCTGAGTTATTAATTATTTTTGGTAAATGTTGAACATTTTCCATCATAAAATTGTGAATGTATTTTTTTCATTTTGGTGATGGCTAATTTTTGTTGTCAGCTTCATGGAATTTAGGATTATTGTAGAAATAATTCTGTGTGTGTGTCTATAAGAATGTTTTTAGAAAGGTTTAGTTGACGATGAATTTCTACCATGAATCTGAGCACTTGGTGCTTCCCGACAGAGTATGCAACATGACCAGACTCCTCACACCCCACCACCATGCCTCGTCTGCCTTTACCTCACATTTGGTCATCATGTTTCCTCTTCAATTGTCACCTGTTCTTTTAAATACTGAGCCAATAAAACCCTATATCAAGGTAAGGGAACTCTTATATTTTACTTGCTCATATTTTGATCACACATGTATAAAACTTTATAAACTTATTTTTCAAATTTGTTTTATACTCAGTGTTTGTATGCTGTTAAACTAATAGATTTTGTGATGTCTAAATTAAGTCATATTAGTCATTTTTATATATTAGTAGATTCAATTCATTAATTTTCATGCTTAGTTCCACACGAATAATGATCAATTCATCTTATAATTAAAAAAAATTTTAACTATGTGTATGTGTTGGGTCTTTGTATGGTATGTGTTCATAAGTCCTAGATATCTGTGAGTTGGAGTAAAGAAAGTTTTGATTTGCCCAGAATGGGTTATGGGAATTGAACCCATGTCCTCTGCAGGAGCAGTATGTGCTCTTATCCCCTGAGCCATCTGTGGTAGAACTTAGGACGTTTACAGTTCAGCTTAGCATCTAGAAGCTGATAGGGATTCTGGACTGGCAAAAACTGGCATCCCTGAAGGTTATGGAGATGAAAACAGAGACGGCACCCTTAGAGGGGCGTGACTAAAACCTTGCAAGGCACGTACACGACATCATTTGCCGTTAGAAACAACGGAAATGCTGGGAGACCCTCCAAAGAAGATTGTGATGTGGAATGAAACCATGAAAGCCAAGCAGATGTCAGTAACGGAATGCTGGGAGAATCGCGAGATGGGACACTTTATGAGAGATCCTGGCGGTCTTGCTCTCTTTCTCTTTGCCCTTACCTACTGAGAAGCCACGCTGAGAGAGCATGGCAAGCTACACCATTAACAGAATTTAGTTTACTATAGCCCAAGGCAAAGGCATAGCATAAACCTGCTGAGGGAGAGTCTTTTAAAGGCATCTGCCTTGAGACCCCAGAGCGCCAAAAAGTGAGTGAAACAAATGGAGTTAGAAGCTGTTTGGATGAACTTTCGGACTTGAGACTTCCAGGCCAAAGAGACCATAGAGAGGAGTCTTAGTTGATTTAAAAAGGTCACCTTCAGTTGGCGGTAGAAACAGACTGACTTTATAAACTGGCCACAACTTATTGGTGGAAATAAACTGGCCTTACGAACTGGTAAAATAAGGCCCAGTGGACCTTAAGTTTAAAAGATACTCCCTGATGGGACTGCCATAAACCAAACCATCCCACACGGACCTATGCTAAGAATACTAATATCCTTTTAAGAAAGTTAAAATAGTGTTAGTTGGATGTTTTTAGGTAGAGATTAGAGTGTTCTTAGATAGATATAGGGGAGTTTTTAGATAGATTATAGATGATTAAGGTTTAGGTTATAGGATTTAGGTATTTTATAGGTGACTGATAAGTATTAGTAAATATAAGTGTGATAAAAACATTCTGTTACAGCCATCTCCTTAGCCCTACATTCTTTTCATTTGCTGAACTTGTTCAGTTAAAGTATGAAGACTATACACACTTCCTGAAATAAATTAGCTAATTTTACCATTCTTAGAATAACTTGTATACTCTTATAAGTATCTGTTCTTTGTAAATTTGATAAAATATGCCTTAAAATTTCTGCCCTTAATATGTGTGGGAAATAGGTATTTTTGACATATGCACATTTCTAAATAACTATGATAGTATTCCTTCCTGTTCTCAGCATATTTACAGTAAAATCTACTATGATGGATACTGTCAACTTCATACAATCTAGAATCTTCTGGGAAGGAAATTTCAGAGAAGGCCTGTGTGGATTATGTTGGCCTGTGAACATGTCCATGGAACATTGTTTTGATTACATTAATTGAGATGAGAGGATACAGCCCACAGAAGGTAGCAATATTCTTTAGGCAGGAAATCCTGGAATGTAT
The DNA here is from genome assembly GCA_907164525.1 of Lophiomys imhausi. Taxonomy (NCBI): domain Eukaryota; kingdom Metazoa; phylum Chordata; class Mammalia; order Rodentia; family Muridae; genus Lophiomys; species Lophiomys imhausi. The sequence continues at coordinate 2,165,418 of CAJQZJ010031946.1, forward strand.
AACAGTAGAGAAAATAATGATCATGGCTGTTTCTACAATGAGAAAGTGTAAGTACAGTATATACTTGTAGATGCTTAAGACTTCAGATATAGCCATGTAATATTCGATAGACAGACAATAGATGAACAAAATCCTAATTTATTTTCCTGCCATTGTTACAAAAGACTCTGAAAAAAAAATCAGTTTAAGAAAAGGACCAAAAAATAAAAACAAAACAAAACAAAAACTGGGCTGGAGAGATGGCTCAGTGGTTAAGAGCACTGGCTGCTCTGCTAAAGGACCCAGGTTCAAATCCAAGCACTCACATGGCAGTTCACAGCTGTTTGTAATGGTTGGGCATGGTGGTGCGCATCTTTAATCCCAGCACTTGAGAGGCAGAGGCAGAGGCAGGTAGATCTCCTTGAGTTCAAGACCAACCTGGTCTAAAGAGTGAGTTCCAGGATAGCCAGGGCTACATAGAGAAACCATGTCTCAAAAAGAAAAACAAAAAGAAAGAAAGAAAAAAAAAGAAAAGAAAAAGAAAGAAAAGGATAATTTGGCTCATAGTTCTGGGTTATAGTCCATCATTCTGGGAATATCAAGGCATCTAGAACTTTAACTAATTCAAATATGCTGATAGTAGTTGAGTCCTTCCATACTATCATTATTGGCATATCTGTCCTATTAGCTACCTCAGGCATGCACATTTGGGACTGTGAAATGACCAGCACTTTTCTTTCCCAGAATTTTTCTCCATAGTGCTCATCCAGAAACAGAGCAGAGATGAGCATATAGAACTAGACAAAATTCTTTGTGACTAAAAGGGTTTTAGGAGCAAGGAGGAGCACAATACAGACAAAGTTTCTCTGTAGGCTTCCTTGGGCCCGCTGCCCTAGAGGGCAAGCAAGGTAACACCTAGAGTCTGGCATAGGGTAAGCCTCGTATGACCCCTGGGGTGGAACCAGAGTAAAATCATAGTCTTTCAGTATAGTGTTAGTGACAGAGTAGTGCTGAGTGTGGGGGAACCTTATAGTGACTACGTTTGGATTAAGCAGCAGCATGAATCCACACACAACTGGATACATCCTGATCTGTAATGATTCCAGTTATTTCTATGTGTACCAACATTTCCCCCTGATGATAATATCAACACATAGGCAGCAAAGTCATACTACTGAGCCAATGTTATGTTCATGAGCCAACTAACCACTAAGTGTAGTAGGGCATCAATGGGTTCACAGAGTGAGCCTGACACTCAAATTTAGATAGCAGTTCCCTTCTCAAGACAGCTTCTGGCTACAGCACCTGGCATGGTTTTTTTAAACAGAAAGTATACTAAAAATATATGAGGGTTCTTATCTAGTCAGGCTGCAAGCATGAGAGAGTTGTGGACTTTCCAGGATCTAGAATGGCAGAATACATGCTGCTCGAATGTGCCGGGACTCTATTATCTGACCCCTGTAGAAGGAAGGAGTCTGTCCTCTCTGTCAATAGATATGGGATAGTAGGTTCTGAGAGATTTGTTCACTCCTACAGTACCATTGTCCCATTTCTCTGTATCTTGTTGCCTTTTTTATCTCCAGTGTCCTGCCTTGCCAGTTCAGTGCAAGATGTAGCTCTCCCCTACTGCTCTGGTGCCTCTACACAGACACCCTGCTTCCACTCATGACATACATACATAATACACACACACACACACATACACACACACACACACACATACACACACACACACACACACACACACACACACAAATAAGCATTTCAAATAACAGGAAAATATTAAAATATATAAATAAGGAAGTTATACTATCCATGCCCAATCTGAAAATGAAGCCAAATGTAATCTTATTAGATAAGAACATGTTAGATTTGAATGGGAACTTTTTATGCACTATAGAAGTGAATCACAAAAGTTATCATCACCTGAAATTATTTATATCGTACATCCTGCATGCCCCTGGCTCACCACATTTCATAGTTCCCCAGTGTAAGCAGGTTCTGTCAATCAAAGCACCGAAGTAAATAGGTGCAGGAATGCCAGCTGCAATGAGGAGAAAAAGAAAACAGCTCATGTACAGAGAGAAAGAAAAGAGAGATGTGTTATTTTTTGAAAGTACTCCAATATTGCTTTTAAAAAACAGCATAACAAACTTTGAATAAAAGACTCTAAACTTACTTTTAGGAATTATAAATTAATGCAAACTTCTAGAACAAAACAAATGCAAATTATAAGATTCTAAGAAAGTACTCATTGAGTTCATAGTCATGAACCTCATGTATTTTCCGAAATGTCTTCTATGGTTTTCTGTACATCCAACTACCAAAACCATTTCCCTCTCATTTTATTCTTAAACCTGCTAAAAGACAAAAGGTAATTAAGTTCAGGTAAGTTATTTAAAGACTAGGAGAAACATTTTTCATATCTATATACTTTCTTCTTTCTCAAAATAATTTCAAGTAGCTATTTCCAAAGTTCTTGGTAAATTGGGCAAAGCACACCTATTCTATGTTAAAGATGATACAAGTCCATGGAATTTCCTTGATGTGGACAGTTGGGATATTGCAGATGCAGAGACAAATTATCTTTTCGTCTCTTATTGATCATTTATTTCCCCATATCTGTGTCTGACTGTATATCTATGTAACTAACACATTAAGCTTTGGGGATGTACTGACTTAAGTGGTCCCTAGCCTCCACCTACCTAAACACCTAAACACTAAAAATGCCATCAGATAGCATCTGAGCCTAGAGCAGAGAATTTTCTGCTTTGCTGTAACCAACCTACCTGATGTTTTCACAGCTATATTTGAGAAGTGCCTTGTCATGACTTCCTTTGTTCTCTAGCTACAAGCATCACCAATTGTCATTTTGTTGGAACCTGAGAATTGGATGACCTGAATCTGTGTCCCCATGTCATGGTCACTCATATTTGATTCAAGAATAAACCCTTATTGTCTTTAAAGTGGGAGTTGTGTTTTGGGTTGATAAGATAGCTGCTATCTTCTTATTCAGAGAAAATTCATTGGTTTACTAAGTACTTAATATTGCTCTAATGTGTTTGGGAATTTTGTCATACCAAATATTCTTGTGCAAAATGTATGTAATCCAACTCCAAGTGACTTCTCTTCAGACTTGATACATCTGAAAAATACATACATACATATGTACATACATACATACATACACACATATATACAAACATACATAAAAGTTCTTCATGGAAATCAGTATTTGAGCTAGCATCCTTCCAGTGACAGTGGTAGTTTATGGTTCTAATGTTTAAACTATTCAAACTGAAGTGAGAATGATACAGCTCTACCTCGGTTAAGCCCTCACAGAGGAAGGAGAGCAAGGACTTCTGAAATGTGGCCTCTGACCTCCACACATCTAAAGCAAGGCTGAGCTCCTTAACACTTAGACATTGTCTGGTCACCTGGATCAATAGTTCCCTAGTTACTTTGGCAACCACCATGTCATACCCACCACAATGGACCCAAACCTTTGAAACCACAAACCAAATAAATCTTTCTTCTCTTAAGTTTTTCTCCAGGCATTTTGTCATGTTGGTAAAAAAGCTAACACATTACATAAAAATTCTAGATATGGTAAAGGCATTCCCACATAAACAGCAAAAGAATCCATCATGCATGCTATGACATTCTGTTCATTACTGTTATGAGTCGATGAAATGTTTCAATTATAAATAAAGAAATAAATAATGAGTATTTTTAGTGGTTTGTGTAAGAAAATTTGACATAGAATCATTTTTTATCAAATGGCTTAATACAGAAGTTTTTTTAAAGGAATTATTGAAACCATAATTTTAACATATTAATGTAACTGATATTAACATGTTTATTTGCTTTGGTAGGTAACATTTTCTATTGTAAATTTATAAGATGAATTATTATAAAATGTTTGGATTTTTGTATCTTAATTTTTCTATAAAACCAGGCACTATAGCTAATTATTAAAATAATATCTCTTTAATGGGTATAATTATAAATATATTATTAATAAATGTGATTATTTTTATATAGTGCCAAAAAAGAAAGTTACTTAGTCATATAGAGTTAACAACTGTAATTAAAACAACAATTTATCTCTCCTGTACCTCATACAAAAATAGAGTTGAGATGATTTTGATAATTACGTACAAATGGGAGGCCTATTATAAAGCAGCCAGGATCAAAACTGAAAAATATTCTTACAAATTAGGAATAAGAAAGCTCTTTTAAAATGTGGTCCTTTCCCACCAAATACACCTTTTGGTAAAAAAAGCAAAATTTATTCGGCTGTTGGGACTTTATTTTGGAAGCAATTCCATGAAAGAGTTCAAGAAAACACAACAGTGTAGAAGAGTCATGATAGCATGCAAACAATCGTTCTGTATCATCCACCATTCACATTGCAATCATCAAATTCAGCAAGAAAGAGCAAAAAAAAATTTTTTTAGATAGACCTCAACTTCATTACATTAAGAAATCACACATTAGGGACTACAAGATGGCACAGTGGGTAAAGTTGCTTGCCACCAAACTTGAGTTCACTACCTGGAACCCACATAGTGGAAAAAGAATAAACTCTTGTGAGATGTCCTCTCATTTAATCATGCATGTTATATAATGCCAACACAAACACACACACACACACACACACACCACACACACACATACACATGCACACACACATGCTCATACACAGGCATACACACATTCACTTACAAGCAAAATTTTTCAAACAATTATACATTAAAACATCAGTTTTTTACACCTAGCCAAAAAGTTGACTTCAGAAAATAAGATAATTGGGAAAGTGGGTGTAAGATGGAAGTGGAAACAGGTATGCAGTGAACATGGCAGCATCTCTCCAGAGCATGATAGAGGTTCTAACAGGAGAGTTCAGGTGCTCATATGCCGTTCACATATGACCATACTTCTCTATTAGGAAAAGTTGTCCTTATCAACTGAGCTTGTAGCCTCAGAACTGAGGCATTTGGAGAAGTGAGGGAGAAAGGAGACACCACTTAGCCACATCAGCTGAATCTATGTAGCAGGTGATGGGGTGACAGATCTCACATCCAGATGTCACTTACTTGTCAGAATAAGCCTGAAGAACTAGCAATACATGGTGCCTTTATCTGTCCATGAACTTAAATAAGGCATATACCATGTCTCCATTTGTGAGACTACAGGAATATAACATCTTACAATGGGAAGTGGATAGCCTATTCCAGTGAGTGTTTATGTTGGGTAGAATAAGGGGAATGGAATAAAGATGTGGGGAAGGGAGGAGGAGGAAAGTATAGGAGAGAAGAGAAAAAAGAGGAAAGAAAGGAAGAGAAATTTGAGGGAGAACAGGAGGGAGTGAAGGAGAATGAAAGGGGAAATGGATTTGGAAAAGTAGTAGAAGGAGAAGTGGTTTGAGATGGAAAAGGAATGTGGGCAAGAAAATAGAAAAGCACTGGGAAAGGAAATGAGAAGAGAGAATCTCGGTCCAGTCTATAAGGATAAAATATGATGAATTACACATCATAGTTAACTCAACTTTGCCTCTGAATTCCAATGAGATAAGAAAAGGCAGGTTAAACTGTTTTCCCATTGCTAGTGCATGTGAAGTTGTCTAGACTGGAAAGAACATCCTTTTAAAAAAACTTTGAAAGGACTCTGATACTTCCTAACTGTATGTTAGAGATGAGCATCTATCACTGAACTCTTGTTCCTCCTTGTTTGAGAGTATATGATATTGCATTCTGTTACTGTTTTGTGCTAAAGACAGATTGAGCTCTGGATGTCAAGAGAGCCTGGTCACTTTTTTTTTTTTAATTTCTTCAAATTACATCTCAATTGCAGTCCCCTCCCTATTCCCCCTCCAGTCCCACCCTCCCACCCTCAACCCCCCATCCTCTTCCCTTTTTTTTTCTTTTAAGTTTAAGGTATATCTTATTTCCCCCTACAGTTTCCCCTTTCAGTCCAACAAATGGCTCTTTCTCTTATAATAACAAATACAATACAGTACAACAGAGGTAATTAGGCCACAGTTATGAGGGTTATATGGCTTAACGTACATTCCCAATGACCAGTCCATATGTATTTGGTACCTGACTTTAACATTCTACTATCTAAACATCTCCATGAGTTTAAAGGTCTATATCTGACTCAACATTCATACTAACTTGCAACACAATTTTAAAAGTATCTTCTTAGATCTATAACACTCTCTTGACTCCTAAACAACTCAAAATTTAATTATGAGACTCTAGCTATCTGTTCTTCAACCACCTCAGAGACCTGAGAGGGATAAATATATCTGATTTTATTTTATTTTTTATTTATTTATTTTTTTGGTTTTTCGAGACAAGGTTTCTCTGTATAGCCCTGGCTGTCCTGGACTCACTTTGTAGACCAGGCTGGCCTTGAACTCGCAAAGATCCGCCTGCCTCTGCCTCCCAAGTTGATTTTATAGGAAGTACAGGGCCTGCAGCTTCCCAAACTAAAAAATGACATACCTGTGGCTGCCTGGACAGTTCCCATTTTCTCTCCATACATTACAGCATCGATCTTCAGTCATTTGGCCCCGTTTCTCTGACAGACATTGATTGTAGAGCAGGGGTTATGAAGGACTTGCCTACCCTGTCTTGGCAGAGCTAGGCTGTCGACTTACCTGCTTCCAGGTTTTGTCCTTTTTGGACAGCATTCTGTCTATAATTGGAGAAAGGGGCTTTTCCTACCAAGAGATAGGCTTGCGACTAATTCAATCATCTCCCACTGGAGATTCTTCGATGCTCATCTTCTACTTGGAGGAGAATAGGGGGTGCTGTCAGGAGTTGATATGTCTTGATATAAAAAAATCTAAAGTTACAAAAAACATCTTTGAATGCCATATTCTGCAGATCTCTTGAGGTTTTTGAAGAGGCCCTATCTAACTCTTATATTAGGGTAAGCAGATGTTGCTTGTCTCTTAGCAGGTTTATTTCTGATTAGCTTAGCAAGTAACTATAATAGGCTGTCATAGTACCTAACAGAATGACCGGCTTGCATAACCATTAGTTTGCATTTCTTAATTATCCTAAACAGTTTATGACAATTAATAGTAAAAGGCCGAAACAGCACATTTCATTTTTTTTCTTTACCTCCTAACCCTTCCATCCCATTTCTCTGAGGTGGGGTGTCCTTATATAACAGTCCCTCATCTCAGTTGAGAGGTCGTATGAGGGCCAAGAGCCTCTTCATTCATTGGGGATCTACGAAGCAGTACCATTAGTGAAAAGTGTCTCGTTGCCTGGGAGAGAGAACTACTAAACAAACAAACCTGGTCACTTTTATTCAGAGTTTCACATTCTGCCATTCAGTTAGCTGAGCTATAGGAAATAAGTGTCACACAAATACTCTCTATCTGCCAAAATAAGATGTCCATTCATTTAGACTCAATAAAGGGGGCAAATAGAAAAAGAAAGGAGGGAAAATTCCAGCAAACTTTAAATTATTATTAAATTTAGCAATGCTTAGTATAAGAGTCTTGATAAAGATATCTCATAAAATTGAGGTTCTAGGAACCATGATTCCAAGGGCCTTTATTGGGAAAAGGAGTTTAATAAATGACATCCTGTGCACTGTGACTCAGTGCATAAAGGAAGTCTTGATGACCTGAGTTCAATCCCCAGAACCAAGGAACATATAATAGTTACAATAACAACCACAACAACAATAATAAAGCCTGATTCAGTGGCTTGCATCTGTAATCTCAGAATGCCCACAGTGAAATAGAGGAGAAAATAGAATTGCTTGAGGAGGAAACAGAATTGCTTGGGAACTTGAAGGCCAAGTAGGCTGGAGTACACAGGCAACACAGCAGCAGAATTAGCAAGAGAGACCCTGCCTCAAAACAAGACGGACGGAGAGAACTGATTCCCCAACATTGTCTTCTGACCTCTCCGTGTTCTTAGTGGCACTGAGGATCACACAGCGTGGGTGCACACCACACACATACACACTTGCATTTGCACACACTATGATGAAAGAAAGAGAAAGCTAAATGAAGGAGTTACTTATTACCTCAGAAGAACCATGTATCCATGAATGGCTGCTAGGGAGTAGATGAAACAGCCAATTACTGAAATGATTAAAAAGTACTGCAGCATGATAGTACAGTCAGGGCCCTTGTTACACAGCCCAAGGATGGCAGATGAATTTCCCGATGAGCGAATGCAGCTGCAATTCTGAAACACCTGTCAAAACAACAACAAAACTAGTGTCCTATTTATGGAAGAAAATTATTGGGCTTAAACCTTCAGTATATTCTTCACAGTCATTTGGATCAAAATGGAAAATGTTGAGGCTAATGATTTATATAACTCAGAGGAAGAGCACTCATATAGTTTGAATGAGGGCCTGCATTTGAACACAAACACCATAAAAAAAAAAAACCTAAGTAAGTAAAATGAAGAGTCCTTTCCTTTTTACTTCCACCTCTCTTTTGGTATCTCAGAATTCTATCATAAAATATAAAGAGCTGAATTTTAAAAATTGGTATTTTTTCTCAATACACGGAGGAAATTTGCAAAAATTCAGTTATCCTGAATGTACAGTTTATCTATATATATATATATTTCTTTCTTTTGTTTGGTCTTGGTCTTCTGTGTGTGTGTGTGTGTGTGTGTGTGTGTGTGTGCAGACTTGTACATTCATATATCTATCTGATGATTTGTTTCTACCATAATATACCTGTAGAAGTCAAGGAATAAATTATGGAAGTTACTTCTCTATTTCTACCATGTGGGTCCCAGAATTTAATTCTGGTGATGAGGCTTGGTGGCAAATGCCTTTATCCACTGAGACAACATTCTGGCTTGCATATAATTTTTAAAAAAGAAAATAAAAAATGCTTTTGTGTGTGTATGTGTGTGTTTACCTAGTACTAATACTAAAACAAAATAGGTTTCAGAATGTTGACGGAATACTTAGGTGCTTACTAATAAACAAAGTCATGTCCCCAAGAGGGGGGCATTATTTAAGCAATAAAATCAGCACTTTTTTTAAATTGGTGTGCTTCTGGGTCTGATTAAAAATCAAAATTTCTGTTTTATCTTGATTACCAATCAACTCTAAATATTATATCATGTTTAAGGCAAGGAAAATTGTTGGACTCTATATCTTGCTAAACTATCATGATGAGAGGCTGGGGAGACAGAACATTCAGTGAAGCTCTGCACAAACATGAGCACCTGAGTTCTCATCCGCAGCACACATGTGAATGCATGCATAGAGGACATGCTTGCAGCACTGGGGCTCTCGAGGTGGAAACAGAGGACACCCTGGGGATCACTCGCCAGGCAGCCTAACAGAACCAGCAAGTTCCAGGCCAGTGAGATCCTGTCTCAGGGATACAAAGTGCATGGGACCTGAGAGTCAGCAGCTGAGGTTGCCTTCTGGCCTCCATATGCACAGGTACTTGTATAGCACACACATACACCCACAATAAATAAATAAATAAAGCTTGCAATATAAAAAGATAAGTTTTCTTTCCACCTCAACTACACAGCAAGTTTGAGGCCAGCCTGGGCTTCATCACAGCATAGGGTAGATTCTGTTCAGAGTAATTTAAAAATGTTAATGATTCATGTGTACGCATCTGTATCTGTGTATATGCAACAGGTGCCTGTGGGTGTCTGAGGAAGGCAGAGGTGAGTGTCAGATGGCCTAGAGCTGGAGTTGTGAGCTGCCAATGTGGGTGCTGAGAACCAAACATGTCCTCAAAAAGAGCAGCAAGTGCTCTTTGCAGCTCCAACCTGTCCAGATACTTTAACTCAGATCACTAGGCTAATCTCAACTGCTTCGAAATTACAAAATAATGCTCAGACTCTGTTGAGGTTCTACATAACATCTATGAATTGTAAGGTCAAGTATGCGTATACAAAGTAAACTGAATTGTTCACCAAACATTATTAATCTATGTTAAGCATGTACTAATTTTGGCTTTTTAGCAGATGTAGGCTTAGGTCATAGCAGATGTTAAAGGAGTACTCAAAACACTGAAAGGATGTTTACCATGTTGATTCCTGTTCCAACAGACTTCTCACAGCCTGCTAGGCAGGCTGACATGTATGATAGGCCATTGTCTCCACACACTGGATCCCATGTCTTCGTTAAACAGCTACACCTTGTGTTGCAGTCCGCAAGGAACTTATTCTCCACATGTACAGGCTGCTGATCTCTAAAATGATTTAAAATAGTGCTATGGATACTAAATCCCACCCAGGCACTTTCTTTTCTTTTCTTCATCTCCATATGCATGCATTCACATGCACACAACACAGAGAGAGGCAAGGGGAAGCCAGGGCAAACAAGAGAGAGTCAGAGAGATAGAAACATTTTATCTTCTCCCCCAGAACGAAACAGAAATCATCCAAATACTAACACATAGTCTCTATACTATGTTTTTGGCAGATAAGTTATCTACTCCAGTGGTTGCAAGAGTTCTTTTTTCAATTACTTCAAAAGCAATCATGAAGTGCCCACCATATAGGAAAATAATGTGCTGTTAGAGCCAAATTGAAGATGGCTAATCTCTCATTGATCTGCATGATGGGAAATAATGAGAGGGCTAGCTTGAACAAAATTGGTAGTTTCCATTCATAAGATAGATGCTGCATTCAGCCCCCAAAGCAGGTTGGTTTGACTAACCAGACATGATTTTCAGAGATAGAAAGGGACCAGCACTTGCAATGGGATAGAAAGAGGGAAATGTGGGAGTCTAGAGACTGAATTTAAATCTGTCACTCAACAATTGTGGAGTTAGTATGAATGGACATAGAATCAGTATGCACACTTCTAGTTTGGTGTTGTTGAAGCCATCATCTGTAAATTTACTAATCCCCAGAATCTCAATTTGTACCTCTACAAATTGAATGAAAAAATTCATATCTTGAAAAATTAGATTGATATCAGATAATATATATGCATATTATATTATATATAATTATATAAATATGTAATTACTTATTTTATATTTGAAATTGTTCAAATCTATTAAAATTATATTTGGCCACAATGGTATTGACCCTTGTATATTGATGCAAAATTAAGATGGTATTGAGCTGCATAGGTATTGATCTTTGTATATTGATACAAAATTAAGGGTAATGCTTTTTAAAGGTATTGTACCTAGTAATGCTTAAAAATGCAATGTGAAGTTTCAGCCTTTTGGTACCAACTGCCATAAACTGTTTAGGATAATTAAGAAATGCAAACTAATAGTCATGCAAGTTTGTCATTTTGTTAGGTACTATGACAGTCTATCACAGTTATTTTCTAAGCTAATCAGAAATCAAGTTGCTAAGAGACAAGCAACATTTGCTTATCTAAATATAAGAGATAGATAGGGCGTCTTCAAAAACCTCAAGAGATCTGCAGAACAATTCTTAAGAATTTTAAAAGGAATTTTACTTTAATCTGTCTCTGTCTCTCTCTCATGTGTATGTTTGAGTGTGTATATGGTGTGTGTGTGTTGTGTAGGCACATGTGTACAATAGCATACATACATGTAGAAATTACAATATAATCCTCAACCTTTTTAGAGATAGAGTCCTCTAGGTTCACTGCTGAAAGTAATAGACTAGCAGACCCATAAACTTTCAGGCTTTTCCTGCCTATACCACTCAGCTCACAATATGAGTGCTGAGATTACAAATACCCTGCATGCCAAGCTTTACATGGGTTCTGGGGATGTGAGTTCAGGTCTTCCTGCCTGCTCAGTAAGCACTGTACCATTGCATTGTCTCCCAGCCTTTTGAAAGGAACCTCCAAGTGTATGCTTTATTTCATTTTAACTGGTTGGTTGATTATATAAATACACTCTAAATTATGTTTTAAATTTCTAATGCTAGTAGAGAATATGACCAGACAACCCTTAAAATACAAAATCTAACATGATAGAATGCATAAGATATAACTATACCAATGACATATATATATATATATATATATATATATATACATACAATGACTTACCACATATTAGATTCAATTATGCTAAATTTGAGCCCATTGTAGAAACCCATATCATATACGTGTGTGTGTGTGTGTGTGTGTGTGTGTGTGTGTGTGTGCCTTTATATGTGGAGAATAAGAAAGCTTGCTGGACTATACAGTCAACTTTTAATGCTATCTTTTTATGAGAGCATAAAATACATAATTTAGGATACAAAGTTCTAGGTCATTTTTAAATATGACACTTTAAAGTAGACCAGGATATCACCACAGCAACTACTCAAATGCATAAAGAATCCTAAACTTAATCATGGGAAGAATGCAGAGCTTTTTAATAATCCTACAACTTATGTGGGCTGTTATAAGATTGATGGATGGAAAAAAACACAAGATAACCATGGATCACTGCTCTTAAGTAATAATAAAATGAATTGGTCAGATTAAATCCTTGAAGAAAACGGACTAGCAATTGTGAAAATATTATGATCTTCATTAGGGAACAGCATACCCTTCATAAGCAGCAGTTAAACCAGCAACTGGGAAATTATCACAGGTCAACACATAGCTAAGAAAAGATAGAAGGTACTCAGTCAGGGATAGGCAGAATGCTATGTATGCAGCCTTCTTGACAGTAATCTTGAATTTCTTCATAATTAAGCCACCAATTAAATATCCAAGACATATTGGAGGAAAGCTGTAAATACCTATAAATGCAAGTAAAATAGATATATAAAAGACAGCAGAAAAAACATGTTATCAATTTATCTAATACATCTACTTAAACTATTTAGTTCTACTATACAGTCATCATAACCCCTACTCCCTCACATATTACATAAAAAGAGGATTTCAAAGGCCCATAAAGTCTCTTAAAAAGAGCATTAGCATTTATTTTAAAAATTGCAACAGTTTACAAACATCTTCTAAGCATCACAAATACACACAGTCTCTCTCTCTCTCTCCCCCACTCTGTCTCTCACCCCCACACACATATACACACACAGATATGATTTCAGATATTTTATGTATTTCTTTCCACCCTTTGTTGGGAATGTGATTAGCTTCAGGTAGGTGATTTTGAAGGTCATTTCTGAATCCCTGCTTATCAAGTGTGGAACATTTTTGTGCATTGTTGATGTTGTCCAACATTCTTCTTCCCTGACTCAAAGAAAAAGAGAGAAAGAAAGAAAGAGAGAGAGAGAAAGAAAGAAAGAAAGAAAGAAAGAAAGAAAGAAAGAAAGAAGGAAAGAAAGAAAGAAAGAAAAAGAAAGAGAAAATTCTGGCTAGTTGCATTCACATACCAGCACCAGTATTGGCAAAAATTTAAGCATCATTAGCAGCTCCATACCATTGCATTTAATTTTATACATCAGAAGGTGAGGACTTGGATTTGGATATTTAGAGAACTCTGGATAATGTGGATACTGGCAGATTGTGATCCTCAGCTGTTAAAAGTAAAGTAGGATTCCCTGGGTAGAGCGTACTAACAAGAAAACTAGAGTGTGGCTACACAGACTCCTCCCTTATGGGACTGAACAACTGAATTAGGTATACTACAGCGAATGCACTAAAGGGAACAGGAACATAGACTTTTTTACCTGTCAGTGAGACACTTTGCCCTAGTGGTGCTGCCTTGTAGGCCTCCAGTGTATGAGGAGGCTCTTGGCCCTCATATGACTGCTGAACTGGGGCAGGGGACTGTTACATAGGGGCACTCCACTCCAGAGGAGTGAGATGGAAGGGTTAGGGGGTAGACAGTGGGAGGGCGGGACTGGGAGGGGTGGAAAGAGGACACTACGATGGAGATGTAACCTGAAGCAATAAATAAATATATTTAAAAAGTTGAGAGCAAGAACTGAAGCCCAGAAGTAAAATTTGGAAGTAAAACACAGAATCCCAGGGAATTAACTCTGTATTCTTCTTTGAATTAACATATTGCCTGTCTGAAAATTTAATGATATGAGTATCCTCCTTAAGATTTCCATAACTATGATGATTCCAATTCTGATTGGAGAGAGAACACAGAGGGTATTTCTGGTCTATTCCTTTCTTTATCCTTTCTTGATTTCCCTGGAGACTGCAAAGAAAAAATTTATAAGAATATCCTAAGAGATGTCAATTTCATTGTAGTCTCCTAGTTACATTATTTATTGCTTGCCAGGCTCTTGAGGATACTGTTTATCATGTCTTTGTGGTACAGATAACTGTTACTAAATAAATCATGGAAGTACATACCTATGAGAAAGATTATCTCTGCAGTGGATTTTCCATATTGCTGCTCCAGGTACTTAGGCATGAAAGTAAATGTATCAATAAATGAGTTGATCTGGAGCACACTTATAAGGATGAAAAGCATGTAAATCGGATTGCAGGACAGGCTCTTCATGAATGGCAGGAAATCTGAAACAGGAGAGTTAGAGACCACCAAGCTAAGTTGGCCTTGCACTGTGGGTCTGGTGTTCTCCTAAAATCTTCTCACATTTTCTCACAAATCCTGTGACACAAATGCATTTGACAAATCTTTACCCCTTTGGGGCTAAAGTTCTATATCATTGTTTAAGTCACTTCTGGATGTTAGTGACACAATTGTCTATATAAGAACCAGAACCCAAATGTGCCATCAAGCAAAACTATGAGGAGATGGAATTATGTCCTTTATCACATTCTTCCATTTTCTTTTCTCTCTGTTAATATCTTGCATACAGTAGCCAGTGACTAGTCTGTCTCTGGACTCTGTAAAGGACTTATTTGATGAAGTTTGAGTTCAGACACTGATGCTGTCACTCCTTCATGCAAGAATGGATAAACTAAGAGATTAGGAGAGCTCCAAAAATCATGCTTCAGCCCAGACAACCTCAGCATCTCACCAACACTGCACAGTAGACCATGCGTTAGAAGCATCTAGTGATATTTTTAAACATCTCAACATGAAGTTGTCCCTTTAAGGAATGCTGACTCAGTTGGTGGATAGCAAGCACTTTAAAGTGATTTAAGCAAAACATTTTGTTTTTTAAAGAGCTGAGAGTCAAGTCTGGAGCCTCTCTCTAGTGAATGGATTAGATCTGACTAAAGATAATTTGGCCAAAATTCATACTCAATAGTCTATTTCTTTTTTGTCTATTCATATCTACTGTCTTGATTTTCTAATTTTATACTATCCTTCATACATAGAATTTCATTGAGAGAAAAGTATCAAGAAGAAACCATCTAGAAGTAAGGCAGAGCAACTTTAATGAAAAGAAATGTACTCTAGGGTTAAAAATCCATCTTTATGAATAGAAGGATTGCAGTCACACAATTCCCAAGAGCTTGTGAAGTCACCCATGTCTCTTGATATCCCTGTCCTCCTAAATGAGGCTTCACATTTCACAGTTATTTTCTGCATGTGTTGTTATCTGCTAAGCTCTTTTCTATTTTTGAAAGTTAGGTTGATCTGGCAGACCACAAAGTCTCACAGAACAGTCAGTACTGACCCTTTCAGGAGAATTGCTAACATAACTATGATTCTAAGGATGTTCAAGCCTCTACACTGGCTTCCAGTGTGATTGGCTCCTAAGCCATGGTCTGTAGTGTTCAAGGCAGATGTGTGAATATTCAATTCACATAGGTACTGGGGGTTATTAGTGATGGAGGAAATAGTAATACCATCAGAAGAGTAGTGCCAGAACAGCACAGAAACAGAAGAATATAACATACCTTTACCATCATTTGACAGGGAAAGCCATGGGCCTTCCCATCTTCCACCTATACATTTTAAGAATTCAGAGCCCCAGTCATGCCCTTCATGCACTAACTCAGATCTTTTCAGAATACCAAAAAGGTCTCAACAGACATAACTGAGAAAGTAGTATTAATGTGGAGCCTTTAATCCCAGCATTCAGGAAGTAGAGGCAGGCAGATCTCTGTGAGTTTGAGGCAAGCCTGGTCTACAAAGTGAGTCCAGGACAGCCAGGGCTACACAGAGAAACCCTGTCTTGAAAAAAATAAAACAAAACAAAAGAAAAGAAAAAACCTCCACAAAACTCCCCTAAAACAAAGAATCTACACTCTGGAACACTCCACTGCCCCATCTTAGCTTCTCACTGAAACATCACTACTCTGCATCATGGGTTAAGAACATTTCTGCTTATTTCAAAACAGTCTGTTCTAAGGGAACAATTCCCCTGGAAACTGTTACACACATTCAAATATAGAGGATTATGCCACCTCTTACATTTTTTTCCTTTAGCATTGACTTCAAGGATGCTTATAACTAAACTAGCATTTTTCTTATCAAAAGGTTCTTCTCTACCTTTATGTTTAGCTTGAATTTCTGGTTATTCATATTTTTAATTTGGAATAATATTTCCTGTAAAATAGGCTTTTCAGGGAAAATATATTTGTTCACTGAGTATTCAGATTGACTTGAATTTTACATAAATTCTTATCTAAGTTAAGTCAGGTTCCCATATTATGTTGGTTGTTTCCAAGTGGAAACTTTGGAAGAAGTTTATCACATCCATATAGGGACGATTAGTCACAACCTATTTTAACTCAGCATAGCATGAGAAGCGTCCACCAACTGCAGACCCATCTGAACCAAATAGAGTTTAAAGTTTTTTATTTGCCTTTGGCGATTCCTTGTGTTCCCTCTTTGGTTTTTTTTCTGTGTTTCTCTTCTTTGTCATTTTTACTTTCATCCACATTATCTTCTAGTCCTTCCTTTGGGAGTTTTTTTGGGAAAAAGAAAAAGGGGATGCTGGTGAGGATATTTACTCCTGCACAGATCAAAAAGCCGATCCACCAAGCACCGACCCAGCGTGTGTCAGTGGGAGTTATGGTCACGTTATCTGTAAAGAAATACAGATATTGTATTAACTTGCATCATTCTTTTCTCTGAAAATTGTAGAAAATTATTAAGATTAATGAATTCATCTAAATATAAAGTTTGTATGTAATTTGTTCATTATTCACACATTTGTTATTGTTCTTGTTTGGGCCTTGAATCTGTGATCCTGTGCCTTTGCTTCTTAACTGCTAGGACTACCATCCTCTGCTACCCACCTTGTTAATTCAGACATTTAGAAGTGTCTGAGCTTGACCAGTTGGGTAAAGGAGGGTACTGTGATGACACTTAGAAGTGTCTGAGCTTGGTCAATTGGGTGAAGGAGGGTACTGTAATGGATGTGCAACTTGAAGTAATGAATAAACATATAAGAAAAAATGTAAGCAGGAAAAAAAGGGTCTAGAGTGGTACATACAACAATAGTCAAAACTGTACTTCAAAGAGATAGAAACAAGATTTGAGACATATTTAAGGAACTAGCTTTAGTCTGATGCTTTCACCTCTCAAAACATCACAGTGGGCGAGGAAGGGGGCTGAAGAGAGACTTCACTGGCCAAGAGTTATTGTTGTTGCAGAGGTCCTTAGTGCTATTCCCAGCACCAACATTGAAACTCCCAACTTCCTGAACTCTAATTTCAAGAGATCTGACACTCTCTTTTAACCTCAGCAGGCACCTTCACACACAGTGCACACACACAGTGAACACACACACACACACACACACACACACACACACACACTCATAAACACACACATAAAGGTAATAATATAAAATTCATGGTATTCATTTTTTGTGTTTTGTCCATTCATTAAGAAAATTAACTAATTTTATTGAACAGTAGGTATTGATATATTTTTCCAGCAGTAAATGAGTATCTCTGTCTTTACCAGGAGGCCTTTATAAATTGGTGCTTACCATATTACAAAAAGATCTTTTTCCCTGTGACTGCCATATTGAGAAAAATCTAAGAGAGTAATTCTTTGAAAACAAATGTATGGATGAACTGTGGTTGGAGAATAGTGGATTTTGAATCAGAAGTTGTCATTTTATCTTTACCTCTGTTCTCCTTAGGTCTACTGTCTCTAATGTGATAATTTGCCTAACTGAGGATCAAAAGAGGCAGTGGTATAGTATTCCTGGGCATTCTCCCACACTCTAGGGACTAGACTGTATAAATAGAATGCATTGTGTTACCTGTATTCACAGACCCAATGTCTACATAAATGCTTGCACAGAAGGATCCCAACAAAAGTCCACACAAAGGACCAATGATCATTCCTGTTTCTAAAATCCCTAGGAGAAAACAAATCAAAAAGTTACATAATCACACAAAGAATTTGATTGAAAAGAAGCAAAGGCTTTGAAACCGAACTTTTAAATTATTATTTAACACTTATTTATTACTA